>JAQJVL010000149.1:0-597357 GCA_035578905.1 Stictocephala bisonia | reverse complement strand
TTCCTCCAAGAGAATGGAAAGAAAATGGTAATCGTTGGAGGCAATGTGTTTCATGTGAACCAGCTAATAGAGAAGCTGTAATCCGACTTTGCAAGCAACTAGATATGAACCTTGAAAAACAAGAGGCTCGACACTTTGGAATCTGTCCAGTACGCAGAAGCCTCATGAACCAATGTTTCGACGAGATCATTCGACAAGTAACTGTGGATTCTTGTGATCGTGGTTTATTACTGTTGAGAGTTCGTGACGAGATGAAAAAATCTTTAGAAACTTATATGACTGTATTTGAGAATAGCGTGGTTATTAGTATCCACAAAGCAGTGGAGGCTGAACAACGGCTGTTAGATACCACGGCACGCATCGCTCAAGAACAAGAGCTCAGACTTTTCTTGGAAAGGGAATTATCAGGATTAAAGTCAACGTTTAAATGTCTTGTGAGGGACTTGGAGTCGCAATTGGAAGTAGAAAGAAATAAGAATGCTCAAGAAATTGATTTTTTGAAAAAGACAAATAAACAGCTGAAGGCTCAATATGAAGGAATTGTTATAATTAAAAAATAAGACAGGATTAATTAAAAATTCACTATTAGTTTGTTTAACAAGTTTTCAATGGAATATTGTTCAATATTTATTGTTTTTTAGAGCTACTGGCAACAGTCACTTTTCATCCTTTATTTACTTTTAACTGCAATTCTAATAATTCATAATACCGTAATACTTTAATATCAGTTATATTTTTAAAAAAACTTCCTTTGACTGTTTTAAAATGTAACCCTTATTCAAACTTCAGCTGTATTGACAGACCACTGCAGCATAATTAATTGTCAAAAGTAACTTTGTGTATTAAAAATTTGTTGATTTAAAACCCATACATAAAAGCTATCCGAATCAGCTGCTTAGTTAAATTGTAAGGAAACAAAAAAAATGTGCAATGTTTGGTACTCCTGAGAATCCTGCTTGGTTTTTTTTTTCTTATACTGTTTTGATTGTCCTATTATGCGTTTACAGGCATACTAAACGAGTAAACGTAACTTAAAACAAGCTTATTACAAAAGAAGTACGACATTAACAAATATTATGATTATCGATTTCAGTAGATCATGTAAGAGGACATTTCCAGATAACGTCTTGCTAAGCATAATGCTTGCTTAAATTATGTATTTGTTTAAACTAGTTTGTGCTTATGGTTATTGATTGTTCGTTTGATAAGATTATGTATGTTATTTTACTGCCAAAACTGTGTTTACATACGAGTATATTGTATATTTTTATTCACAGTAACACTATTGATATATGACAATTTTTATCCATTATACAAGATGACCGTCATTTATTCTCTGAAAATAACGGATTAATAGTTAAAAATAAACACATGAATGATACATAGTGATATAGTTGTTATAAAAGCAATACAAATCAAGAATAAAAAATAGGCAACGTTTAAATAAAAAATAAAAACTCCATAACATTTCGACAATAGCAACAAAATTAAAAAATAATTCGGATGCTATAACACTTGATTTTACCATGTAAAATTGAAGCTACAACCAAAGTATAAAACAAAGTTTTACAGCGTGCTAATTATTATATTGTTACTTGGTTGACAACACTAAGCATAAATATGTTTAGGCTGTATACATTACTTTAGACTTATTATGAAGATCTATGACATTCAGTGGCGTAGCCAGGAGGGGGTTACTGGGGGTCACAACCCCCCCCCCCTTAAAAATTACGTTTTATACCAATGTACCAACACAATATTTAAAAACTCTATTCAGCAACACTAATACAGGCACATTAAATTAGTGAATGTATTCTGAACTAGTGTACTTTAAATTAGGCTGCATTTATTTTTGTTAAGACGTTAAAATAAGCAACATCAGTCCTTCATATAAATAGCCCAACCGCTCGGACCCGGCGTCAGCCGTCAGGGTGGCAACACTGGTGTCACTGGCAGCGCCAACAGGCGATGGCTAGTGATGACTCACTCCAGCTGACTTGGTCTTATAGTGGACGAGTCTATTTTGCGTGTTCCGGGGTGAGGGATGGTTGTGTGTTTACTCACTTAGTTTAGTTCAGTCACATTGCACTCACAGGTTTATTGCGTTCACTTGGTCTGGTGTGAGTGGCTTTCTTAGCATTTTTAAAGTTATACATTGACAATGTAACATTGTTATAAGGTGTGAGGAAGAAGTTTCAGTACAGCGAATTTATATCGTACACGTCTATTAAATGTACTTTAAATAAGTGTTATCATCTCTTGTTATATTCAGTGTTCTTTAAGTATTAAGTTGTACAGTAATTATTGTGATCGCATTAATAATGGATAGACACAATAAAAGGCAAGCTAGTTTGGTTACGTTCTTTCTAAAACGAAATAAAACTGAAGATACCCAGACAACACAGCAAATTATAAAAGCCGAACAAAAATGTGTTGATATTTCTGACGCTACATCCCATGAAAGTTCACTTTCTACTTCGCACTGTGAAGGAATGGGAAGTCCTAACGACATAGCAACTACCGATCAAATAAAAATAAAAAAACACTTCGTTGTTAATATTCATTGCATCTTGTCATTCTGTTGCTTTTAAATGTTCATATCTTTTTTTTACTTTTACCTATTAACCAAATAAGCTGCCACTACAATTAATGTCGAATATAGAAAGAAACTTAATACAATGATGTAACTTTTTCACGTTTAGGTATCTAGTATTATTCCAGTTAATGTGGTTTTCAGTTGTGTGTGGATGCGGGCTTAAGGAAAGCTATCCTTGTTGACACTTGGGTACCTGCCTGTACCTTCAAATTCCCTGGCAGTGGTAAGAGAAACCTGAAGTTCCAATGGCACTGGTTGAATAGATGGAATTGGCTGGCGTACTCCCAAATTGATGATGGTGCCTTTTGTAAGTATTGTGTATTATTTTCTTCACATGGAGCTGGAAGTGGCCATCAACCGTTAGGAAAACTGGTTAAGACTAAATTTAACAATTAGAAAGAAGCTGTAGAGGATTTTAACAGACACGAGATGAATGAGTACCACAAATGTTGTGTCCTCAAAGCAGTTGAATTTGAGCGTATAGCAGCCAAAAAACAGGATCCTGTTGATCTGCAAATCGATACAGGCCTAAAACAACAAGTAGAAGATAATAGGAAGAAAATTGTTCCTATAATTGAGACAATAATAATGTGTGGTCGGCAAAACTTATCTCTTAGAGGACATCGGGACCACGGGCCTATCGACCTTAGTGAAGAGGAGCCAGTTGAAAATGATGGAAACTTTCGAGCTCTGCTACGTTTTCGAGCAAAAGCTGGAGATAAGGATTTAGAGAGGCATTTTGAAACGAAAAGCCTGTATGCTATGTACATTAGTCCTCAGACTCAAAATGAAATTATTGATGCCTGCAAAGAGTTTATTTTGAACAATGTTGTAAGTCGGGTCAATAAAGCACAATGCTTTACTATTTTAGCTGATGAAACCACAGACATAGCGGGAGTAGAACAGATGTCGCTTTGCACTCGGTACATTGACACTGACACAGAAAAGGTCAGGGAGGATTTTCTTCTGTTTGTCCCAGTGACTGATGTAACTGGGAGAGGATTAGCTAGTAAAATCCTAGAAACTCTTGAAAAAGTAGGAGTAGAGTTAAAGTATCTCAGAGGCCAAGGATATGACGGGGCTAGCACGATGAGTGGGCAGTTTAATGGTGTTCAGTCAGTTATAAGGGAAAAATATCCGTTGGCTTTGTACATGCACTGCAGCTCACATGTACTTAATCTTGCCATTACTGAAGCCTGCTCTGTCCAAGGAATAAGAAATTGCATGGGAGTTGTGGGAAACGTTTGTTCTTTTTTTAGGTATCCCAAGAGAATGAATGATCTGAAACAATCGATTGAAAAAAATGTCCCGGAGAGCAACAAAACCAAACTCAAGTCTCTGTGTAACACTCGGTGGGTCGAACGACATGACTCCATTTGTGTGTTTTTGGAACTATTTGATGCTGTAGTGTACAGCCTTGAGAGTATATGTCAGTGGACTGATCGTGAGACATCCACTAATGCCCACCAGTTGTTGAGCGCTATGCAGAACTCCGAATTTCTTGTTGCATTACATGTTTTGAACAAGGTCTTTAGTTTAAGTGTGCCTTTGAGCCGCTTTTTCCAGGAAGAAGAACTTGACATTGCAAGGGCGTTTGGTTATGCTGCAGTTGTTGAGGAAAGAATATCAAAACTTCGAAACAATGCTGACAAAGAATTTAAGAAAATTTTCCTTAAAGCAGAGGAAAAGGCTTCTTTTATGGAAACTCCCATTTCTACACCACGCATAGCAAAGCGCCAAACACAGAGGTGCAATGTGGAAACAACTGATGCGGAAGAGTACTACCGAGTGTCTTTATATGTCCCTTTTTTGGATAGCTTTTTAACTCAGCTGAACGATCGTTTCATGGCACACAAAACTGTTCTGAAATCTTTTATGTGTCTCTTGCCACGAAAAGACCAGATGAATCCAACTGATGAAGACAAAGAAGCAATTAAAACACTCACGAACAAATACCAAGTTGACTTAGGATGCAGTGAAGACAGTGCCTTAGGAGAATTGTATATCTGGTACAGTTTGCTTGCATCACAGGATAAACCTACAGGCGCAATTGAAGCTCTCATCATGTGTGACAAGGACAAGTTGCCTGCTATATTCTCCCTACTGAAGATATTTGCTACTATCCCGGTGACGTCTGCTTCCAGTGAACGGTCGTTTTCCAGTTTAAAACGGCTAAAAACGTACCTGAGGAACTCCACGAGTGACAACCGCCTAAATGGATTGGCCCTCATGAACATCCATCGAGACATTAACATAAGGCCGTCAGATGTATTAAACATATTTTCAATAAGACCACGAAGGTTGGACTTTAAATTGTGAAAAATACCTTACTCAAAAATCATTACTATTCACTCTCTGTCTCTATAAAGTGGAATTTATTTGTGATTTTCACTCTCTTGTATCTAAACAACTTTATATTACTATTGATTTTATATGTAATTTTAATTTTACTTTTCATTTCAACTCACTGGACAAGTAGGCCACCCAGTAGTGAATATTACGTATTTAATCTGCTGTAAATAAAACGGCTTTTGTAAAATAATTGTTTTATTTATCTATATCCTTTTCTTTACACTTGATGGGAGGCCAAATTATCAGTGTTTCACTAAAAATGTGTTTGAATTTTACTCACAATTACAACTAACTTAGACCTCCCATTGATAACTCTGTCTGTTCTATCTTAGATTATTTTACCTTCTACTCAAAAGTTGTATTATGCTAAAAATATTTCAAATCCAAATAAAACTATCAGGATTTGGACAATTCGGATTAAAAGAAAATTACAACGAACATGCTTTAAAATGCACGAGTTTTAACGTAGATTTTCCAAAATTTCCGGGGGAGGGCCCGGACCCCCCTTTTGACTGGGGTGTGCCCCCCTGGCCCCACTAAGCAACCCCCCCCCCCTCAGACAAATCCTGGCTACGCCACTGATGACATTAAATTATAAAAAATGTATAACGAACCTAAGCATGGAATATAAATAAACTTCTTAGAAACTCTAACTATTTATCAACGGACAAAAACAAACTACAGTACACAACATTTAACATTCTTTACTGCCAATTATACCAGCTATAGGAACTACCACAATGTTAATAAAAAATTCCATCGTTATTCAGTCGGCTTTTAGTAAAGTATTTGAAAGCTTGGCACTGGATGTTATGAAGCCTTGTTTTAGGCAAGTGTTCATCAAGGATCAGCATGGATTTACTACTGGAAGGTCCACGGTTACCAACTTTTAATGATGCAAGACTATATTTTGGATGCTTTTAGTAGAGGAAATCAAGTAGAAGCTATTTACATAGACCTCGCTAAGGCATTCAAGTAGGTTGACCATAGTCTTCTTCTCGCCAAACTAAGTGGTTATGGAGTGGTTGGTCATTTGTAGGATAGGTTTATAATTTGCCTACAACATCGGACCTTAGCTGTGATATATGTGTTTAGTGTGTCCTCGGCCTTCGTTTCTTCATCGGGGATACCTCAAGAGTCGCTTGTGGGGCCATTCCTATTTGTGCTTTTCATAAACGAAATTGGTCAGAGTCTGCCCATTAACTTTTCTTTATTTGCTGATGATGTTAATTGTACCAGGAGAAACGATCTGAAGAGGACTTTCTAGGGCTGCAGGATTCTCTTTACCAGCTTCTACGGTGGTGTAAAATTAATATTATGACAAATAATCCTGTAAAGTCTAAGCACATTGCGTTTCACAAAAATAAAATCCCAATTATTATTACTTATATTTAGATGGTACTGTGATTGAAAGGAGTTATCTTGTAAAAGACCTTCAAATTCTGATGCACTCTTCTCTGGACCTCAATGATCATATTGATGATTTTTGTTCTAATGAATCTAGAATGCTGGGGTTTGTTCAGCGATTAGCCAAATTTGGCTTCAATTCCAGGACAATGGCCATAGTATGTAAAGCTCTAGGCCGGCTGAATCTAAAGTTGCATCCTTCATATGGTCACCATACCAGACGGAGCATATTGATAACATCCAGTCTATCTAGATAAGATATATAAGAATATTGGGTGTGAAGAATGAGTTTGTCTATAGGGACGTTTCAATTGCTGAAATCGAAGCAAACGATGGTATGACAACACATGCTACTGGACGTCCTGTAGGTGATCTCCCATTTCTGTATAAACTTTAAAATAGCACTGTTGGTTGTCCACCTTTACTTAAACTGATCTGCTTCAGGGTCCCAACAGACATTAACCTTTTTTAGATTAGACATTTGGGCACTAACTACCAGCTGCACATTCTTGTTCCCAGAATGATGAGAGAGGGGAATAGAATCTGCCTTCTTGTGGGCTTCTTCCTCTGCAATGGAATTCTTCAGAGTTCAGACGGATGATTCTCTTCTGCGCCGTCGATGATGTGGTTGTATTGCTCAACCTCACCATGTTTTTTTTATGCTGTGTCAGTGGGATCACTGGGAGCATGGTTCCCCACATCTGATTATTACTACTAAACATTATTGTAAATAAATAAATAAAATTGTATTGTCATTAAGCAACAAACATTAGCAATAGACAACGTCAACTAATTATTGGCTAAGCTATATAATGATACAGTTGTGCATATCACAAATCAATCATTTCATACAGACAAAAACATTTCAATATTTAAATAACAAGCAATTTTAAACAACACACCAGTTTAAAAGTATAAAATTACATTTACGCTACACAAAATATAAATGTATATAAACAATGACAATATGTTTCAAAAAAAAAAAAAAAAAAAAAAAAACAATACTAAAGCAAAACTCTATTTATATAGTAGAAGCTATAGTGTACATTATTAAAACAAGTATAATAATCAAATTAAAAATATACAAATATTCAAGGAACCTAAAACTATAAGCATTCAAGTAAGTAATACGGTAATGACCCACCCGCCCACCCCATGCACGTACAGTGGTTATGACCCAACCGCCCGCCCATACACGTACAGTGGTAATGACCAACCCACCCACCCATACACGTACAGTGGTAATGACCATAGTCTTCTTCTCGCCAAACTAAGTGGTTATGGAGTGGTTGGTCCACATCCACAATTATAATTGTATAATTATACACAAGTATAATTGTACACATCCACAATTATACTATGATAAAAAAAAAAAAAACACTAAGAGAATACATTGTAGTTTTTAGTAGTATACCGTGGGAAATAAAATAGCAAATAATATATTTGTGGATATATAATAGGATCGTTTAGTAATAGGCAATATTGGTATACTAAGAGCCAAGCAAAAGAGCCAAACAGATAATTGGACAAACGTGCGAGAGAGAGAGAGAGAGAGAGAGAGAGAGAGAGAGAGAGAGAGAGTAAGAGAGGAAACACAATCTAAACATTCTAAACTAGGTTAGGAAGGATTGTTTGCTACTGTAAGAGGGCCATTTGTATAGTTATTTGTATTTTCGGTTTTAAGGATTGAGGAAGATAATATTGTGGTGTGTCATTTCTTAGTTGCATATTATTTTAAAAAAGACTTTAAAAAATTAACACAAAAGAAAATAGCAAGTAAACTCAAGAGTATCTCATAGTTAAAATAGCAATGGCCGATGTTTTAGAACTTGATAATGCCGAAGAATTTGAAGTTGATGATGAAGGAGACCGTAAGTTAATATTATTAGCCTATATTGAATATCTATGAGGTCATCATATTATATTCTAGAATACACAACGCTGACATTTTTTGTGCATTGGGCTTAACCCATGTAGCTCATTCATAACAAAAATCCTTCATTGTCAAGCAACTTTTCCGGGATATTGTGCAAGGTTATTTTTTTAAATTGTTAAAAATAGTAAATGTTATGTCATTTTACAATGTTATGTTTCATTTTTGTTAAAAATTTAAGTAGCCTACAAGTAGTTTTTATCCTTATACTATAGGCCTACTTGGGACTAATGATTAAAGTTAATTATAATTTTTTTGTATTAACTTTAGAACATTCGTTAGTTTTGGTAATTTTTAACTTTGAACTTAAACTAGTTAATAATTTTGTCGTAATATGCACATGCACTTTCTTGCCACCCCTGAAATATGATTTCTTGTTGAAAAAGTATAAAATACGAGTTTATAACTTTTACGTTTAAGTACTTTATCTGACAGGAGTAGGCTAGAAAAAAACTAACTTTTTACAATTGTTATTTATCAACAAATTTTTTATGGCTTAGGGCCCAGGCCTATCCCTCCCAGCGTCCATTACTGCACCCTTTAATGTCGGCCCCTTTTTAGGTACTTCGCAGAGTTATACATAAAAATGTATAACATATACATAAACAATTGAAAATAGCAAGTGTTATATATCAATGGAAACTAGAAGACCTAGGCAATCTTAGAAAAATAGTTTTGTTTACATATCTTGTATATTGTGTATGTTCTCCATGATTATATGCAGAAGTATCCAAAATTTAAAATTTTTTTTCTATTGACACCATGATGATGAAATCCAAAAATCAATTAAAAGAAAATCCAAGGTATAGGTTTTGTTCAAAATGTTATACACCAAAAGAAAATATATACATTATATGGCCTATTGTTTACAAAAGAAAAATTACACTAAAAAAACTGAACTATATACAGGTTGCTTTGTCCTGGGCCTATGTCCTGCTCTGGTTCAGGAGGGTATACTCTTATCCACAATAAATTTCGTCTATTTTGTCTAGGCCTAGGTATAGGTATATGAGTAGAGGTAGAGGGCCCAGGGTCTATGGGTGTATCATCATCATCATCATCAGTAGGACACGTTAGCATCTGAAGTCTCTAAATCGTCCAAGTCAGGAACGTAGTTGTTATCACTACCCGATGAAAAGTCCAGAAGGGAACTATCGGAAGGAAAGTCTTCAGCTACAATGTCACTACCACTGTCACTATCATTTTCTTCTAATATCTCTCTTATATCACTGGATTTATCACGTAAATTGTCACCCATTTTGTACAAAAATAACAAGTAAACAAACAATAACCCAACTTACTACGTCGCATTCACCAAAACACTGACAACAACACTAGAGCTTAGTATAAATCAGCTGATTGTTTTTTCTCCTTGTACAGAACAGTAGAAAACCAAAGACAACGAAATAGAGTATGATCTCCTCTGTCGTTTGATATATAATATAATGTTTTATATAAAGTGACGAAATGAGATCATATTTTCTAAACGCTTACATACTGTCGAAAAATCTACAGGTATCACCAGCGGCGCCGCGATTGCTGTCGATTTTTCGACAGGTGACGATGGGAGTGCTATCTATATGTGTAGTTTCTTGCCACTAAACAAAATTGGAAAATTTTGCTTGAAATAGGTCTAGAATTGGCTGTAATTTTACGAGATATGCTTTTTGTTCCGCGGAAATCACGTATTTTACCAAAACATTCGAAAAAACTGATGTCACAACTTTTAGTAGCCTATTTCTGTCATATTTCCGTTAATCTGTGGTATTTTATTGATCTTTTTTTATTTTGATGTGTTTTTTGCGCCAAATACAAATTTGAAAACTATTTTGGTCTATTACAATTATTTCTCGAGATGTAATGGAAAAACTACTTTCGAGGAATCTTAAAATATGATTTCTTGATGAAAAAGTGGTGAAATATGAGTTTATATCTCTTGATGAGAACATAGATTTCATCCGCGGAAAACTCGGTTAATACAAAAAAATTGAAATACTAGTTTTTTATCTGATGGTGAAAAAAAACAACTTTTTAAAAATAGTTACTTTTCAAAAATATTTTTTATAATTTCATGTGTTTTTTATGCTTAAAAAAAACACAAATATTTAATGGTTTTGCAGTAAAATTGTTTTTTTCAGCCCTAAAAATGCATTTATTTTACTGACCTAACCAAACAACCTAACTGATCCTAGTTCTCTATGTACTCAACAAAAATTCGTAATTTGAGTTAAACTCAAGTGTCTGGCCTCCATGACGGCCTGCTGGCCATCACTCCGGCAGTAATATAGGTGAATTCGGTTTTCATGATTAATAGTTGTCGTATATAATTATCGCCTAATAGTCGCTAATCGTGATTCGCCGCGAAAGTAGTTTTTCCGTTATATCTCAAGAAATAATTGTAATAGACCTAGACCAAAATAGTATTCAAATTTGTATTCAGCGTAAAAATAACACATCAAAGTAATAAAAATAGGATTAAAATACCATTAAAATTAACAGAACTATTTTATTAAAAATACTAAAAGTTGTAACATTGGTATTTTAAATTTTTCGATAAAATATGTAGTTTAATTCGTAATTTGCATTAAATTCAGGCCTGCCGGTCGTCACTCCGGCGGGAATGTAGATGAATTCGATTTTTGTGATTAATAGTTGTTGTATATAATGATAGCGTAATGGCCGATAATTGTAATTCGCCACAAAATTAGTTTTTCATTATATCTCGAGAAATAATAGTAATAGACCAAAATAGTTTTCAAATTTTTATTCAGCCTATAAAAAAACAAATAAAGACGATTAAAATACCATTTAAATTAATGGAAATATGACAGAAATATTAATGGAAGTTGTGACGTTGGTTTTTTTAAATTTTTCGGTAAAATTGGCATTTCCACGGAGTAAAAAAGCATACCTCGTGAAAATACAGCCAATTCTAAACCCAATACAAGCAAAATTTTCCAATTTTCTTTAGTGGCAAGAAACTGCATAAATACCAGTATTTCTGTCATATTTCCGTTAATTTAAATGGTATTTTAATCATCTTTTTTTATTTTGACGTTTTTTTAACTGAATACAAATTTGAAAACTATTTTAGTACATTACTAAAATAGTTTCTCGAATTATTTAACGTTTTATTAAAATTATTTCTCGATAATTTTAATTTTATTAAAATTATTTTTAATAAATTATTATTTATTAAAATTATTTCTCGAAATATAACGGAACAGCTACTTTCGCAGTGATTCGTGATTAACGACTAATACGCAACGATTAATCATTATATGCAACAACTTTTAATCACGAAAACCGATTCACCCATATTCCCGCCGGAGTGACGGCGGAGAGGCCATCACGGAGGCTGAATACTCAAATTTAACACGAATATTTGTTAGTAAATAGACAACTAGGGTAAGTTAGGTTATGTTTGGTTAGATCAGTAAAAATTTGTCTGGCTGGAAAAATATTGTTACTGCAAATTTGTCGAAACGAAACGATTTTTAAAAAGTTAGTTTTTTCACTATGAGATAAAACAATTAGTTTTTGATTTTTCGGTAAAAAAAGAGTTTTCCGTGGATGAAATCAACCTTCTCAAGAGTTATAAACTCATATTTCACCACTTTTTAACAAGAAATCATATTTTCATTGGTGGCAAAAAAGCAGATAATTATCTTTTTATTTGAACATGTTTGTTTATGCCGAACACAAATATAGGCTATAATGAAGGTTCCTATACAACAGATTGTCTCAATCTCATAAGCTGAGTAGTGACGTCAGAGGGAGACCTCCAACTGCAGAGTAATTAAAGTAAACCCCAACCTAACTAATTACAGAGACAACATAATTTAAATAGCACTGTTCAGAATATAAAGACAACTTAGCGACTGACATAAACAGCTGTCGTTTATATATATATATATATATATATATATATATATATATATATATATATATACACACACACACACATCTGGGTGGGTTAGACACGTACAGTGGTATTGACCCACCCGCCTACCCATACACGTGCAGTGGTATTGACCCACCCACCCACACATACACGTACAGTGATATTGAAAAATAATTGATAGAGACCAAAATAAGTTTCAAATTCGTATTTAGCGCAAAAAAGCACATCTAAATCAGAAAGTTTTAATATCATTTAAATTAACAAAAATATGTCATAAATACTAAAATTTGTGATATTGATTTTTTTCAAGTTTTTTGGTAAAATATGTAATTTGAAAAAATAGTAAGTTAGGTTATGTTAGTTTAGGTTTAGGTTGTTTATAGGTGAAAATAATAATTTTTCTGCAAAACCAATTACTGTCAGCGTAGATGTTATGTGCACCTGAGTTGTTTTTCTTATTAACTAAAGAACTACAAAAAATCTTTTACACCATTGTTTTTCTTGTTTATTGTACTTTAAATTATTATATGATAACATATTCTTTTTAAATTTTATTACAAGTTCTAATTAAAATTGTTATTGCCGTTTCATCAATATTTTACAAAAATCTTGTGTATGGCCATCGTCAAACGAGTAGTTAGTTAATATATATCCTAGTCTAATCTAATAATATAACAATGCAAACTATTTATAATAATTTTTAAATCCTAGTTTGTCAAATAAGTACCATAAATTTAATTTACATCAATTTTCTGATACAAACCTGCTAATGTATCACATTTATAATTTTAAAAGTT
Organism: Stictocephala bisonia; assembly: GCA_035578905.1. Taxonomy (NCBI): domain Eukaryota; kingdom Metazoa; phylum Arthropoda; class Insecta; order Hemiptera; family Membracidae; genus Stictocephala; species Stictocephala bisonia. Next base: position 584,368 of record JAQJVL010000149.1, on the reverse strand, counting down.
TGATAAATTTTAGAATTTTAACTTTTTGAAGAAAAATTTCTTATCAATTTCCTAAAACATTTTTTTTTTTTATTTGCTTCTAGAGGTCATGAAATTAATTACTTTGTCTTGTTGTAATCCTCACTATGTATAGTTACTATACATTATTTCATATATGGGTGGTTTTAAATGGATTTTATCAATTTTTAAACTAACTTTAAATTGATAAATATAAATCAATAAAAAAACATTGCATTTACTTTCACAAATGAAAGTAATGTATCGTAACTATACATGTCATAAGGATTACAATAAGACCAAGTAAATAATTTTACGACTTCTAGAAGGAAAGAAAATGTTTTATAAGGAATTGATAAGAATTTTGTATCTTGAAAAGTTCTAAAATGTGTAAAACTTATAGAAAAGATTCCCATCAACCAAGTACTAAAATATAAATGCCATACATAAATGGGTATTTTTTTTAGTAATAACGGTGTAAATTTGTGTACAGTTAAAATTCTGGTACTTTTTTTGTTCTAACTAGGATAAAAATTATTAAGTTAGAACTTGTAATTAAATTTTTAAATGCATATGTCATAACATACAATTAAACTAGGAAATCAATAGTGAGATTAGATTTTTCGTAGGCCTCTTAGGGGCCATCCCTAAATTACGTAATGCTAAAATCTGCCTTTTCAGACCCCCCTGAATATTATAATGTATATTTATTTATTTAATGTATATTATATGCTAAACACAAAAATAAAAATGGTTTTATGAAAATATGTTGATTTTCACCCATGAAAACACTTTTCATAAACTTAACTTAATCTTACCAAACTTAAAATTTGCATTGAGAATTGGAGCGCCTGGCCTCTAGGATAGTTTATAGATTTTCCATTACATCTAGAGAAATAATTAATTGTCTAGATTTTCCATTATATCTAGAGAAATAATTAATTGTCATAGACCAAAATAGGCCAAGTTTTAAAATTCATGTTCAGTCTGTATAAACACGTCAAATGTTAAAAAAGATACATAAGAAACCATTTAAAATGACAGAAATATGATAAAAATGCTATAAGTTTGAAATTGGTTATGGTAAAAATCGGTATTTCCACAGAATAAAAAGTCTCTTTGGTGAAAATATAGCCAATTCTTGACCCAATTCTGACAATTTTCAAACTTCCTAAGGTGGCTAGAAACTGCATAGTTACCAACAAATTTTCTGTACAATAAAATGACCTTTCCCAATAATTTAACTCAATTTTAACCAATTTGAATGCAAATTTTAATTTTATTAAGGTGAGAGGAAATAATAAATTATTAACAAACATGCTTACAGGAGAGATAAGTAATAGCAACCACAACAGGCCACCTCTCAGTAGGTGTACAGTAAAATATAACAATTATGAATTTACTGTCTACTCATGAGGAAAGTACATCTACAAATGGATTAAGTTGGAGAAAATTTCAGGCCGCCAGTACTTTTTTGCCTATAAGCACCTGTAACTAAAACAAAGTGTTTCCTAATAGATTCGTAACTCTATACTAGTTGTATTGTTTACTTTTACTTATTTTATCTTTTTTTTAAACGAACAATGTATTAAATTTGAGTTTGATTAATAAAACTATTCACAGTTTTATTTTGGTATTTATGAATTTTCTAGACGTAAATCTTGAAAATTTTATCTCCAATGGGTAGACTCAGATTTATTATTGACCATTGTTTGGAGAAATATTTGTTATTCTGTGGTAAACTTGTTTTATAGTCTACTACAAATTATTTTGATTAAATCCTATTTTTTTGTCATACCTTCGCTATTTTGTATGATTTTCAGTAATTTTTTATATATTAATATACTTTTTTTACTAAAAAGCAAATTTGAAAATTATTTTAGTCTACATTAAGTCTGAAATATCATTTCCCAAGACATTGTGGAGAAACTACTTTTGCGAACCATGTAAAGTGGCTATATGCTTGATGATAAAAGCAATTACGTAACTTAAAAAAAGAAACAAATTCACATGTATCTTCACCATGGAATTGGGAATAGCTGGCAGATTGTCCTGAGTGCCATGCATCCGATTTTAATGCTAATAGCGAATGTTTGTTGAGTACAAATCTTATCATTTCCATATGAAGTAACTTTATTTATTTATAACTACAGCAAACATAAATTAATTTTCAGAAAATGTAGGCTACATGCAAGATTAGTAACAAAATAGATACAAGTCTACAGTAACCTAAATGGTTTGTGGTTTTACCTCCAAACTTTTTATGTCATATTAAAAATGAAAGTCTTTACAGTAAAGTTTCTCTTACTTAAATTTATTTATTCTAAAAAAATAGTATATATTACTGACAGTAGGTCTACTATTTTAAATGTCATCTGTGACTTCTACATTGTCATTTACTATATTTCTAGAGGGTATTGCACGACTGAAGGAAAAAGCAAAAAAAAGGAAAGGCAGAGGGTTTGGAGGTGAGAAAACTGCTCGGGAAGAGATAAGGGATTATGAATCTATGGATGTTGATGAAGATGAGGATCCGGGACCTCAGAGATGTAAGTAACTCTTATTTTAACCATGATGTGCTAAACTCCATATTCTTACCTATGAGACACTTGACACAACATTGTGCGTATTTTAAGATGAATATGAATGATGATATGAGTGTAGTCTGGTTACTAACTTAGTTCAACTGTTCCTCAGAAAGGGCAATTCATTAGTAGCCCAGCCAGGGCAACTAAGGGTCCTACAGCTGTACGTGGAATCTGAACCATGTAGTGTTGGTCTGATTTTCAGCTTATTGACAAGCCTGATACTCAGTTATCTGCCCCACGTAACATCCGTACAATGACTACCACCCAATAATTCTAGAAATAAATTATTAATTATTGTGTATTATAATATAGTCATCAAATGATTCATAATTCATATGGCTTTGGTGACGTCATGTGTCAGTGAGCTGTTGCAATAATTTGAAAAAGTGGAAGAAAAAATTTGCTTTTGAAGATAGGCTATGTAGAAAAGAATGTCTTGTTTTGATCAAAAGTTAACTAACAGAGTGAGGAATTTTTCTCTGACTAAATTTTAAACTAAACTTGAAAATTTATGTCAAATGTTTTTCGGTGAGTAGGCCTACATTTTTTCTTCTTAAAAAAACATAAATTTGTATGCATAGTACTAAAACCATTATTTTTAATTAGTATATATTTGTATAAACAAAGTTATATTGTTTTTCCAAACATGTGCAAAACTGTCAATTTTGGACTGGGTTTTCTCGCACTTCTACATTTTGCCAAGGCTGTTTTCTCGCACTCCTACCAGGCAAAATGCTTGGCCCTTAAAGGGTTAAACACAGGGAGTGAAAGAAGTAATGTAGCAAAAATATGATAGTAAGTTGATGAGATTTGTTTTTGGCCACCTCTTAGACTTTTCACGTTACTCAGTTAATGCAAGATCTTCTAATATTAAACTTCCACCTGGAATATTCTGATTTTCATGTGTACTTTTTGTGGCTGATTGAATCATAAAAAATATATGGTACATATATCTAAGCTGATAGCGTTAGGAGTTTCTTCTGAAAAATGTTACCTTGGTTATAACATTTATTGGCTTCTAATTAACCGTTTATTATTGTAAGAAACATAGGAAAGTATATTTTTATGCTGAATTTCCAACTCAGAACAGAAGTGGTAATAGGTTTTTTTAAATGATTCCAAGACAGCCAAAAAGGTGAAGTTTTAAAAATTTTTGTGAAATAAGTAACATAAGAAGATGTTGGTTCTATTTAAATAAACTTAAAGTTTTATTTTTTACTTTTGTTGGCTGTGTGACTCATAAAACACTATGCACAAACATTATTATAGACTAGATATGCTTTTGATTGACATTCATAGCCTCCTGCACTTGAATGGTTTTTGTACAGGACTTACTTGATTAGCCATTTAGTTTCATAGCAGTGACTGAAGGACTTCCTGAATTATTTTTACCTTGAAGGATGTTGATTTGTCAGTTGATAAAACTGCTCATTGTAACTTATTCTGTTACTTTTTTTAAGTTAGTTTTCATTATTGCAGTATTTGCTCTAGCATGTTTCTGTCCAAGTAATTAATTCTGATGCAAGGTTTTGTACGAGTGCACAATGTGACCCATTTACTGTTCTCAGTCATCATGTAAATAAAGATATTTTCTATTGCATTCTTCTTCCTTAAAATTGCATGTTGAGGCTTCTGATTGTAGTCTGTCAAGACTGAGTCACACGTGAGTTTTTGGTTTATTTCAAAAACATGTGATATAACTTTTTTTGGTAGAATCTATTAAAATGTGTTTCAGGGAGTAGGATTTAAGCTTTTAGATTTTGAATGTATTACATTTCCAGCCAGCATTCACCCTTTAGGTTCTATTAAAGCATTGCGTCTTTCTTGGATGTGCCTGTTATTTATAAGAAAAGGTTTAACTTTTGGTTGAATTTTCTTCAGTTCCTTATACTTTGTAGTCTATAGTAAGCAGTAATCTGAACAGTAATTCCATAAGTTTACAGTTAAAACTTTCTAACGTTCTTTGTGAGAACTTTTTATTGTAAACACTATTTTAACAATTGACACTATGTATGTTCATCAATTCCATAAATATTAGCTATGTAAATTCACAACCTAAAACGAACAATCTAGATTTTTTTAGTAGTGCCCATGTAAGCATTGAGCAGGTGCCGTTATTGTATTAAGAGGACTAAGAAAGAACATTACATACTACACTTAGTTAATCCTCAACACTTAGCTAATGTAATTGAACTTAACTGCTTAAAATCGTGCTAATACTTATAATAAAAACCTTCAAATGTAAGTATTTAGAAGGTTTGTTATTTTTCTGGTGAAATCCAATTATTTATATGATAATTTAGCTTGCTAAGAGATTATTTTCTTGTTACATACTTGGTGGTCATTTAATCCTGTGAGTCCCAGGTTTTTTGGTGCATGATGCACTGCTGAGACCACCTTTTTTCAAGAAAACTGTTGAAATGGATTTGGAGATTGAAAATCTCTAATTAGGGTATATTATGTAAATTCGCTCTGGTGTTATGTGTAATTATACTTCCTAACATAAAATATTGGTATTGTATCAAATTTAAATTATTTATTGTATTTAATTACATTTTGTAATATAAACAGGTACAGTCATGTTTTGCTGAAAAGTTATCTAAATTCATATGTAGACTCTTATCTTACAAAGGTACAGTTGATAATGACATTAATAGTTGACATTAGCCTCTTAATCGTTGCTTTCATTCTTTTTATTGGTCGGTAGCGTAGTTGGTTCAATCCCAGCTTCATAAGCTAAAGGTTCTCAGTTCGATCCCAATCAGAGTCATAACACATTTTGAAAAGGATCAGCTGATAACCACCGGCTGTTCATTTGTCATTAGGCTATTAATTAATGACACTTCCTAAGGAATAGTCGGCCTTAGTTTGTAACAATGACTACATTCGCTCATCTACGCTCATCACACTCATTCGAAATCCATATTCGCCCATATCTTGATGATCGGCGTCTTATGAATAAATAAAAATAAAATATAAATATAAAAAAGAAAGGCAATTAATTTGTAGGTAATATTGGTACAAATATGTACCAATACGTCAGTACAAAATGATATCATTGACTCAGTTGAGTGTTGCCTTAATATCAGTAGGTCTAAATTGCCTAGCCAAAGTTTCTATAAGTTCACCAGTAGTATTGTATTGTCGGTACCAGTATTATTTTCTGGTCATTTGGTTTAATTAGCTAAAATTAGCATCACCACTCGGCCCCGACACAGAAACCAAAACATAACCAAGACCTACAATTCTTACTGGATTGTTGTTTTCATCTGATGAATCATTATCCGATAAATCACTGAAACTGTCTGAAATAAGTTAATGTATTTTATCATCATAAAATAAACATAATTTTTTGTCATTGGAATTGAGTTTTATTACTAATATCACATTTCACAACAGTAGATACGTTGTGCAACTAGGCAAAACAGTAAGTAAATAAACATATTAGAGAGATAGGACATCAGCAAACTTACCTTAAAAGACAAGTTCACTAACAGAGTAGTAGTCACAAACACAAACACTCCTACTGTGACTTTCAGACAAAACAAAAAACCTCCGCCAAATCTTGGTCCATCCTAAGTTACCTGATCCCAAAATCCTGACCTGTCCTAAAGACCAGCAAACAACCCGGTTCTAATCCTTGTAACAAGAAATCTTGCAAAACCTGCCCTATTCATCTCCCAGCCACATCTTTTACCAGCTCCACTACCTCCTTAACCTACAAGATACCTGGAAACCACTCCTGTGATTCCACCAATCTAATTTATCAACTCCAGTGCCAGCACTGTCCTGCCCAATATATTGGCTTTACCAGTTAAACCCTTCATAAACGCATGAATGGCCATAGACATGATTGCAAAGTCCAAAATCCTCAAAAACCTGTCTCTGCCCATACTCTTCTCCATAATCAAAATTTTAATCAGTGTTACACCACTAAGGTAATCAGATCCCTTCCTTCCCATGCCAATAGTTCCCAACTTCGAAGGATGGAATTAGCACACCAATGGATAACAAAATCCCGTGACCCACCTAATCTGAACATAAGATAGACCACTTCCCTTCAACCCCTTCCCCATCAGCAAACTTCATATTTATATATACTAACTGGAACACTGCATCCTACACCTGTGTTGCTCTATGGATGTACATCACCCACTACAACCACCTACCCAGCAACAGTGGAAGTCATTTCAGTCTCTCTCTCTCTCTCTCTCTCTCTCTCTCTCTCTCTCTCTCTCTCTCTCTCTCTCTCTCTCTCTCTCTCTCTCTCTCTCTCTCTCTCTCTCTCTCTCTCTCTCTCTCTCTCTCTCTCTCTCTCTCTCTCTCTCTCTCTCTCTCTCTCTCTCTCTCTCTCTCTCTCTCTCTCTCTCTCTCTCTCTCTCTCTCTCTCTCTCTCTCTCTCTCTCTCTCTCTCTCTCTCTCTCTCTCTCTCTCTCTCTCTCTCTCTCTCTCTCTCTCTCTCTCTCTCTCTCTCTCTCTCTCTCTCTCTCTCTCTCTCTCTCTCTCTCTCTCTCTCTCTCTCTCTCTCTCTCTCTCTCTCTCTCTCTCTCTCTCTCTCTCTCTCTCTCTCTCTCTCTCTCTCTCTCTCTCTCTCTCTCTCTCTCTCTCTCTCTCTCTCTCTCTCTCTCTCTCTCTCTCTCTCTCTCTCTCTCTCTCTCTCTCTCTCTCTCTCTCTCTCTCTCTCTCTCTCTCTCTCTCTCTCTCTCTCTCTCTCTCTCTCTCTCTCTCTCTCTCTCTCTCTCTCTCTCTCTCTCTCTCTCTCTCTCTCTCTCTCTCTCTCTCTCTCTCTCTCTCTCTCTCTCTCTCTCTCTCTCTCTCTCTCTCTCTCTCTCTCTCTCTCTCTCTCTCTCTCTCTCTCTCTCTCTCTCTCTCTCTCTCTCTCTCTCCTCTCTCCTCTCCCTCTCCCTCTCCTCTCTCTCTCTCTCTCTCCCCCCCCCTCTCTCCCTCTCTCCTCTCCCCCTCTCCCCTCTCCCTCTCCTCTCCCTCCCTCCCTCCCTCTCTCTCTCCTCTCCCCTCCCTCCCCTCCTCCCTCTCCTCTCCCCCCTCTACTCACCTGAAGAAAATGCCTGTGGTGTTGAAAATTTGTGAGATTATTTCTATTTTGTGTTTGTGACTACTACTCTGTTAGTGAACTTGTCTTTTAAGGTAAGTTTGCTGATTGATGTCCTATCTCTCTAATATAATAATTCCTGGCCTAGTGCCCTTTAACCTAACCTATAAGTAAATAAACAACAACTGACAAGCTGACTGCGTTGTATCAGTCTTTTTCAGTTACCGAATACAAAATATCAAGTAATGAAATACCGAATAAAACACTGAAACTTATACTGAGTAGTCTGGCATTTGATGTATCTAAATCAATCTATTTGTTATGAAATTACACACAGTTCAGAATGAATTATAAATTGAAGTACTGTAATAATTTAACTAAGCACTCCTAATTCATTTTTATAATAAAACACTATCCGGTTTCGGCTCTTAGGCCATCTTCAATGTGTACAAGTTATAAAAATGAATAAAGGGTGCTTTATTAAAATTATTACTCAATTTATTATATCAGTAGCCCTAACTTGTGAACTAATGTATACATTTCAGAATATATTGTTTCTTCCACGAGTGTAAACGTTCGTGGTTTTCTGGTGGAACATCAGCTTATACACTAGAGGTGTGCTATAAGAACTGGGAACGGCAAAATTGTTCTGTTCCGATCCCCGGTACGTTCCAATATGCGGTACCACTTTCGATGATGGTTTACGTTCTGAGCGTCCCGAACAGATCGAGTACTTTGTCAACAGTTCTGACTCTGGTACGTTTTGGAACATATGTCAGTACGCATGGTTTTTATCATTCTGTACCACGTTACGATGTCGTTTTCGTTCTGCCTTCGTACGGATAGTTGGGGTGAGCGTTCCAAAGCTGAAGTCATCAAAATTTTAGAGAACTTGTATATATAAACGTAAACTCAAAGCATATGTAGAAAAAAGGGTAATTAATATAAATGAAACAACTTGAGATTTTATTGTATTTAGAAATAAATCTAAATTCTTAACATGTTTTAATTACTTATTTTCAATATAAATATTAATAGCCACATTAGTGTGATATGAGACCCATCCCCCACCAAACTGGAAGTCGTGCCATACTGTAGAATAGCTCAAAACAAGAAAAGCGTTAGGATCACGGGCGGCAGTCGGAGGGTTACATCATAACTCGGCAGCTGAGCGGAAAAGCTATTTAACCCTTTCAGTGCCGTAACGTAGACATAGTCCACGATCCGTATTTTCGTAATATTTCATATGGTATGTACTCGATCAACTCGAATAAAGATCCACCATATTCCGAATGAATCGATCCTTCGATTGGTATCGTTTTCGTATTTCTTTCTTTTACGCCTTTGAATTGGTAATCTTAAAAATCCATCTTAAAAATCTTAAAAAAGATAACGATGACATTTGTCAGCTGGTGTTGATTCAGAAGGCAGTCAGTAGAATACAAAAATATTATTCAGTTCTTTTGGTTATGTTTGACAGTGTTATATCTGTTGTTACTGAAAGTAATTTGTAATACAGTTTTACTTTGCTATGTTGAAACATATCATTTGTGATAGTCATTATCAAAGATATAAGTTTGTTGTGACTGTTTATTTGGTGAGTTTTTTTTTTTTTACTTTCGGTTATTTCCAAAATATTTCAATTGTATTCCTTTCTCAAATTGTCTGATTACTGTATGTATTTTGTTTAGAATTGTATGTTCTACAATGCAAAATAAGTTTTATGAATTTAGGATACATAGTTTTTTTATAACAACTTTATTCCACCAAGTTACAGAAATGTGGTGAAAAATTACTTTATAATGAATTCTGTTGATAAACTCAATCAAGTCAAATATCAAAATATAAATTCATGTTATATATGAATTTTGTTTGTTTTTTATTGGTCTTGTACATGGTATAAAAATAAGAAACAATGTAAACAATTGTTATACATATGAAAATTCAGTTCAAACTTAGTTTTTTTAATTTTCTTTTTTACTTCTCATTATTATTTTTTATAAGTCAATAATAAGTCAATAAGTCATTTATTCAGTTAAAGTGACAATACAATTGCATTAACCAAGTCAACAGTGAAATGCTGTGTTACAAAATTAAAAAAGAACTATCTGGTTACATAATAAGATGCTATTTATATTTCTTAACTAGCTAAATAACTAAATAAATCTAAGGTGCACAACATGTACTGAGTTATATTCATATGAATAACTCCTATGAACCGCCAGCAAGAAACTCATGAACGCTGTAGTAAGATCTATCCACGAGAATGGCTCTAAACTTTTTTTTGAATTTTGAAAGGTTTGACTCCAACTTGAGCTCGACAGGTAATTTATTAAAAAATTTGATGCCGTTATAAAAAAGGTGATTTTTGAAAAAAGACGTGCGATGCTGAGGAATTTTTAAGTCGGTACAGTTTCGGAGAAAGTGATTATGAACAGATGGACTTTGACTTGAAAATAATGAAAGGTTCTCCTTGACAAATATCAAACAAGATAATATGTAAATTGAGGGAAATGTCAACAGGTTACTGACACGGAATATTTCCCTACACGACCTTCGTCTATGGAGACCAAAAATTGCTCTTACAGCCCGTTTCTGGAGCCGGAAAAGGAACAAGGTCCTTGAGTTTTCAGCTCCCCATATAGATACAGCATAGTTTAAATGAGGATAAACTACACCATAGTAAGCGGAAAGCAATACCTCCACGCTGGCAAACCTAGAGAGGCGGTGCAAAATAAAAATACCTGAGCTAATCCGTCTACATACGAGTTCAATGTGAGAATGAAAATTAAGTGTGTTATCCAGATGGAGACCCAAGAATTTTACTGACTGAGAAGTTTCTATTTCATTTACACCCAACAAAATATTTATACCAATATTATTTTGTGCTCTGTATGAATTTATGTGGAAATCAAGAATTTTAGTTTTGTCTGCATTAAGTGTGAGCAAGTTTTCGTCAAACCATTGGAGCAAATTATTAGCCTCAATGAAGCCACGCATTTCAAGATCTTCCGTACTGGAGCCAGATACAGACAATGACGTGTCGTCCGCAAAGAGACATAACTCGCCTGATGTAATACTGCTTGGCAAATCGTTAATGAATAACAGAAACAGTACGGGACCGAGGACGGATCCTTGTGGCACTCCACTAGCAATGCTCTTTTCATTAGAACGATGAGCTGTTATACAACCATGTTCATCCGTAGCTGTTATTTCAACAAACTGCCTACGATTTGTCAGGTAAGAACTGAACCAATCTTGGGCCAAACCTCTTATTCCGTATAGCGATAATTTCTTCAGCAACAAATCATGGTTTACGTTATCGAACGCCCTGCTCAGATCGAAGAATACCCCCAAGCTAAACAGTCTCGAATCAAGAGATTTAGTAATGTTAGAAATAAGAGTAAACATGGCATGTACTGTTGTTTTATATTTTACAAAACCAAACTGATTTTTGAAAAGAATGTTATTATTTTCCAGGAAATCACAGAGCCTTGTCAATACTACTTTTTCAAACACTTTCGATACCGTTGATAGAATGGAAATTGGTCTAAAATTAGGACATGAATTATCACTTTTATTCTTTTTTATTGGTTTAATAATTGCAAGTTTTAGGGCTGTAGGAAACTTTCCCTGCTGAAAAGATGAATTTATCAGGTGGCTGAGAGGCATGGTCAGCAAGTCAACAGTTTCTTTAAGAATTATAGAGGATATACCATCTGATGCTGCCGACCTCTTGTTCGTCAGCCCTTTTACAGTAAGTTCTACTTCTTTTTCCGTCACTGGGCGAAAAAAGAATGAGTTTACAACGTTGCTATCTATCAGCACAGTTTTTGGCCTCGACCCAGTATCTTTCATCTCACCCACTTTCACAAAATAATCATTGAGAGTTTTTGCCATTAATATTGGTTTATCAACTACTTCACCATCGTCCTTTACTACTTCAGTCACTTTATGTGTTTGCGATTGTCCTGATTTGTTATCATTAATTACTTGCCATATTGTCCTGGTTCTATTTTCAGATGTAGTAATTTTGCGTAAAATATTCTGTGATTTGCTATCTCTTATGAGGTTTCTGTAGGTATTTTTTACCCTCAAGTAATATTGCCTCATGAAGTGCATAGAATCAAGATCTCTTGTGCTAATATACAATTCTTGTACTTGTTGCCTAAGGTTGTATAACTCAGTGCTCAGTTTAATTTTATTTGTTATTTTGTTTGTTTGTTTTAGTTTAACCTTTTTTTCAGGAAAAGATGTTTCAAAAATGTATCTTATACTGTTTTGGAAAATAGCATATTTGTCGTCAATATCTTGAGCTGAATACAATTCATTCCAATTCTCACGGCTAAGTAATGTCCTAAACACATGCTTGTTACTGGCTGATATAGGTCGTGTGACCCTGAATTTAATTATTATTTACCTTTCATAAATTGTCCTATTACTATATCTATTTTGTAGAGAATTTCATGTTCTACAAATTTAAACAAAAACTTATGAATATAGGGTATATAATTCTTTTCCACAACGTTTTTCCCAAACCTTTATAAATTTGTGAAAAACAGCCTGGCAATTTATGCACATCCTTTTGGGAAATGGTCACGGCACTGAAAAGGTTAATACACAAGAAGTTAATTTTTTGTCAGAAGGCCACAATATTAATAACACTCAAAATAAACAAGAAACACAAAATAAACAAAGTACAAATTATATACAAAAATTAGCAAACGCTACAAATACCAAAAATGACATTACAGACATGCCTATCTGCAGAATTACTATAAAACCAAAGTTTAAGAGAAATTTACATTGAACAATTTAGAAATTTGAACAAAACAAATAACCGGCAATTTAGCCTACATCCCATGATTCCACCGAGGCCAGGGAGTCAGCCGGAATACCTGCTGGGCAGCTCCAAATTAAAGAAAAGTAAAAACGTTATTATAAAAATCCCCTTTTGGTGAAAAGTTTAAAAATTAAGAAATTAAAAAGAAAATATAATACGGTATCGTCCGACATTCACTACAAAATAGTACATTTATAACTAGGCCTAAGCATAAAAAATTAACAAATAGATAAATATTCTTAACAATAATATCAGCAATAGATAACTCTAAACAAAAACTTAACAACAATAAGATCTAAAATAAATATAATATGTAAAAAAATATGGCTGTGGTGTAGAAAATGTTTAAATTCATAGGCCTAGGCCTATTATTAAACTGTTCCGCACAACATGGATTTTTTTTCAATTTACCACTCTCAGCTTAGCCGCCGGAATAAAAATGGAACACACTGACCTGAGGATAGAAGAATCCTACAAAGATGTAGGGAGTGCAGCTGAGGCGCAACTTGACTCTATAACATGGTTTCCAGGCCAAGCTAACACAGTAGAGATTGCGGAAATTCGGCCAGGCAGCAGGTTGAGGGTCAAACATCCAGCTCAAGGACCCTGGAGTTTAGAGGAATTAGCCAGACATATATGCTGGTATGGGTTGCTGAAGGAGACAAGTATAAGGACCGGACAACCAGACAGACCGAGAGCTGGAATCACAGAAAGACCAGAATCTGAGCCAACGGCCACGAAAGTGACATAATGACAGCGCAAAAGCTATCTCAGGCAGCCTGGCAAACCAAAACGAAAAGTAACAACAACAAAAATATGTATGGACTGGTCAAACGACCCAGTACAGATTAAGATTTTTATAAGTTAGCCTATGTGTAAATATATTTTTGTTTCATAAAAGTAACATTTAATTTTAAGAAGTCTCAAATTTTGTTATGTTTCTTTTAATTATTTTAAATCAAATTCATCCTGAAATTTCTCAAAAAACTTCCATTGTATTTGTTACCCACTATTATTAAATATGTTACATTACGACGCACAAAAAGTCATGCCGGTACAGAACGATTTACTCGTTCAGTATCAAGTCGTATTATCAGAAGCAAAAGCTGTGCTCGGGACGGGAACTGCTAAAAAAATGAGTTCCGAGTGTAATACGGAACGAGCGGAACGTTTCGCATTCTGAAACTGCCAGGCACACCTCAATCATACACGTTTCTTCTATTTTCTTCTAACATAATTTTTATTATCAAATATTCAAAAATTTCTGATTGGTGTATGTAAACAACTATCATTTAAGAATAACAGAGATACAACTTTATCAACTCATATTTCCTTTCATACTTTACTTTGTTTAATATCATTATGCTGAACATGTTTCATGCAAGTGAATATTCTTATTTTTTTCACATTAAAATGCAACTATAATGCTTTTATTAAGTTATAAGTTTTAGAAAATAATGTTTTAGTCTAGACAAATCATGTTATCATGTATTAACACTATTCCAGCATTAAGTAAAAAGTTGATTTACTATTTTTGAATTTCAGCTGTTGAAGGTTGGATTCTTTTCGTTACATCAGTTCATGAGGAAGCACAAGAAGATGACATTCATGACAAATTCTCAGATTTTGGAGAGATAAAGAACATTCATCTCAATTTGGACAGAAGAACTGGGTTCCTTAAGGCAAGTTAAATACTAAGTTTTTTATATTTTAGATTAGGTTAAAGGGTACTAGGCAAGGAATTAGTATATTGGAGAGATAGGACATCAGCAAACTTACTTTAGAATATTGGAGAGATAGGACATCAGCAAACTTACTTTAGAAGATAAGTTCACTAAGACCAGAGTAGTAGTAAACAAATACATAAAAACCACTTAATCACCAATTTTCTGTACCACTGGCACTTTCTTCAGGTGAGTAGACAGAGACTGACTTAGCATCCACTATTGCTGGCTAGGTGGCAGTAGTGGGGGTTGTACATCCATAGAGACTGTATCAATAGTTCAGTGCGTGTATGGGTGGGCGGGTGGGTCAATACCACAGTGCGTATATGGGTGGGGCATTATGTCACCCACCCACCCACCCATAAATGCACAGTGATATTGACCCACCCATACACGTACAGTGGTACTGACCCATCCGCCCACCCATACACATACAGTGATACTGACCCACCCGCCCATCCATACACATACAGTGGTATTGACCCACCCATACACGTACAATGGTACTGACCCATACGCCCACCCATACACATACACACACTGAAGTATTGACCCACCTGCCTACCCATACACGCACTGTGATATTGACCCACCCGCCCACCCATACACGCACTGAACTATTGAGATTGCTCAGGTATTGAAATCTCGAAAATACAAAATACAAAAAACTCAGGTATTGATGGAGATTTTTCGGTTGATATATATGAAGTCTGTTGATGGGGGAGGGGCTGAAGGGAGTGGTCTATCTTTTGTTCAGATCACGGAATTTTGTTATCCATTGGTGTACTGATTCCATCCTTTGGAGTTGGGAACTATTGGCATGGGAAGGAAGGGATCTGATTACTTTAGTGGAGTAACACTGGTCAACATTTTGGTTATGGAGAAGAGTATGGGCAGAGACAGGTTTTTCAGAATTTTGGACTTTGCAATCGTGTCTATAACCATTCATGCGTTTTCATAGAGTTTCAATAGTAAGGCCCGATATGTTGAGCAGGACAGTGCTGGCACTGCAGTTGATAAATTAAAATATTGCCTTATGTCTTTGTCCTATAACTACTGATTGTGTGTGTGAGTTGTGGCATTGCCCAGTAGAAGAACTGCTCTTCTTGGAAGATTTTTTGCCTCCAAAACCTGCTCAACCTCACTCATCCATCTGGACTTTTTTACTTTCCCAATCATAACAAACTTAAACTTGTGTTCTCAAGTTGCATTGCAACACGCAAGAATAGTGACTCATTCTTTTTTCTTGTAACCTGGTGCGGACTTTTCACTTTTTAAAGCTAAACTTTTGGCTGGGAGCATGCGATGATTTAGACTGCTTTCATTGCAATTATAAATTTGATCAAAAGTAATTCCTTTTTCTATGCTTTCTTGAAAAACTTAAACTCACCAACAATTTCAGGTCAGCAGATAATTTTTCACCACAGATACTAATTTGCTTAACACCATACAGCTGTTTCCACCTGTCTGACCATCCATTACTTGCTCTGAACACAGGATCTCCCTCTTCTTTTAATTCCTTGAGAACTTCAGTGCTTTTTCTTATATAGAATAAGACCTGATATTGGCGTTCTTTATTCCTTTGCACAAAAAACTACTGGTACGAATATAACCATTCAATATATTCAATATACTACACATTCAATATAACCATATCACACACATTCGATATCCATATTCGTTGATATCTTGACGATTGGTATCTTAAGAATAAATAATTAATTATAGAAAATGTGTACGATTCGGTTAGAAGAATTCTGGTTGAGTTTGAAAAAGACATGATGAGAAGAAAACATAATTAGTTGGATGAAGGATCTTTATAAATTTGTTGAGTGTAGGGTGTTATTGTGAAACTCAGTAGTGGTTCAGCGTGAAGAAATGGTTTAATGTTAACATGCAATATGTTTACTTCATCATGTGGTATGTTTGTTTTCTCTATTCATTAATGCAGATCTGTAAATTATGTGTTTGATACATGGTGGCGCAGTGCTGTAACCTAGCTACATGGGGACAAAGTGTTTGGGAGAATGTAGGCGATAGGTTGGATGCTCGGTCCTCTTAATACCGACATGGCGTCCGCTTAGTGGTTGCTATCGGTGTGGACACTACTAGAGAAGTCTGGGGTGTCCATGTTGGGTGGTAATCATTGTGCGGATGTTGTGTGGGGGAGATAACTGAGTATCAAGCTTGTCAATTAGCTGAAAATCAGACCAGCACTACGTGGTTCGGATTCCACGTAAAGCTGTAGGTCCCTTAGTTGCCCTGGCTGTTGGGCTATTAATAAATTGCCCTTTCTGAGGAACAGTTGAAATCAGATAGTAACCAGACTACACTCATCCTACACCCATATAACCATTCATATTCGCCTTAAAATACCAACAACGTTGTGTCGGCGTCTCATATGTAAGAATTAAGTAATTTTGCAGCAAAATTGGAATTGTAAATAACATGTTTGTAGCATAACATAATGTAAAGGTTTTTGATTAAGTAAAAGTAATAATATTATTACATTTTTAATTTAGGGATATGCACTTGTGGAGTATGAGTCTTACAAAGAAGCAGCAGCTGCGAGAGAAGCACTTGATGGCTCAGACATCCTTGGCCAGAAGATTGGGGTGGACTGGTGTTTTGTTAAAGGTCCTAAAAAGTAAGTTTCTTTTGTTTAAAAATAATACAGATGTGTAGATTGTATAAGATTATTTCTGACAAAACTGTTATTGGAGTAGTTTCACTAACTCTGGTTGTATAAGTACCTCGATAGTTTGTTTTTCTTGTAGTTTGGCCCAATGACTGTGACAGACTATAACGTCTGGTTAGTACGTTTAACACTTAGAAGCCTAAGCCCATTTATAGCAAGGGCGCCGCTGACTATCTGACTTGCCTAAGCCCATGAATATGACGGGCGGTCGTATTTAATATAATACTTTCATAATATCGGTGTATTCACGGGATCAGGCTACAGAAATATATTTCTTGAATATCTCTCTCTTTATGTTTTGTGCTATTTGGTTTGTTTTCAAACCATATAATGAAAAAATATATATAACCAACCAGATGTCTATCGAAAGTCGCCGTCGATAGTTGCCTTGAATGTCAGTTGTCACTTGACAGCTTTTTTGATATGCTGTGATGGATGTGCCTGTTATTGTTTTGAGTTGTTTATTGTTTACAATTCTATAAAATCATCTGTATTGTAGTTGTTTGGAGTGAATATTGTATTTTATTTCTGTTTGTAGAGTTGTAACTTATTATACGTAATGTTGTACAGTTTCTTATAGTGTTTCTTTACCGATCGAAAATAATAACATAAAAATAGTCTGTTTTTATTTCAAGTATTTATAAAAGTGCTGTTGTATTTATGATTTAGTATTTATTTTGTTTATATAATATGTATAAATAATCATGAGTGATCTTAGAAATGATTCTATTCGCGACGTTCTATGTGTTGATTCAGACGAAGACGATGATTTAAGACAGTGAAGTAAATTTTGAATTTATTGATGTATTGAATGAAAATAATTCAAGATCCGGTTCTTGACTCAGGCTCAGAGGGGAATTAGATGATGAGAATAAAGATACTGCCATTTTGCATGCCACATTGCTTCAAATTATATCACACCAAGGCAAATAATTTCAGTTGAACTGAACGTAGCTATTTTTATTTGTTACATATTTTACACAGTTTTTTTTACACTTTTGCAATATTTTTGGATGTATTACATCTAAATATTTCTGAAAAGGTGTTTTTATACACTTAAAAATAAAATATATATATATATATATATATATATATATATATATATATATATATATATATATATATAAATAGTTATCAAATATATATAGTAGATTGCAGAATTTTTCAATTTTAATACAAAAAATACCTAGGTAACCATGAAAACCGGTGCATAAACGGCATATGTTTCAAAGTGTTGACAATAATGTTGAACTTACTGATGTCAAACAAAATATTTCATGGTGCCGCTCATTTTTTTATGGTTAGTGTATAGAGCTTTGGTAAAAACCCTGGTAATCTACCTTGAAAAATGTTTTAGGCAAATATTTATTGGTGGTCCTTATAACCCCCTCCTCCCTAAATTAGTACACCAAAATGGGGGACCATATTTTTTGTTTTTTAATATATATAACAAATACAAAGTCAGGATGACTAGAAGATTGTTTATCTAGTGCAGTTGCTGGCAGCTATAGCAAACAGTACATAATTTGTGTTAGCATCAGAGTTAATTTCACTATTGCTAACGATTATTTCATTTTCACTATTATCATGAAGCATTCTCTGGACTCCTGTTGAAAAGTTTGAAATTTTTCATTGTTTTTAAAATTGAAATTAAAAAGCCTTTATTTTTTAAGGCAAAATTAGGACTTGACATTACTCTCTACCACATAACCTTAAATTGAAATTTAAAGCTAATCGATCCATTTTGTCTCACAATATACTTTCGATACCACTATACAGTTAAACTTAAGAATTTTAACTTTTCAAGAAAACAAAGTTCATGTTGATTTCCAAGCAATCAAAGAAACAAATTTTTCTTGGATTATAGTGATTGTAAAATTAATTGCTTGGCCACTTTGTAAATCCTTATCACTGAATTTACTTAACCCATACTGTGCGAGTCCACCGCTGGCGGAGGGTAGCGTGCTTGCGCGTGCAGCGGATTCATCGCTGGCGGTGGACGGAGCAATGCTGGCTTGTAGGCTTCAGTGTGGCCTAGCCACTTGCCTTAGAAGGGTCGGATTTGCGCCGCATTATAGCCTGTTTCTCGCGTCACGTTGTGGTGTTTTTCGTTCGTGGATCGCGTCATTTTGAGCCAGTTGGCTACAATAGACAATGTGTTCTGGATGGGTGGATGGGCTGTAAATATATGTAAATGGAGTGTGTGTATATAATTGTGATGTATCGAGTTGTGTTTATAACTATTGTCACTGTTCTAATGGCGGCAGGCGTCTCGCGGCGCGCATGGGTTTCGTTGCGATGTGCGGCTCCATGACCGGTGGACGATCACTTCGGAAGCCCCGATCTACCAGAATTGAGGCCATAAACTGGATTTGGTGTATCAACCCTGTTTCCTGACTATATAATGTATTGTTTTGGTACAAAATATTATTTTAGCATCTGGCATTTTTTCATGTTTTAACTTATTTTTTCAGCATCAAATATGTTAAGCATATAAAACTGACATATCATAACTATTAAATTTTTTAAGAATTTCTAAGCAGAGAAATCTTTACGAATGAGTAAAAAACAACATTTGCTGAGAAGACTGGACAAAATAATTTGTATTTCATTGCAGAAAACACTTGCACCACACTCTTCCCTCAGAATGCTGTTGGTGATCTATCAGTGTTGGTGAAATGAGAGGGGAGATTTACATCGTATCGTGTAGTTTTAAAATTGTTTTATATTCATGTGGAAACATCCAAAATTTCCATTTGCTTTTGCAATTTTAATGAAGTTTATTACAAATCATAAATAATTATTAATTGGCATAGTGTTTAACATTAACCCAGTCTGGTTTACTGTTAAGGAAATTTATGTTTCTGGAAATGTCAGGGAATTTCACTTTAAATCAGGAAATGTTCTTGAATTTATTGTATTTTGCATTATACATTAACATTTGACCATAATTTGCACCAAACATATGAAAAATTACTATCTTAATTATTTACATTCTTTTTATATACAAAAAATAAGTTTTATTTATTTGTTCTTAATTATTAATTTATTGATCAAACATTCTGTATTTAACAGAGGCTAGTAGTTAAAAATTCATAACTTAAACTACATGGAGGCTAGTATATGTATCACTAACATAACTTTTAAAGATTTTTCAACATTTAAACATCAATAAACTTATGAGAAAGTTGATTTTTGGCTAGGCAAAAGTCAGGGAATTAACACTGATCATTGACAGGTGTTAGGGCACTAGGTCTAGGAGTTAAGTAAAAAATTAAAGGAAAGGAAAGCAACATACCTGGTAAACTGTGGATAGAAATACATTCACATCACAAAAACATAACTAGTCGGTGAAATAGTTCAGAGCCGCCCCTTCTATAGTCATTGAATCTTTGTTTAATGACTGAAGAAGGAGCAAGCGGTTCTAAAATATTTCACTAACTAGTTCTGTTTTGTGATGTGAAAGTATTTCTATCTACAGTTTACCAGTTTTGCTGCTTTCCTTTCCTATCATTTTTTACAGCTTTCCTTTCCTTTAATTTTTTACTGAAACTGACCATTGATTAACTACCCTGTAAAATTGGTTCCCTTAACTTTGCTATTTCATCCCTGTAATAAGCACATTTCTCTGATCTTATTTTTCCAATATTGACATTAATGTATGAAAAATAGAGTTGATGTACAACAGTTTTCTGTAAACACAAAATAAGGTTAATACAATTCATCATTGTCAACTTAAATCATATGGCTAAATTATCATAATTTTTTTCAGAACCAGAAGAAGCCGAAGGAGGAGATGAACATTTAAAATAAGATTCTTTTATCTTTGTAAGTCTAATTTGTAACTAGCGTAATTCATTGTATACAAATCCACAAAAAGAGTTCAATAATTAATTTTAAAGAGATGGTCTTCTAATATGTAAAAATATTTTACACATTCAATACTAAGAATAATGTTTTAACAATGTTACAATATTTGCTTTTATTTTCAAGTTAATTGCAACAATCATTGAAAAACATGTGAAAATACAACTTTTTTCATAGCGTAAAAGCGTGTACTATTTATTGTTGTTGTTCTAGCTCTTTAACACATAATTTACAAACACCATAAATAAGTGGTGTATTTGATCACTAGTAAAGCGCAGAACCTAGAAATATTTTAAACCTGGTAATTTTCAGATGAAATTTAAAATATTTTAATCTATTATAACACAAAATATGATAGTCTAGTTAAAATAAGGGTCAGTTGAAAAAATTATCTAGCTAAAATAAAAAATGCTATAGGTTCTGAAATCAAATTAAATTTGTATATAGCTACATCATAATCTATCAATTTATTTAATACATTTCAGCTTTTAAGGTAGGGAGTTAAATTAAACAAGATAATCTAAATATTTTATAATATTTATCTGTAGAGATTGATATTTTAAATGCACATATTTGTAGATTAATATTACAATTATTTTTCCCAAGATTTTTGCAAGTGTACAATAATATTTGGTCAAAGTAAATTGTACAAAAACATGAACGAAAATTGTACATGTTAGATCTACAACCATAGTGTCCACATGGATGATCAGAGTATAAATATAAAGAATTAAAATATTCTAAAGAAAATGATTGTGAAGTAATATTTTATTCACCCTTGTAAGGTTTACATACAAGCAAATGAACGTTGGGTTTATTTGACTTACAAAGCCGCCTGTATAAATGTGCTCAGTTTAGAGAGCCATTGTTGTTAATATTAAGCAGTAAATTGGTTTTGGAAAGTTTAAAACTGCTTCCCTATATAAACAAAGGAAAGTTAAAAGGCAGTAAAACCATAAAAATAATTTTTATTTACAACTTTAATTAGTATAAAAGTAGGTGTATATTCAACTTTTCTCCATAGCCATTTTCAGTTTATTTATTACTTCATCCACAGAAAGTGTATTTGATTGTAGGAGGATTGTCTTCTGCCTTGATTTTGAACCCTATACATAAAATGATAACAAATTATTGAGGTTATATATTTAACAACTACACAAGATAATGAATCGAAAACCTTATTTTGATGCCTTTTATTTTTTTACTATAAATATCTCATAAAAAATCAAAAATGTATTAGTAATGAGGCTAAATATAGAACTTGATACTAAGCGTGTGCGATGCAGCAATTTTTTTTTTTTTTCGATGCAGTGATGCGATCCAAAGGATTTGATGCAAATTAATTCTTATTCGTGTTCTGCTACAAGCACGTAAATTACGACACCTATATGCATTGCTTGATGGGTTTATATCATGTTCATATAAGTACGAGTTATCTTGCACGGTCAAACTGTTCGCAATATAATCAGGTTTGTGTCAAATCGCACTCATCCCTGTCGTCTCAGAACAAAAACAAACTCGAGTAATAATCATTTTACAACTATTTTACTGTAAACTATTTTATTTAGGTCAAACTGTATTCGTTATCGCAATATAATCAGGTTTGTGTCAAATCGCACTCATCCCTGTCGACTCCGAACAAAAACAAACTCGAGTAATAATATTTTACAATTATTTTACTGTAAACTATTTTATTTAAAACATAAAAGTAGTAGTTCTAAAAGACGCACCAATAAATATTATAGATTAAATGGCGGTTTTTCCTTAATAATTCATCATTTTGGTGAATCAGAATAATTCTGAGACATCGATATTACTTATGCATCATGCACTATCGATGCATCAACATTTTGACTAGTCCTGATTCGAATTGTCGATTCGATGAATCAAATTGCATCATTATTTCAATGCATAGCACACCCCTACTTGATACCTTTTTTCAAAATCATGTGTTTTTTAGTTTAAAATGAAAGTGTAAAATATATCATTTTAAAGCTTTATTTAAAAATTAATGATTTTAACTCAGTACATTTAGAGCTTTTCTTTTACACATACACTGAGATTGACTGATATAAATTCCATCTGTGTATGGATGCTTATGACCAAGGTTCAGCCTTGTTTTAAAATAATACATCAGAATTAGAATGCTATTTTATCTAGAAAGTGTCTAATAGTGCATATAACATTACTACTGTTGGGTCATTGGTTGGTACTAATCATGACACAAAATAAGAAAATTTAAAAAAGTAGAAATCTGGTATAAAATTAAATTACATTAAAAACACATTTAATTTCAAAGCAATCTATCGCTTTTTGTGCACAAAGTTAACAGGTGACTTACAGACAATGTGACACAATAACGTCTCGCTGATAATAGGCGCACACTTGCTAACGATTATAACTACAGCTGTAGACAAGTGGTAATATGAGCAGCAATGTGTATAATAATCAAAGTGAATAATTTATATTCAAGTTTTGTGATTAAAATCAAAGAGTATGACTATGTAAGTAAACATATTGGTGAACGTTGTGTCTTAGTTAGTCCTCTAATGAAGAGATATATGAGTAATTACGAGTTTCCAAAAACTAGTTTTATGAAATTATCCCCTTTGTGTTTATAAAGTTATGTGAAGATGAAATAAATTTGTCAAATATACTGTAATATAGAAAAAATGTATTCAGTTTGTTTCTTCAAATGGAATTTGTAGGTTATATCACCTGTTTACCAGATGAATTCAATCATTATAATAACCCTTTACAATCACAAGCAAAAGGGTTATTCTTCATTTTGTTTGGTTTTACAATATATATATATATATATATATATATATATATATATATATATATATATATATATATACCGAGCTGGTAATGCTGTTTATTTTTGTTCAATGTTGCTGGCTGGAAGAGTCCATTTCGCAACTGGGGAAAGTGGAACATACATATTGTTTGTATTGTATTGTAAAGCATTGTCAAAGAAAGTTGGAGATAGTGATAAACATCCTTCGTTTCACTACAATTACTGCAGAGCGCGTTGCGTCACATGCAATTGTAAGCGCCCCACTTATGAGTCCTGTCTGTTATCAGTTACTAAACGTGTTTCTCCAATAAAACCAAGTTATTTATGGCTTTTGTTTTATCCGGCTTGACCTTCGCCACATTAGGCCGGATAACCGAGGTTGTACTGTACATATATATAATTTCTAAAACAAAATTCTAAAATATTTGTATTATTGATACATTATGGTAGCAAATTTGTTACCTTAATGTTTATCTTTTATTGAAAAATCAATGAATATTTTTTATATGGTTTAGCTTGCAAAATTAACTAGAAGGCCTGTATATTTATGGGAATAAAATGATAATTTATTGTTACCTGTTTACATTTAGAATAAAGTAAAAATGTACCACCCAGATTATTTCAGTTTTTTTTTAAATTAGTTAATAATAACTCCCCGGTTCACATGGGCTTGCAAATCTGTGCGTGAACTTTATTCAACGAGTGAAGTACCGACCGTTTGCTAAGTTGGGAATTCGAGCCTTGGACCTTGCCCTCTGTAGCCTTAGCCACTGAGCCACCACACTGGCAGTGTAAGTACTTACTTATTGACTGAATATTTCATTTTTACAATGATATCTACTATTTATGCATTAAACCATTGCTAAACGGGAGTAAAATTAAGAAGTGTTAGGTAAAATGTCCATTTTAAATTAGTATTTTTCTTAACCTCTTAAGCATATTTTAAGAGGTACTTTTTATTCTTAATTAATGGATTACGAGGCTATGATTGTTAAAATCATAATTGTATTAAAAAATGTGTACTAGAAGGAAATTTATTCTTGAAAAACAATGCTCTGGGGTAAGGTTGGTTGATCAACATATTCTGCATCCCTGATCTCAGCAAGTTCCATCCACCCAGCTGGACACTGTTTATGAAGGTGTCATGAAAATGCCAGACTAGTGGCTCCAAGGTTACAGGAAAAAACTAACAGCTGGATTCAAACTGACGATCCTCAGCGTTGTACCTGGCTTCTCATTGTTTCAACACCGATGGTTAGACGATTTATTTACAATTATTTAATATGTGTTGTTGTCATATTGTACCATTAAGCTAATAGTAATATGGTTTGTGTTAAGTACTTGAAGTATATTTTTTTAAACAAACAACAAACAAAGAATTCTATTCATTTCTTCTTATTAATTGGTGACATTAGATATGTATCCGCCAATCAACATAACTCAAGGGATGCAGGGTAAAATACTTGAACCACATGAAAAAAGAATTGTTCTTCAATTAGTGACTGGTTTGTAAAGATCCTTTGGTAGTCCCAACTGATAACAAGTGTGAGATTATAAAAATTGTCTGTTCTTAAAGTGATTGCCTTCTTATTTTTATCACACAACCAAACCAGTTGTCAGTAAACTTTAAATGGTGGGTGATATTGGGTAGGGATTGAGAAATACTTAAAATTTTAAAGATTATTTCAGGATACAGGACTGAACTAATCAAACCGGAGTCATTTTCTTAAGTTCTAATTAATTAAGATATATTGGTTTGATTTTGGAAATACTTACCCTATCTAAAGACACGTCACTTTTTCGTACACCAAACACTCCAGCTAAATACTTGACTAATTCTGTGTTAGCTTCTCCCTCCACGGGTGGAGCATTAATTTGTACTCCTACTGCCTCCAAACCTATGTCTGAAAATGCCATCATTACATCAAACTTGCAAATTTTTAAAATGGTTCAATAAATCTTTATTATTTTAATCATCTTGTGTATGGATTGTAATTTCATTTTTTTTTTTTTTTTTTTTTTTTTTTTATAAAACTACTAGACAAACTTGTGATAAACATTTTGTCTATATTTATTATTAAACATTGTTAAATAAATGTTAACTTCTATCTGATTACTTGAACAGGAATATAATTATAGTATACATTAACCTACCCATGTTGAAAAGTATAAATCAGGAAAAGTATAAAGGATTTAAAAATCTCATAAACAAATAACCTCTTTTATAAAAAAAAATAGTATGTAATAGAATAGTGTGTCAGTTCAGAAAAAACATAAAAGGGAAAAAATAGGAAAAGGTAAAAAACTAATCAGTTTACCTTGATTAACTAAACCGAGTTATAAGGTATCTGATAAGACAACTTAAGTCTTTACAAAGAGCTGTCCACAATGCTCATTTTTCTTAATCATACTAGGAAGTGTGATATTGTTTTGGAAGCATTAAATAGAATACAAAGAACAATGCTCTATTTTATTCCGTACAAAATAATTCACAGTCAAAATACTGATTCTTAACAAATGTTTAACTAAAGTATCTTATTAAGTTTTTAGGAAGAATTTTAAGCCATAATTTTTCTATGAAATTCTCGATAATAAGGAGACATGAACCTGAAAGTTAGAAAACTGTTGAACATTTTCTAAGACAAATTTCATGTCGTGAAAAATTTAGTTTTCTGTTTTTATTTAAAACCTGTTTTGGTTTTAAAAATAAAAGAATGTTCAAAACGTTACCAAGAAACTGAGTAAGTAAACCAAGAAAAGTTTACTTTTCTTTTACAGATTAGTACAGATTTTCATTTATATTACAGATAATCTCTTTAAGAAATTAATAAAACTCAATATAATAAAGTTGCTTCATAAATAAATTTTACAATTTTTTTAGTGAAGTACGACAAAATGAAAAAGAGCCTGGATTTTTTTGGGTATGTCAAAGTCAAAGCAATTCAATTTATTCATCATATATACAATCTTGGTATAATTTAATAGTGTCAAGAAACTAATCTAAATATAAAGAGTCTTTTTGTAATCATTTTGATAAAAATAAAATGAAATATACTTAACATATTTACAAAGTTTCAACATTTAACATCATTTAGCTAAGTCATAAAAATCTGAAAATGAGTAAACTACTTTATTTATTAGGTAATCTTTTAAGCATTTAAGTAATAATATGAAAATACCTGGGTTTTTTTGGAACAACTTTTAAAAAATGTCTGGGATGGAAAGGGTAAAAAAATAAACATATTTTTTATGATCTAAAACTACTTCATGTACTAAGTTCAACTTTGTCTAAGAACACAAAGCAGAAAGCACTTTCATGTGCGTCTTTTAAACACTTGAATGGATTGAGAATGAGGAAAGTTATAAGCGGACAACCAACTGAATCTTGCACTTATTTCAGAATAGTGAATAAAAATCTCCGAGTTGGATTTGAAATTAAAGGTATTTGACTCATAAATCAAAAATACTGTCTGACTAGAAAAAGACAACATAGAAGGGGGGAATTGGGTACTAGGTTTTGAAAAATTGAATATACTAACCCTAATAGAACCAAATAGAAACACTTCCTAATTTTTATGCCTTCATTTAAAGGCTTCCAATATACTACTTCTCAACAATTTTCAGACCTGCAACTCATTTTGTTCTATTTAAAAAAAATATATATATTTTTCATACCCAATTACCCCCTTGGGGGCAATTGGGTACTACACCTGTAATACACTAGAAATACTAGATATAAATAGTGGGAAAATGGGTGTTATTAAGGAAACGAAAAAGAACATTTCAGTACAAGTTTTACTTATCTACGATTATTTTTTACAGTTTTATTAAGAGTTAAAGTTAATTTCGTAAAAGTTGCAAAGGTTTCAAAGATAGGCTAATAGTTATAGATCCTTATGAGCTAGGGTTGTAAAGATTTGACTTAGTGTAAATTAATAAAGTTACTTAAAGATAAAACAAGTTGGATTTGTCTAACTTTTCCATAAACAATTTTATAAGAGGTCAAAACTTTGAAAAAATAGCGTACATTTCAGTACGTTCTCGAACAGAGACTGTTGCATAACCAAACACACTTAAATTAATGAATTATTTCTATAGGCTACTTGTTTAAAGTCCATAAAAAGAGGGTTTTCACTTTAAAACTTCTTTCTGTCATAGTCTATGTGGTCAAATAACTCTGGAAGAGTCTCCGAACTTTCTTATGGTCTTTCGCCTCCAAGCCAATGTGTCGAGAGCTAACTGGTATTGGAAGTGATACCACACACAAAATGTCTTCTGATGGTACCTCTATTATGTCGTCTCTTGCAGGCCATAGAAATTTGTTGTCTCCCTTAATTTCTGTAAATTTAAGACTGCAATATATCACTACTCCCTTGCCATCTATAATGTCAGTTGATTTAAGGACCTGTGCAATATACCACTGTTTATCATAACAGGCTGCTACATAGTTGTCTTTTTGTAATTTATCAATCCTTTTGCTTACACCAGATGTGCCAGGTTGGTTGAGATCACAAATGCCTGGCTCTTCTTCATCAGAGTTAAGCCTATCAGAAAGAAAATTGGGGGCTTTTTCTTTCCGAATCTTTCCAAAATTCTCCCCTGTTCGGAAAACATGGGGGCAATTGGGTACTAAGCTATAATTTCTTAAATGTAAAATACACAGTTGTCATACCAACCTAAAATAATTGTTAAAAGCATATTAAAACACAAAATAACAGTTGTTCTGTTATAAACATAAAAAAAAAAATTAGTACCCATTTTCCCGTAGGGGAGCAATTGGGTATTAACATGTTCAACACCTAAAAGCAACCCTTTGAAAATTATTTAAAAATTTCAAAACTCTAGAAAATAACTATTAGTATGTATACTTTGGTTTTATAAGGTGACTGTAAATGTTTTGCATAAATTAAAATTTTCATTGCGTTTCCAAGGTTACTCGGACAAAGTTTGCTAGGCACTTTAAAAATCGAAAAACGTAAGGGTCGAACAAATAATTTTTTAACTGGTTTAAATTTAAAGACAACAACCTAAAAAAAAAAATTAGTGGTGTACAAAATATTACTAGCCATCACTGCAGATTTTTTAATCCTTCCTAATATAAAGGGTTGATTTTATAATAAATTTTTAAAAACTTAGTACCCAATTACCCCTAATACCCAATTCCCCCCTTCTACCCTAAGTGGGCTCGCCACCCTAATAACCAAAAAGACGAAATAATTTGGGGGAACCGTTAATGTTTCACAACATACTTAAGTGGAAGTGGAAAACCTTTTCAAATTTTGGAAAAGGCAAAAAAATATGTTTTACTGTCCAACAATAATCAAACCAACCATCTTTCAGATTTTAGAAAGTTCTGAATAAATTGTTAACCCTGCCCAAATAAAACTCTCATCCAGATTTTGGAAAACTCAAAATATTTTAGTTAGATTACCACAGGCTGAGATAATAAAGTGATGCTACAAGCAGAGTCACTTTGCGAGACCATAGACTGAGCTCTCCTCAGGCTCTCAAGAAATGCCACAGACACAGTGCCCCACGATGTCAAAGGCAAGATCCACAAGACAGATTACTTACAGTGTTAACTCATGAGGATGTAGCTCTGAGGCCTAAAACAGAGATCTTCAGATGATGCTATATGTAGAGACCACTCTCCCTTCTGATCAAAGAGCAAGTGAGGCCCGAGCAGAGTTCCACACTAGGCTGTAGGCCAAGCTCCCCCATGAATGAGGTACTCAAGGGCGTTTGCTGACATAGCGTCCTAGTAAATGGAAGTCGTTCAAGTAAATATGAAACGAGTGTCTCCAAACTAACTGAGTTCAAATCAGTCAACTAACTTTGGTGACATTAGGGATTTTTCATGAATCTTGTGCCTTATTACCTGTGATATTGTTGGCTTTGGCCCCAGGTTTGGCCAGTATTTTAATGGAAATGTTGCCTCCTTTATCTATTGTCACAGGTCCACTAGGAAGAGGTTTCTGAAAAATAAATGTCAATAATAAGTTATAAATAAAGGTCCTAAAATGTTTTGTTATCTATATGCTTGTGTATTTAAAAAAGTTTAATAATTCAAGACTCGCTGAGGTTCAAATTCTCAAACATGGTATAGTGGCTAGTAATATTTAGACTTATTAAATAATAATATAATTTTACAATATGCTTGCAGTTTTAAAAATGACAAGCCTCAAATGATTTAACTGACAATTACTCAACAGTCTGATGTTTCAGACAAAACATAAATCATAAATACAATGAACACTTATTTATCAACATTTAATCATAAATAACACAAAAAATGCATTTGATTACTGTATGCTGTAAAAAAAGTAAAATTAAGAACAACAAATATACATCAAAATTATTTATTAACAATACAGTAATCACAATTCCATAAAAGGGTTAAATAATATCGTACTGGAAAATAAAATTGTAGTTCTAAAAGAAGACCTAATATCATTCTAGATGTAATCCTTGATTATACATCAACAATATAATATTGTTAAGGAGATGAGACCCTTGAGGTCTTAAGTCTAGATCCTGTTCTCTTGGACGAAGTATAGCATAAATTCTCAATTAATTAATTTTTTCACTTTGTCAGTTTATTACCTTGTGTTTGTCTATACTAACAAATACATGGAGATTTTATCTAAGTGATACATTTTAAATAACCATTGCAATTAATGGTTATTTAAAATGTAAACTTGTTTTGAAATTTATGCTCTATTTCTACATATTGTTCATAAATTCATATGTTGTAAAAAAAACATGTGAAAAGGAATGGCTCGCCTATTTTAGTGTACATGGTAACAATGTTCCCCTATAGTAGACTGGAATGTGGGAGGAAGGACTGAGTCGGAAATTCCAGTACCTGATGGAGTTAAGAGTCATGTTCAGAGGTAAGAGTTTATAATACGTGCACGATGGAATAGCTTACCAGTACCCACCCGCCCACCCATACACGTACAGTGGTACTGACCCACCCATACACGTACAGTGTTATTGATAACCTTATCAATTTTATGTATGAACATAATAATTTATTAGTTCATACATAATAAATTATGTATGAACATAATTTTTATGTTCTCTACTATTTAAGATTATATAAGATTTCATCATGAATTTGATTAAAATTTCAGAAGCAACATCTGGTATCCAGTTTAAGACGAATAAGAACTGAATCACTATCAAGTAACCCAAATGTCTCCGATTTAATGTGAACTTTGGGCTTCACTTGTTCAATTTTGCTGTACTTAATTTATCAGTTTAACCAGACAAAATAAATTGTAACAGTAATCTCCTTTTAATAAATACAAATCAATAATTTCAAGGATTTTAGTTCATCAAAGATGTCTTGTTTGATGAATTATAAACATATTAAAGAAGTACCTCTAAATCCTTTCCACTCTTAGGTTTTTGCGCCTTGGGTTTAGGCATTTTTCCACTGGATACAGAATGTTTTGAAACACTCCTTGATAAAAGCCAAATTTTACTTATCATGAAAGGTGTTTCTTTTTCATAAGGAAGATTCTTTTACTTTTTTTCAAATATATGTATATTTCTTCAAATTGTTTGCCTCTTTAAAGGCCCAAGTTACTTATCTAAAGCACTGAAACAAACAAGTTTTGTGAACTTTTAATTTTATGAAATATTATACATAATTTTCTTTAAAAAAACACTAATAATAGATTACATGGTCAGTTGGAAGTAAAAATGTCTCAATGTTTTACAAAATATTTATTTTATCTATAATTCCAACATATAAATTATTTATTGATATAACATAATCATCTGTAATAAGTAAAAAATGAGATAAGTTAGTCCTCATAAAATGTTACTAGTCCATATTTTGAGAAACTGGTTCTACCATTGAAAGTACAAGAAAAGCATTAAGTTAGTGTATAGTATTTTTAAGTTTTTTTGATAATATCGTATAATTTATAAAAATGTATTGCATGTAAAATAAATTAAAGCACTTAGAGCTTATTTTAAATTAATAACGTCTTGCAGTAAGATTAGGAGATAATAAGGCTAGACTGTGTGTGGTTTTGTATTTTATTAAATTTGTAATAACTATAAATATTATCAGAAAACTTAAAATGATAATTTGTGAGCGCTATAACAAAACTGCCATCATATGGCATAATGCTATGCGTATATGCTAATACATATATCCTTTAGAGGTTGCAAATACTTGTCTAAAAACTGTAGATTGGCACAGGAATGGACATGATCTAGTTTAGATGTAGAATGTGGTACAAGTTTTTTTCATGCAACAAATATAAAAAAAAAGTGTACACACTCCTTTTTTCACTTGCATGGTAGCTTTATATTACAAATATTGCTTTACTTTGTAGAAAACATTTAACATCCTTCAAAAGTAGTTTTTATATAAGTAAGATTTGATATCATATGCCATCACTAGTGGCACAGTGCTTAGGCAGTGTTGAGGAGATTGTAAGCGATAGGTTCTATGCTCGGTCCTCTTAATACCAACATGGCGTCCGCTTTATGTTTGCCATTGATGTGGACTCTATTAGAGAAGTCTGAGGTGTCCATGTTGAGTGGTAGTCAAAGTTCAGATGTTGTGTAGGGAAGAGTTTCAGTTGTCAGTTAGCTGAAAATCAAACCAATACTACACAGCGTGGTTCGGATTCCAAATAAAGCTGTAGGTCCCTTAGATGGCTTAGCTATTGGGCTATTAATAAATAGCTCTTTCTGATCTTAGTTAGTAACAAAAACTACACTCATTCATCTAAATTCATCACACTCATTTGCCCTCATATTCGTCTATATCATGATGATCAGCGTCTTTGTGAAGAATGAATAATAATATGAAATATCTTTTAACATGGACTAAGTAGATAGCCAACATGAGGTCTGTGAGTAAATTTGTCTTATTTTATCATTATTAATATAAATTTACTCTCAGTGGATACCACTGACACTAAATGAACAAAAAGATATTTGCTCATATGGGCCCTGTGAAGTCGGTTTTTCCATCCTATGAAATTAGTTCTTGTTCTGTCTTCATAGTTGGCGCCAGCTGTCCCACTCTCTCTTAGTATCTTCAGCATACACTGAACTGACAGATAGCTGAGCTAATAGAATGTAACATAGATGTCCAATTGCTTATTTGAAACCATTCATCATTAGATAGCAGTGCATGTCTACAGAAATGCATTGCTTTGGAGTGTCTGTTTTTTCTATGGTCAATGGTAAGGCTGTATATTTCTTACTAAATGGCAGATTACTAAACTAAACATTTATTTATGCATCCAAAACAATTTCATCATCAATATTTGAAATCTCCACAACATTGAGCTCCAAATTTAAGCACACCACAGTACCATAGTAATTAAATTATCATATCCAATATTAACTTTTAATGATTTTGTGTCAAAAAACTATAATATTTCTTAAAACAAAATAATAACTGTTCAAGTACAATATTTTATCTATTCTCAACTAGCAAGCAAACTTTTTATATTTACACACATATATAATTATTCAATAGTTTGAAGACTATGAATAAAAGTAAACATCAAAAATGAGAGTTTAATCTGTCTGTCATCTTATGTACAAATTTCTGATGAGCAGAATACAACTGAATGTGACGGTCAATGTCCATCCATGTTACATTGAAAGCATCATCTCCAGCAGTCAGACGAAGTGAGTTCAGCATAGTCCCTGCATCGTGGTAATGAAAAACGACAGTTTCTACCCAAGCGTTGTCAGTATTACGTGGATCATCGACATATCCTTTGTAAATTTCTACTCCTTTTTCAAAAAGTTTATTTAACATTTCTGAGCAAGCTGGATTTGATGACTTAACATCATAAGCCAAAACCTCTTCAAAAAATTCTCTTTTGCTGGTTTCTTTTGTATTTTCTCCTGGTTCAACCATTCCACCAGGCACTCCCCATTCCCTACTTCGTTTCTGAATAGAAATGAGTTGAAGGATCGGTTTTTTAGAAATCGGATTTAAGATCAATTCACCGTTTTCATTTCTTTTCCATCTTGTTACAGCAGAATCAGCTGCATGATTTGGCCCCCATCTGCCTAAAACGCCTCGACCACCCAATCCTGTTCTGCCAATGGGATTCATAGGGTAATTTTCTGTAACATTATATATTGTTAGATAACTCCTTCTGTCAACAGGTCCATCCATACAGTTCCATTTAACCCTGAAGGTCTTGTCTGCCAAATCTGGGTCTGCCCATGGTTGTCCAACAGTTGAAATTGCAGTAAATACAGGAGGCTTATAGTCAGGCCAAGCATAGTCCCATCTCACCTGGTTATCAGGCACTGCCAACCTTTGCACTGAGGATGGATAAACTTTTGTTCGACATCGATAGTGGATCCGCTCGCAAGACAAATCAAAATCATGGAAACTTTCTCCTTTAACAAACAAAGACACAAATGAAAAATGTAGTATTATCAACACATATTTGTCAAATAAATAATGCATTAGATGAGTTAAAGCTTGAACCTTATCAGTTGAAAGCCATGAAAACTATTAAGATAGTTGATCACATTGTTTCCTCGTCACATGACATAACAGAGCAATGAATAAACTGTCTTTATTCATAATAACAAAACAAACAACATTGATTTCCGACATTTAATACCGATACCTGTGTTTCCTTTGTAGGTGTATAATATTTTACAACATGTTTATTAAAATTGAAGTTTGTTTATAATACAAAAATCATACATTTTCATAAAAAAATATAATAGTTACATTCTATTCAATGCCAAAAAAGTATATTTTGTGATCAAACCATTAATAGTTTCATACAATCGTACTTATAAATATTTTATAAAAACAGTCATGACTTGATTTTTTTTAAATTGTATTTTAAATGTATAATGTATGGTTTTATATGTAATTACAATAAGGAATTCCATTACTGGTGTGGGGTTGACATTAAATTAAATAGAATACTTTAAACCAAATTCTATTAACTTACATTTCATAAACACAAATTGAAAACGAATAGAACATCCACGAACACATTGCACCACACCTTCACACATGTGGATGCAAACAAGGGTGACAGACAGACTACACTGCTGCCCTGTCGTCAATCATGTTATCAGGCTTTGACTCATCAATCAGCACTACAACCTACACCAATGTCTCGATTGGAACCGTTGAGCCACATGGCTAGGAATACAAGCTAGAACTCGCTCTTCTGAGTTCTGTCCGGGCTTCGGACAAAGCAGAAGTACATTGCGATGAATGAATCAATAAACACGATGAATCTATGGGTGTTTGCCCTGAGGACAGTTTGCATTCACGTTGGCACGAACAGTCATTCATTCTATCATCAGTGGTAAATGTCAATGAACCAATGGAAGAAATGGTGTACAACTCTTCTCTAACTAACCATTTTAAAATGAAGCAGCAATTGTTCATGTTTCCATTCTTTTATTTATACAGTAATTAAAATAAATCATCTAACTTTACTTTCATAACTTTATATTATGATTATTATCTACTTTTCAATATTAATAAAAATTACAGGACTTTTTGTTTAACTTTACTCTTAATTAAGTTTAATCTCAAAACTATTATTCCTTACAGTTCAAATTATCGTAAACAAATAAAATCGTTATAAAACCAAACTGCTCGCAGTTATTTAAACTTATATCCTCATGCATACCACTTTTTAGTGTGTCTTTTTAAAATAGTTATTAATCTACCATTTTTGGTAAATATTTGTATAAAATATATTTCACTCTTACCATAAGATAACTGCTAGCATTAACTGCGGTTTGACACTGCTCCTCATGTTCGTGTCTTCCCTAATATGTTGACGTGTTATTTTTGTGAGCACCTCATTGAAAGTGGAAACTGAGATTCTAAAGTATTTATAAAACTCCTCGTTATCTTCTCTTAGATCACAAAGAAGCGTATCGAATGCCCCGAGTAAATGCCTTCTCTGGAGAATCGTATGAACTCGCCCACTTCTGTTGGTTTTCTTTTACGTCTGTCACGAAGCAAACAAAGCACTGCTAATAAATTTTGTATCTTTTGATCCATATCCAGTATGCAACTAATATTATATTGTGAATACACCCGTCTGAATGATTGCCTGCACTGCCGAACGTTTTTAAAGAGTAGTATCATCTATCCATGTAACTATGTAAACTATTAGTCATTCCAGCTATTGAATAAAATAAAAACTTATATTTATTGTTGAATGTTATTTATTTGATATTCAGTTGATAACAATGTGTTTTGTAAATAACCTTTAAACTGAAGATTTACATGACGTTATGATAGCCCAGTACAAGAAAAATAATGAGTAAAGTATTTTTTTAATTTCAAATTCCATAACATTATCTTTAAGACAATTGATAAAACACCGACCACTAAGGTTTGTTCTGTTACAGATTTTCCAGCGCTGGCTAAAATTTTATACTGATCGAAATTCACCATCCAATTGCAAAAATGTATGATGAAAGTGGGATGAATGATAGTTAATATGAAAGAGTGAGGTAGCGTAAAACAATTCACAAAGGGCTTCTGTTGATAACATGACTTGGTTAGAAGAGTGGATAAGAAAATTAAAGAGAACAGTCAATTTCATAAATTTTTATGTTTTGCAGGAGTGGTGACAAGATTTGGATTTTTTGTACTATCCACAAATGTAAACAATAGTCAATGAATGATAAACACATTAAATATGATAATGGAAAAAATTGTATAGTAACATTTTGAAACTATAACATGATATGGTAGTCAATTAAGTAACAAATTAAAGTACTCTTACTTTATTACAGATTTAATAAAGAGTTATTATATTACTTCAAATTCTTCATTTTCATCAACTGAATCATCGACATAGTTAATAGTCATGTAATCTGGATGCCCGATGTAGGAGGGTTTCATGCTGAAATAAAATGTGTTTAATGCTTAAATCAAAAACATTTAATGAAAGTAAATTATAAAAAGCAAAGAAAATTAGACAATTAAAACTATAGGGGTTTGTTTTTCTATTGAATATTCATTAAAGTAGGATTAAATAAATCTATTTTTTAAAAAGAAAGCGTGATTTTTTCAATATTGCAATAAAAACTTAACTAACACAAAACACAATATGAAGAAGAATAAAATTTTAAAAAACCTAAATCCATGTGATGTTCCTTACTTACCTTTTTTACGAAAAGTGTAATGGTATGAGGTGCCCTACATATTTACAAATCTACGATTGCCCTTCTGTTATGTTCAAATATCTCAAATCAACAACTGTTTTTTACTTCTTGGCCGGTTAGTTAACATTTTGACATATATCAATGTCACTGCTCATTGAAATTTGATCACCACTGTACATGTATGGTTGAGCGTAACGCCACACGGGTATCAGCCGAATAGAACAACAAATAGCAAGTAAACTCAAACTTGGTCTAGTTTCTGTGGTTACAATACAAGCTCTGTAGTCAGTGCTTCATTAGGTAGGTTATTAGTTATTACCTTATTTGAGATAAATCAGAAAATGTCTTGTCCTTATGTGCAGAAAATACTATTAACTTGCATTTGGTCTAGATTAACAAAAAACATACAGACTATAGATTGAGTGAAGTTTTGAAATACATATACAGGTGTGTAAAAACAGACTAAGCAGGGTAAGGGGAATCACTTTGTATGTGCTGGAGATAGGAAGTACAGGTGTACAGCTAGTCTTAACACATTCGCTGCCGATGACTTTGAAAACGTTGTAGAGGTTGGCATACACAGGCTGATGACGTATATCATTCGAGAAAGGCAACCATTTTGTGTCAATTGGAGACTAGCATTGAACGAGAAACTATAAATCAACGGTAGCAAGGTCAGGATGCTTTAGTTGAAACATTTCTTTAAATTTTCGGTGTGACGTTTTTATTTTTGTCTGTGTATTGTATAAATATTGTATGTTTCTTATTCTTTTCTATAGATATTTACATTGTTTATAAAATGACTAGACTCTGGTGAAGAGTTTTTTTTAACAGAATATGAGTTCTAGAGAGGCAGATAACAGTGAGTTTATACTCACTGTTATCTGACTTTATAGTTCGAAGTCATAACAGGGGGATTCAGATTAAATTATGTCTATTACGGCTTCTGATGATGAATAAATGGACTGGAATCGAATGTGAACCGGGGGGTTGAAGTGGATTAAATAATGCAAACAACAAACATACAATACTAAAAAGTATTGTATGAATTGCACATTTTACTTGTCAAAATGTTAAAATATGTAAGCGTGCGGCCTTCGTGTTAAACCAGGAAAGGCATCCCCTCACCATACATTGCGTGACACCATGCGCCGCCTCAGCGAATGTGTTTATGTGCTCGACTGTTAACCCCACTTCAGTTGCTACTAGTTCAATTTGGTTTGAACTGGATAAACCTTTGTGTTTTCTTTTGTGGCATATTTTGAAAAAATCTCTCAATTTCATATTAGAGGAGCAATTAATATACAGGATTTTTGCTGCTGAAACTAAAATAACCTGAAAAAATTTTAAAAACCACTTCAACCCCCTAAATTGCATTGCTGTATCAAGGTTAGAAGTTAAAAGTAAGCCCAGCACTTTTTAGAGGAAATGTGTAATGTCAATGTCCAAGTTTCATTGTTGCAATATTTCTAGTAGCCCAAAATTCTTTTAAGACGAAGGCCTGGTATATTTTTTAGTTGTAAAAGGATGTGACTACAGCTCACATGGCATGAAATTCTCCAAATTATTTGAAAATTGTATTTTCCAAACATATTCTCAATCTTGTTTGTCATATCGGTGATTTGATATAGCCAGTGTGGTAACTTATTTCAGTATTTGCAGTTTATTTATTGAGCCGTTTCTACAAGAACAAGTGTTCAAAAATAATTCTTACACTTTTCTAGAGCTAAGGCAGCAGATTATTTAGAAGAGCAATGCCATATACAGTGATATATGTGAACTAGCAGCATAAAACTACAGAAAACAGCTCCAGGACATGTTGATGCTACATGAATGTCAATGAAAAAGTATTAATAGCTCAGTTTAACAACTGAATTTATGTTTTTCTATATATGCTAGTTAATTTTTCCATACACGCTCCTAATTATTTAATCCTATGCCAGGACGTGTTGAGTTTATTGGTATTGGCATGTGGATCATATAACACTTTACACTTAATAAGATTGATCGTACACTTGAAGTAATCTGTGATTCCAAAGGTTTCACTACCAGTACTCAGAAAATTAAATCTGGATAAGGAAAATTTACCTGCAGCTAGAAATGCATTCATTGGCTGATGAACAGTGGGAGTGGTTTCATGAGCTCTTTAGTGGCTTTTTAGAGCAGATCTTATTGCACTCCTAAGACTACTTAATAACCAGTTTTCTCACTAAATGTTATGAAATAACTTTTATTAATATAAATAACAACTATAATCTATATATAAAAGCCAGTGGCTAACTCACTCACTCATCAAAAAATCTTAAAAACCAACGAACGGACTTACACCAAATTTTAAAGGAAGTTAGCTTTAGAATCGAAGGGAACCTCTAAGAAAGAATTTTTCGAAATTCCATTCCTAAGGGGTACAAACAGCCACTCAACAAAATGTTCTTTTTCGATAAGAATAATATTGGGTTGATTTTAGGAAATTAATAACAGCTGTTTTGTAAATAAATAAACATGTTTATTTTGTATATTTGACATTACCCCATTGATGAAGAATTTAATCTTCAGCTGTTAAACAAATGAAATAAACATGTTGCCGTGGTGGTTCAATGAATAAGGCTTCGGACTGTGGAGGGCAAGTTCCAAGGTTCGAATCCCCACTGAGCTAACAGTTGGTACTTCACTCGTTGAATAAAGTTGACACACTGGCCTGTAGGCCCATGTCAACTGGCAAGTGAAGTTTAAAAAAAAATGTGCTAAGTAATACCTTATACTAATACATAGGTAGCTACGCACGTAGTGTAAGTGAAATACTGTAAATAAATTTAATATTGTGATTTTACATTATACAGTTAATCTACTATTATTTGTAGTCAAAGGCACATGCTGAGGTGTATCGAGCGCAGCGAGAGGCGGGGTTGGCACGCAAAGTGTGCAGGGGTGTTCCCTAGTTATTCTAAAATGTTGTATATAAGATCACTTTAATTAACAATTTCAGTTTCATTATAATACTTACTACTGGGCGTCCATCAGTTTGGTAAGGAGATCTTCAATAAGCATTGTTCTTGCAGCAACTTTAACAGTTTTAAAAACACCAATGTCCTAAAATAATAATAATTAGCTCATTCTTTATCAGTGATATTTTAAAACTATTTTAAAACCCTAATTAACTAACATGGCTTTCATTGTTTAAGCTCTTTATAGAGGTATTTCTTTTTATACTGATAGAGGCGAGTTAAATTTTATCCAATACCTCTACTATTAATGACGCAATTAAAGTTACCTACTTAAATTCGCCTATGTTAAAAGCCTTGCGAGAAAATGCCTCACTGTGGTATTGATAATATTTTATTTCTCCTTCCAATTTAATAAATACAATGATTTTACCATCATTATTAATGCTTTTATAGCTTGCAAAGTTATATATACAACCTTTTATTTATGGTGATTAAGTTTTTCAAGCACTTCCTTAAGTGTTAAAATTCCTTTTTTTAACTTTACTGCTTTTCTTTTAGATTTCATCCCCTGGAACACAAGATATTCTTTTATATTGGGCCAATGAATTTTAATTAAACAAATGTTACAAATTAAAACTTTTAATGAATTAATAACTGCAGGGGAACTGAATAACGGAATTTTTGAAAAGTAAGAGGTTTATATAGTGAGTTGTTATGCATAGTGAGTAAGTTGGTGAGAAGGAAGGTACATATATAACAAGTTGAAAACTCACAGACTTTATGGCTAATATTTTTAAACAAATTAACCATGACTTAATCTAATAATGCAGGACATTAAATACGTAATTTCACACTAGTCACTAAAGATTTTTTTAGAATTAGAATTAGTTGACTTTTAATAGGTTTAGTATTTATTTACTCAAAAGACGCCCAGGGCCAGATTTCCCAATAGGTCCGAGCCTATGAATGCAAGCTCCCAGGGGGCGCACGGCCGAGAGAAAAAAACAAAATTAAAAAATATCTAGAAATAAAAATAATTAGCCATAAATTAACATATTCTTTTTAATTTATTAGAAACACAGGCTAATGAAGCATTCTAATTTTGAAGTTCACTGGAACAAATAATTGTTGATAAAGTTAAACTATTTGTCAACATTATGCATGAACTTCGTTACAACATTGATCTCAAACACGGGAGAACTGGTTGTAGGGATGTCGTCAAGCAGTACGCACCATATTGCCTCTGCCAATTCTATGCAACTCCCATGTTCCTTATATAGAGGAGGGTGACTGTCTTAGTGACGCCAAATAACTACATTTTGCTCCGTGATTACTCATGGTACTGGTTGTCTTCATTCTTTCGATTCTTCCTATTCATTTTCTTCGTGCTAACATAACCTCGAATTTCTTTTCAGAACGGAACGTTTATCGTTCATCCCTCAATATAAATGACGTTTTTCCGGTTTTCCCTTCGATTTTCCAATATGTAGTTTAAAATCATTTTTTTAAAAAAGAAGCAAATCTTTTAAGAATAATGGTTTTCTGTGGAGTGGTGAATACCCAGCTTAATTTTCTTAATGACTGAAACCTTTGTGCTTCGAAGTATTCCAATTCATCGAGTTTGCTTATATACATGATTTATGTTTTTTACATATTAGACCGTTGGAATAGTTTGAATTGTATAAATCTTTTGTTAATACATTAACTGCATTTTGTTAAACCCGAACCAAGTAAATTCCTAAAACAAACTTGCAATGATAAAACTCCATCATGGAGTGGTGTTTAAGCAATAAACATATAGGCCTGATATAATTTTTTAATAAAGGTTTTCATTAAGGTAACTGTAACCAGACTAGGGGGTGGAGAAAATTATTGGACCAAGTGACGCCAAAATGCTTCATCCGGCCCTGAAGAGACTGATCGTCAAGATATGGGCGAAAATGGATTTCGAATGACTGTGGATGAGCGAATGTAGTCATTGTATTTAAGTAGCTGATCATTGAGAAAATGCAGAATATGGAATGCAATAGATGAGCATGTGTAGTCTTTGCTACTAATAAAGGTCAACTAATCCAGAGCCAGGTAATTCAGAAACCTACAGATCACTATACGAAGAAATAATTTTGATATTTAACCCAATAAATATTGGTTTACTTTTCAATACAATAGTTCTTTCCCCCAGACAACATCCAAAACCTAGACTTCAAACAATGCAAATATCCCAGACTACTGTAATACTGTACACGCTGATGACAACCATTGAGCAGACACTGAAAAGACCTTACAATATCAACAACAGTTTGATGAAATACATTACAGTACTAGAATAGAAGAGGTTCTGCAATTCATTCTAACAAATTAAATGAACTCAGTAGTACAGTAATAGTGATATTTCAAAGAAGAAAATATACAGTTTCAACTTAACCTCAGTAATGCTCAGAGCACTCTGCCTTACTCCTAGAACACGAGCCAGGAACTTTAACATCTCTTTATTAGCCTTTCCATCCTTGGCAGGAGCAGCAATTCTCAGACCTAAACGTTCAACTTTTGTTGTTACTGCAACATTAAACAATTTATAAAATTTAATTTAAATAAATACGATTTAACTAATCAATTTCAATTTAACCAGTATAATTTTATGAATAAAAATAGAATTTCCTGATAAGGTTTGGCAAATAAACAATGGCCACTAAATAAATGTTTTAAAAAAATTAAGATATTATTTCTTTTATAAAAGAAGTTAAAATTTTTACTTAGTGTTTTAATGTAAAATAATATGAATGATCCCAGAAAGAACCAATAATAAAGTCGATTGTATAGCTTTTGCCAAGCTCTTGCAAATTTAACTCAAATAACCTCCACTGGTCAAAACAAATTAAAATTCTGGAAGAAATAGCAAAAAAGTAGGTCTAAAATTTCATACATGTTTTGAACATTTACATTTCAAACTGCAAATTTATTAACAACATTCTTTATAACAAAATTAATGAAGAAAAAAATAATATTAACTGAATTGTTGTAAGGGTAACATTTTACATTTACCCTTTGACTGATTATTAATAAATTACCAGTAAGTTGGCCATCTATACACCAATGAATACACATCATTATAAGAAGCAAAATGATAGGAAAATAGTTAAGACTTTCTGGGTGCAGATTAAATAAGCATAGCACAGCTGCCAATACGATCATTGGACTTTTGCTTCTCAAAGATGTGTAATAACTGTCAGTAATCAGATATAGGCTTCTTATATTATCAACTAAAATGGACATTTGTCTTCCATTATATTTGTACAGTTATTAAATGTTTCAAAGTTCAAGAAAAAAATAAAAATTATTTGAATGACTGATTAGATATAAATTTGAAACAAATATATGTGAAATCCATATTATACAGACCCCCAATTAGATTTCTTTTAGCATTGGGTTTGGCCAAGATTTTGATTATAATGTTTAGGTCTTTGTCATAAGTTATGGGATGGTTGCCAATCTTAGCATCCCCATCATCCCCACTGCTCTGAAAAATAAAATCCAATTTACATCAACAGTTTATTGTACAAAACTTTGCAAAATTATTATACTTTTAAAATAAACGATAGGGGAAAAAGCAGGATTTCTCAAACTGAATATAAAATTAGTAATTTTTTTCTAACAGTAATTTTAATCTGCGTCTAACAAATAGAGGATACAAATCTTACACATTCCACTGAGTTTTAATAAAAATATCTTCTGATTTCAGTCAACTAAAATTGTTCTATCTGCTTCATTTAAACATTTAAAAATGTGAAAATGTTCATTTTAAATGTTATTCATAATAGTAATAATTAATTAATAAATGAAATAATATTAAGTCAATAATACATCAAGGAATCATCAATCAACAATCCTTCAATCACAGCACTCTAATTTTTACTGAATCTCCTCTTAGAATTTTCAAATTATATTGTCTCTATACCAAAGATATTGGTAAATTTTGATAACCTATATTGTTTATTGACTATCCAGATTTTTATCAAATTAATCAGCTGAATGATTATGGGTTGAGACCCAATCGGTAAAACAAATTGTTTTATGATTCTCAATGAATGCCTTATTCTGAGTCCAATTAGCAATCCTCGATTGCTTTTTATGTAAAATAGTTTTATATTAACAGTTACAAATTATAGTCAGATATTTAATGTTAAATAAAATAAACCTCAACATACAATTGATTTCATTTCATAAATAGCGTTTTCAATGCATTTATTTCAAGAAGATTTATTACACGAAGATTACAGCATCACAGCTTGCAAATTTTTTAAAAACATTTCAGCAAGCTGTACCTACTTAGTAAATATAATAATAAATTATAAAAACACATAGCATGCATCCTTTTTGTGGCAAAAAAGGAGCTTATAATAATGTTTATAAGGAGCATATAAAGAGGAATACTAATATTTGTATACTACTTTTTCCTTTTTATTGTTGTCATTTTGCTGATTTAAGACAATGCAATTTGCTGTAGACTAGCTAACGGTGATTTTGCTATCTATCAACAACTGTTTGGAGTACTATTAGCTCACTTATTAGTCACTTCAATGTGTGCTATAGAGAGAGGTATGAAGAAGGAATGGCTACGCTACCTGAGAAAACCGATCATGAACTAATTTCACCGAATAGAAAAACCGACTCCACACGTCCTATGTGAATGGATTTTTTTTTATATATATTTAGTACATCAAATTTACAAACTATTTGTCGTAGCAAATATCCAATTATACTTCTAAAAGAGAAATGTATTCAGCAAGTGAGCAATTAAAAAAATCATAAAAATAGTAAGTAACAAAGCAATACATAATTTACAGGACAGTCTCTCTTGCAATCCTCTCTTACATACCCACAGTTTGAAACAGTCAACACATACAATTATTTTAATGTAATTTTATTTTTTTATTTTGACTACTACAAAACCCCCTAAAATTCAATTTATGACTTTTAATTCTTAAAAAAAGACAATTGTACTATTGTAAGTTCAATACTCTTTGATCATCAAATTTGTGAAATATTTCACTGCACCAATTCAGCTAATCATTTTTCAAATTAAATTTAAAATCAATATATCTTTGTCTGAAATTATATATATATTATTTATTACTTTTATTTTTATAGCAGGAAGAAGTGAAATGAATATGATTACTTAC
This sequence comes from Stictocephala bisonia, assembly GCA_035578905.1. Taxonomy (NCBI): domain Eukaryota; kingdom Metazoa; phylum Arthropoda; class Insecta; order Hemiptera; family Membracidae; genus Stictocephala; species Stictocephala bisonia. The sequence continues at coordinate 539,515 of JAQJVL010000149.1, read as the reverse complement.
AACACCATAATGGACTTTTCCTGTGAAGAATTCATCATTTTCTTTAGTAGCATAGATTGTCTCAATAATTAAACCAGAGAGTAGAACAAACAAGTAGCAATATTGCATAGTGCTACCAACATTGCAAAGTTAAATAAAATCAGATAATTAGAAATCATTTAAACACTGGCTGAATCAGTATAAAGATTAATCTTTTCAAGAAATACATTGTTTTCTTGTGTCATCTTGATGTATGATAAAAATGTTAGTGATATAGGTAGTAAATATCCAACAAATATATTTTTTATAGGTATGATCATTTAAATTTAAACTTTAAAAACAAGTGTAAAATATAGGTTAATATAACCTAAAAGGGGAGTAAACTACAGTGATTACAGATAGAATCAGACAAATACCAAAGGGAATACCATATGGAGTATGAAATTATAAACCTGATACTTCTATTCTAATATATATATATATATATATATATATATATATATATATATATATATAATTCAAAAACTATTTACTCACTCGTCATGAAATATCCAGAAACACTGAACATATTTTAATGAATTTGGAGGGAAGTTAGTTTGTATCATAGAGAGACCGAACAAAACTTTTTCGGAATTCCATTTCTATTTGCCCCTCAACATTTATTTTTTTCCATAACAGTAAAACATTAGCATTAATTTCATGTAATAATTTATTTCAAACAGCTGATACACAAAATAAAAACATGACTTAAAGTTCAGCTAATTTGGTTTTTATTGTGGAATGTTTTCAAAAGTCATTTCTAATAACTCTGACATGATTGCACTACTTTGCATACCCCTAAAATAGACTTATTAGGTTTTATAGATTATAAAACTTTCTTATCTAGGAGAAAGGAAGCAGGCTAAGTTTTTATATTGATGTGATGGTTTAGAGAGAGTCACACCAACAAATTCAATTTGAAAAATAAATTTTAAATATATAAAAAATTTTAATGGATGGAGGGTTCAGCAAGTGTCCAGTGTAGAGAACTACCCTGTAGCAAAACAAAGGCTGTCAGCTAGTATTATAACCTTTTTTAAAACTGAAATACTTAAATTTGGTACACCATTAATGCTTTTTCTAACAAACATAGATTGCAGACAAATTGACCCTGCTTTATTTTCTGTAAAAACTTGAGAAGAACTTCACCTTGAAAATAATATTGTTCAATTGAGAAAATAACCTTTTTTTAAAGTGAATGTTCTATTATATTATATCAAACACATTTTTTTGTAATACACTAGAATATTTAGAATTAAACTATAGTTTGGTTTATTGAATGTTTTCTTATATCCTTAACTTGGTTTTACTATCTGCACTTTGTATTTCTCAATGAGGAAACTACAATTAATATCTCAAATATGTTTCTGAAATATTCTTTTTTTCTCATCATCATTACATGAATAATTTGATTTTGTAATGGTTAACAGTTTTCAATTTGTATTTGATTAATCAAACAATGAGAAAGAATAATTTTTAGTATTATTAATCACATTTCAATGCTTATTACTTTCTGATCCATTTACATTTGTGCAAGCTGTGACAAATCAATCTAGTATTTTAAATGTAAAAGAATTGCACGCAAGTGTATATTTTAATTAATGGCAACCTATTTTAAATGTGTTATTATTTTGACAACTATTTACTATGCACATTATAAAAAAAGATACAAGATCTTACACCAATGGTAGAATAAATTTATTGTTAAATTGGCCTTTTTTGTGACCAAACTTGTGGCATTCTCTTGGATGAGGTTCTTTTTTCTTTCACTACTCTAGACCTAAATTTGTCACCCTCTGAGTAATTTGTCACCACCTAGTTGTGTATATTGTCACCCTCTGAGTAACTTTCCAATCAGAAATACTTTGTCTGAGTGTGATTCTGTTTTATATTTCAGTTTGAGTTGCACCAACTCACCTACCTATCAAAACTAAATTGCAAAATACTAAAAAGATGTTCATAAAATTCTAGTTGACTTGACAGCTTTGTTCTGCATCTTGAGATCAATATATTAGTGAATTATGCATCACAAATACAGAGATTCCACAGCCAACTTTTAGATATTTATTATTCTTTTGTAGATAAGTGAGCCACATTGTGAAAAATTAAATTTAAACTAGCACTAGCTAAAAGAACCTATTCGTCAGTAAACATCTCGGGAAGCACTGTCCAGCTAGTGAGAACACAAACGAGAAACATTTATACTTCTCTGTTGTTTCAAAAGAGTTTGCAGACACTTTGCCAACTGTTTACAAAAATGAAAGAAAACAACAAACTGTTTGCAAAAATTTTTTCTAAGTGAGAAGTAGGCTTTACATCATTTGCTCTCAGTATAATGAAGTAACTTAATGATTGTTGGCTATTTGTGTTGACAAAGTCAGCACTGGTGGCACAGTGCAGTAACCCAGCTACTTCGGGACAAAGTGTTGTGGAAATTGTAGGCAATAGGTCCTATGCTCAGTCCTCTTAATACAGACACAGCATCTGCTCAATGGTTGCCATAGACGTAGACACTAATAGAGAAGTCTGGGGTGTTTGTATTGGGTGGTAGTCAAGGTTCAGATGTTGTGTAGGTGAGAGAACCGAGTGTCGGGCTAGTCAGTTAGCTGAAATCAGACCAATACTACTACATCATTTGGGTTCCATGTAGAGCTGTAGGTGACTTATGGACTATTAATATATAGTCCTTCCTCAGAAACCTCATTAGTTGAGGTTAGGTTAAGTTATTAGTAGTCATTTGTTCATCTACACTCATCAAAGTCATTCACCGCTCATATTCACCCATATTTCTAAGGTGTCTTACTAAATGAATATATGTTTTAAAGAGTAAATGTTTGTTAATACGATTTTAAAATACAGTATTAGTATTTGTTTTTTGTAGTTTCTTGTAGTATATCTAATTATTTGTAATAAAGTTGCATATTTTATATTTTACCATTACTATTCACTCTGTTAAGAAGATAGTTTTCAGGTTAAGACAAATCAAGTTACAAAAATAACTGAATCATCAATCATAGCTTGACAGAATGTCCACACAAATGTTGTCACAATTTTCCCTGACTTTCCCTGACCATTTCGGATAATTTTCCTTCACTATAACAATTTTCAAAAATGCATTATAGTCTAAATGTGTTGTATTTTAAGCATTACATTAAAATGATTATTCTGGAGATATTAATCTTGACATTATAAAGTGTAAATAAACATTATAAAAGAAACAAGAAAACCCAGCCTACTCCATTTCCATAGCTGGCATAGTTCTCTCTCCATTTCTTTTTTCTTCCTTTTTATACTAAAAGAAACAAGAAAACCCAGCCTACTCCATATCCATAGCTGGCATAGTTCTCTCTCCCTTTCTTTTTTCTTCCTTTTTATACTAACATTTTATTGAAAATACAAATACATTTCTATAAAGCTACACTGCTAATATTTTCATTATGAACACTTACAAAAATGAAACATATAATTATATATATATATATATATATATATATATATATATATATATATATATATATATATATAAAAGTCTCACAAAATTAATATTAAAAACGAAGAAAAATTACATTTAAATACTTATTTATCAGAATATATAGTCCATATAGGAATATATAGGAGAACATTATCAGAACATATAGGCCTTGATTGCATACCTACAATAGATCTTCCATCTCATATGAATATTTGCGCCTGCAATTTTGTTAGTTAGTGAGGCCCGCAACCACAACTGGTTTAAACTGAATTACATTTACATGGGACTACACTAGCGCTCCACAATGGACCACAAAACAGCTGATGTTTTGAGACTTAAAATTTAACATTGGATGGTAAATTTATTTGTGTATAAAATCAATGATATAGGATATTGCACTATATTGACCACCACTTTAATTAATTGTATAACATAACTAGAAAAATACAACGTAAGTTGAGGTTACGGCCGACTAGAGCATAAAATAATCCCCTCAAATCTATCACTGGGCAGATTTCCCTGACCAAATTTGTTTTCTCAGACTTTCCCTGACTTTCCAGAATGTGGACACTTTGTTGATTCAGAAGTAAATAGAAATTACATTTTAATATAAGGCCTAAAAACAATTGTGTAGAAATTCTTTTAGTTGAATAAAACCCTTGATTATGTAGTTATGAAGTTGTGCCAGTAATTCAGTTAGTTAGTGAGGTCTGCTACTATAGCTGGTGTAAACTTCATTACATTTACATAGAACTACACTAACACTCCACAATGACCACAAAAACAGCTGATAATTTGAGACTGTAAACCTTTGAGGTTTACTTAACTGCTACACGTTTGCATAAGATTCCCTCATAATTATTAATAATAATAAAATTAAAATAAATATTAAAATTAAAAATGAGACAGAGGTTTTATTACAACAGGAAATACGGTACAGGAAGTGGAGTTGGTAAAATTTGAGTAGGACATTCGGAGAGTGTTAACTCAGAAAGCAAGGGATCGGATGTCAAGGAAGCAGGGTCAGCACTGTACACAGGATGACCAGAATAATAAAATTTTAGACTCACGAAAATTAGGCCGATGAACGCTCATGCGGCGGAGATTCAGCAGAAGCTCGTAAGGCCCATCACGAAAACGGGCCTATAGGGTGATCCATAATAGGACCACTGATAATAATTGGTTCTTCCAAAATTGTAGGTGTGTCCAGTGAGTGGCAGGGGGAATAAGATACTAGGGAGAGAGTTGGAAAAGAAAGGGGGGTCTGAGGAGAGTTCGGCAAGTAATAGGACTTTGGGAAATAGACCAATAGGGAGGACCAGCACCGAGATGTCCAACTACCTAGACTTCGTCAACCCTCCCTGCAGAGCAAACACTGGACGAGCTAGGAGGAGGACTTTGAGCCACGGTCCATCCCCTTGCGATATCAACCCCCGGAGGACTTCATGAGCGGCCAATCTGAACCTGAGGGACGACCGGACTTGCAGCCTATCCGGAGGACCAGAGAAGCCACCTCAAGGGACTGCAAGCGACTCCACCCACCTTCAAGGGACTACAAGCAACTCCAGACCCAACCAGCCCACCTGACCCTGAGGGACAAGCGGACGCCAAATCCACTACGGCTCGTGGACACCCCATACCTGCAGAAGACGAGTCCAGGGGTATGTTAATATTTGTTTAACATCTCCAGGGTTTAAGGGGAGCGAAATATAAAGTTGTAGGTGAAAAGAAATGTTGTAAGGGTGTACAATTACGTTTTACCTACACCAAAGCGTGAGCCGACAGGTAGTACATTAATCATATAAGAAGCTAATAATAATCGTAATTTAAAAATAAAATAGAATTCACTGTTTGAGGGAATTGAGTCTGGTATAAGTTAATGTGTTGAGATTGTTAATTTAAATTGTGAATATATAAATATGTAAATCCATGTAATTGGTCGTTGTCCGTATGAGTGGTTGTTTTGAGTTGATATAGATATATAGTAAATGAATAAATATTGCATTGAATATATAAACCATAAATATTGGATAATTCTTGGGAAGAATTAAGTATAGCAACTAGGGCCATTTGAATATTTGGCTTATCTCTTGAAAATATTTGTAAAATAATATAACTAAAATCGTACGGTAAATTGATTAGGTCGTCATAGTTAGTAAGGTTGATATATTATTGTTTGATTGTTAGTTTTGATTGGAAATAATTGATTGATTATTCTTGAGTATAACTTGTTATTGGATATATAATTTTCACTTGTTAGTGTATACGGTTTGCACATATAATACTTATTTAGTTGATTCTTAATGTGACGTTTATGGAGTTATTTAGAGGATTGTGATTTAATAGTATGAGAGTTGCTGTCGCTTGTTGTAAATAATATTCTTGAAATTATTGATTTACCGGACTGTATATTGAGGCCAATGTTAATAGTAATTTTATTCAAGATTTATAAACGTATAATTTGTATTGTCTATTATTGAATGAGAAGGGTATATTGAAGGAGGTGTATAATGTAAAATAGGATAAGATAATTGTAATATTTTGGAAGGGATTGTCAAGATGATATACTGTAATAATAAATTTGTGTTGTACTTTCACCAGTGTCAATTACAGGTCCTGGTTTCCTACACTAGCTAAGCGAGTCATTAATGTTAAATTATTTTTCATTACTTATATAATAGTCATTTGTGATTTAACATTTTTAAACACCTTGAGTTTTGGAGGAAGTAATAGGGTTACTTGAAGTGCCCAGTTTACTTGGTGGAGAAAGTTTTACAAGACACAAAACTTACCATTGGATGAGAAAACTATCTATGTGCTTATAAAATCAACGATAAACATAATTTCATTACTGAACAAATTTTTCATAAGACGAATTTGAACAGCTGTTTATCAATACAGCTTGCTGCAAGATGTTATCTCTCAGCTGCCTAGTCTAAGATTTATAGTTTGGCAACACATTAGTACATTGAACATCAAAGTAGTACCTAATTAACAGCAGTAACAATGCCTTTGTAATTATGTATTTTGTACATTATCCTGTTAAAAATAGTAAATTGTAAAAAAGTAACGATCAACAAAATTAAAAATTGTATTATTTATTGAATTTAGAATATTTAATATATTTCTCTATGCTTTATTGAAGGCTTTAAATATCTCTCTTCTTCTATGGATTCTCTCAAAGCAGTCAGAATCCTCTCTTGGATCTGCTCAGCTGTAATTGCAGACCCATCTATTTCCACCTTCTTTCCTTTATCTTCACTGTGTCCCTGTCAATAAAACACAGATAGTAAATAATTTGTTAGTAAACTCATATTTAAAAAATAAACAATGCTTTTTAGCTTACAAATGTCATCAGGTTCACTTATTAAACAATTTTTTCTTAGATACTATTCATTTGAACTTTTAATTTGATGCTTAACAGATTACATGTTATTAAAACATTCAGTTATTTTCATTTCTTACAATGCTAGAAAGTGTTCTTACAATGCTGTAGCAGTTTTTTTTTCTGGCACTTTATTTATTCAAAGTATCTAGCTTATTAGCAAGTGTCTCAAACTGTGTGTCAGTGACTGGGTAAAGCAGATAGTAGAAAATTTGCTTATAGTACAATTGCAAAAATCATTAAACCACAGGTACATAATTAAGGGTCTTGGCTTATTTTGATCATATCAAATTTAAGGTGCACTTTCTAGACAAACGGTGAGTTTTACAACAATTACTTTAATAGTTTTTGATGCAAGTTAAAACTCTTTTCCTTCAAAGTCTCATTGGAATTAAAATATTAATTAATGCTTGAATTTGAGCCCATGTTTCAAATTTATAGCTCACAGATAAATTTATAAGAGTAACTGTTTTATTATGCATTAGGACTGCAAACAACATTTGTGCGTTAATACATCTAAAAATATGTACATGAATCCACCTCAAAATAATATGCTTCCTTTAATATTGTTATTGAGTCGTACAATTACGCTGAACAGATTGCGATCTGCTTGTTATATTTTGAGCTTATAGACGTTTCAACAGTGGATGAAAAACGTTCCACCACTTTACCACTGTACATCATCGGCGTGACTAACTTCCACCTTCTAGCTCCAGTCTGGGATCAATTTCCGCGATAGTGTTTAGTTGTAAAAAATAACTGAGATGAACCAAACAAGTTTATTTTATTATTTATTGTATACATTATTATTCATAGTGTTACTGTTATTATTAATCGTTATTCTAATACTAAAAAATGATTTAATTTAATCGTTTTAGGGTTGATTAATTTGTTAGTGTTGATCAAATCAACCAATCATTACTGCTGTTGATTATGACATAAAAATTTAGCGGGGCTTGCTACTGCGCTGCCAGCTCATGGCCTACTGATTAGCTTGCTTCTATGACAACTATTAAATCGAATGACACATTGGGGGAAGAGTAATTCTCTTTCTCTGAAATGAAATGAAATGAAATGAAAAATAACTTTATTCATATTTTGCATACAAAGATACAAGGAATGGCGTCAGTTTTAATGCTAAGTACTAAAATTAACATTATTATAATCAATTACCTAAACATTATTATAATAAGTTATGTCAATACATTACAGATTCTAGGTCTAAATATAAAGCATAAAAAAGTCAAAATTAATACATTTCAAAATACCTATTTACTGTGTACTAAAAAATGTGCTGATAACTTTTAATTAGGTTACACATTTCAGTTTAAAAATTCACTAATTGAATACAAAGGTTTGGATAAAAAGTAATGTTTTAAATTATTTTTAAAACTTGAATAATTTGTTATAGTTTTAAGTGCTGATGGAAGTAAATTATAACATTTAATACCTAGATAAGATGGTTTTTTTTCAAAAAATTTTAATCTGTGGGCCGGTATGGAAAAATTGCTCCTATTTCTTGTGTTGTAATTATGGAAATCCCCTACCAGTGAGATCAGGTTTGATTGATTTAGAACTGTATACAATATACATTGGTAAATATAATAACTATAAACAGTCATTATATTCAGTTCTACAAATTTATGTTTTGTTGATACCTGCCAATTCAATTTTAACATGATGCGGATAGCTCGTTTCTGTAAAATCAGTAGTCTATCCATGTTGTTTTTTGAGGTTCCTCCATAAATACTTATCCCAAAAGCTAAGTGTGAATGAATATGAGCAAAATAAACAAGTTTTAGAGATTCAATCTTACAAAACTTTGACAGTCGGTAAAGTGCAAATAAGCCTGAAGAGATTTTGTTTGCCACATGATCAATATGATAATCCCAGGTTAAATTGCTGTCTATATGCAATCCAAGAAATTTTGTGTTATCTACTTTTTGTAATTCCGTATTTTCAAAATGAATCGTTGGCAAGACTGAGTTATTTGATTTAGCATTAAAGTTTATAAAATTAGTTTTGGATAAATTGAGTAGCAGTTGGTGATCAGAGAAAAATTTATTAATTTGTTTCATATTATCTATAGTGAATTTTTCAATTTCATTGTTAGATTTTCCACTCACCAAAAGATTTGCATCATCGGCATAGAGACAGATACTGTTTTGTGTACCATCAGAAATAACACTGGGTAATCCTCTTAGATAACAAAGGAACAGTAGAGGTCCTAATATTGAACCTTGAGGAACTCCATGTTTGATGGTTTTCATTTGAGATTGTGTGTAAATCAATTGATTATGATTATTTACATGCGCTATTTCAACAAACTGTTTTCTATTAGATAGGTATGATTGAAACCATTTTAGGGGTGTACCGACTATCCCTAGTGATTTTAGTTTGTTTAATAATTTGTCATGTGATACACTATCGAAAGCTTTGCTCAAGTCCATAAATATTCCCGTTACTTTATGGCCCTTGTCAACTGCATTAACTATTGAATCAATGTATGTAGTAGCTGCAGATATTACTGAATGATTGGATCTAAAACCATGTTGTTCTTTATCATATAAGTTGTTCTTTTCTAAGTAATTAGCTAATTGGTTGTACATTACTTTTTCATAAATTTTTGATATAACTGGCAATAAAGCTAATGGACGATAGTTGGCAACATCTAATGTGTTTCCCTTTTTGTATAACGGTTTTATTTTTGAGATTTTCAACTTGTCAGGAAAAATGCCAGATACAAAAGATGAATTAATTATGTGTACTAACGGTTTTTTAAGTTTACTCCGGGCATATTTTAAAACAGTTATTGGAACACCATCATATCCAGTTGAATGTTTACTATCAAATTTTGAAATAATTTTGTCTACCTCCATCTCACTGACAGGTTCACATCGAAATTTCAACTGCTTATTGTTTATTGCAAAGTTATGAAGAGAATCACCAGAAGAGGTAATATTAGGAATAACTTCTAAATCAACCACATCTACATAATAATCATTAAATGTGCTGCAAATAGAAAACGGATCTGTATAAACTATATGATTCACTTTTATCTTATCTATAGCCTTTATCGGGTTTGTGTCATTTTTAATATCTGAATTAATCAATTTCCAAATGGTTTTTGAGACATTTTTTGAGCTCAAAATTTTCCTATCTATATAATTTTGTTTGGTTTTTAATATATTTATTTTTAGAGACTTATTTGCATCTTTAGCTGATTTTATTAATTCTTTATTTTTAGTTCTTCTACCCAGAGAACTCAACTCTAATGCTCTTTGCCTCTCTGCCTTTAATTCAAGATTCATCCAGTCTACCTTATGTTTTGAGGATCTACTTTTAATAAGAGGGAAACATAGATTAAAGTAATACATGAAAATGCTGTGAAAAATGTTAAATTTACTATCAACTGGTGCAGAATAAACCTCCACCCAATTCTCGTGACCTAATAATGAGGTGAACTTTCTAAGGTTATCATGTGAATATTTTCTTACCATCTTTGTTATTGGCTTTTTATCAACAATATTGCCCCGTAATTTGAAAGTAAGTAACTGGCTATCATGATCAGAAATTTGTGTGTTTAGTCCAGTTTGTGTCTCACTTCCACCACTCAATGCATCTCTCTTGCACCAAAACTTTTAGTAGGTTACAATCTAGCTTACTTGCGGTTTCTTTTAATTTAAATTTACTAGGTTTACAATAGTAATTAAAACCAGCATTTGAAAGTTAGGCCTCAGTTAAGCTACAGCCAGTAAATTTCCTTTTACTAGTAGCATTCTCCTTCTCAATACCTGCGCTTCACCAAGGAAGATAATCAACCTGTTTATTTGTACTATTGATTAAACACACTTGGAAAAAGTGATTTAATTTTTGTTTAAAGTTATTTTTGATTATACTTACTCATCTCACTCTTCCACAATGAATTCAGAACCATACCGCTATGATCCTCTATGACCTTAAGGAACAAATAATCACACCGTTTTTGCAGAAAAGTCAAAATCATTTGCTTTTTTACTTCAAAATACTACATTTTACAAATACCCAATATTTTAAATCTAACAAAACAGTATTGATTAATTCTTACCATTATAACATCAATCAACTTGGGATCAATATGAAGAATTTCTCCCAGGAAATTGCATAGGACTTTATTTAAAGGAGGCCGTTTTTGATCTCTTAATCCTATTAGAATTTCATTTACGTTGGTGTCTGAAAACATGTTATATTTTGTTATTTATAGTCAGTAAATGAATTGTAGTGACAATAATAGAGAATATCATATTATTATTAAGATTTAATACTGGTACAGTAATTAATTATTAGTAAGTATAATAGGAAAGATAGAACATCAGCAAACTTACCTGAGAAGGCAAGACCACTGACAAAATACACAAGAAAACAAATAGACACATCACATAACACAAACTTTCAGTGCCACTTGTACTTTCTTCAGGTAAAGAGAGACTCTCCTATTATGATAATTATTCCTGGTTCCTCGCCTATTAATGCCCTATAACCTAACCTAAATTATTAGAAAAAATTGAGTTAGTTTTAAAAATGTCGCAAGTATTTATTTTTTTTTTTTTTTAGTATTTTGACTGTTTTATCGAAAGTTAATTTCAATTAGAATTACGCCCTCAGTTTTCAAATAAAGCTCTAAATATATGTACTATTAATTATATTGCTGTAAGTGAATTAACAGCTACATCTCATTTAACATATTCACCATGTAATTAATTGTTTTACTAGTGGACCCATGCTGCTCCGTAGCATTACTCGATACTGTAAATAGTGGGGGGGGGGCGTTTTTCTGATAATTAGTCTTGTTACGTAACTCTGCTTGGATTAATGCTTCCTAAGGAGCATCATCTTTTAAATAAACATTTTCAGAATCAGTTTTGTTATGGTTATGCCATATCTCTTCGCCTATAAAGTGAATAGCCATTTACATTTTAATTTATTTTGTTTCCTCAATGACAGATTTTAGAAATTATTTCTTACATTTTCCTTTTTGCATGCAAACACAGAATGATTGAGATGACCACATGGTTCATCTACCATGTGAGGTTTTACTAATACATATTGTTCGTTATGTGAAGGGTTGGGAATTTCAGCAGATAAAACTATGTCAATTTCCTCTGGGTTCCTAAACTTGAAATTATATTCCAATGTTCACATTTTTGGAATTCCATAGTGTACAAAAACGCTTTTATTGCTCCAAAGATACAAATTATTCGTATGAATTCTTCCACTTTAGCATGAAAAATTCATACCACAATGTCCGGCCTATTATTTGGTGTCTCCCAAGAATGAATACTATCAGTTATTTCAGACTATGTAGGATTGCAAGTAAATGTTATGAAGAGGTCCAACTTTCTAACTAATTCTGTAGTATATTGGTTATTCAGCATCATATTTCTTGGACTCCCAATAAAAGATGAAGGCAGAGCTACAATCCAACGTACTCTCAACTTTACATGCTCAGCCCTCACACGTAAAGCATCTGTTACGCCTATTCATGCTTCTACACGCAATTTAGTTTGTTCCCTTCGGATGTACTTTAGTCTATCTTCTTCAATCCGGCATTAATAATCCACAAAAAGTAGCTGAGTAAGTTTTCCAGCATTTATTAATGGATTGCAGTCACCTGCAGGACCATTTTCTCGGACTGAAATTACATATAAAATGTATTCTCACACAGAAACAGTCTTTCGTATTTTAGTTTGACGCAAACCTTGAATTGGCATATCTATGTGCCAACCAGTTTCACCATATGACCAAATTAAAGTTTAGCACATAAGGATCACAATGCATACTATCATAATCTATCTTTTGTAAAGCACCTGCTCTTTCATAAACAGTTATATGTCTATGAGAAGGAGGTGTTCCATTATATCGCCGCTGATCTGCAGATGGTTCATGGTGGAATCGTATAACAAAATTTATTGGTGAACGATTTTCTCTAAGTGCAAGGGCTTATTCCTCTTCGAGTTTCTGATGCATGGTTTTGTATGAACGGACATAAAGATTTAATTTACTAAGCAGATTACTCAAGTTGGTAAGTGTCTGTTTGAACAAACCTTTGTTAGCATCATGTGACATTATCATTTCATTAGCTCTGCAAAATCAAGAACTGACAAGATTTAGTACTTTGAGAATCGTCAGGATGTAATGGAGAAATTCGGTGATGAATCATGCCGTGGATTCTAAAGGAATAAGGACCATAGTTGGGTGGTAAGTCAACTTTTACGCCAAATGGAACAAATGACATTGCATTATTGTATTGGCGAATTTTGACTCTGAAATTTTTAGATGTTTCATTACTACCAGAGAACAACACTTTCATTTCTTCAAATGTAGTAGAAGGTGGACATTTGATTTTTCCATCATAGCAAGAGAGAGTGAACTTTCCAGGTTCTTCTCAGGTTTGAAATACAATGCTGAGCAATACTGAAAAACTCACTCAAGACCACCTACAGAGTAAAGACTGACATCTGGATAGCATCATATTCTGTACACCTTGAAACAAATCTTAACCTCTTACCACTCCTACATACTCCACTCTTGATATTTTCGGGCTTTGGCCTTTGCCTCACGGCTGCCAGTCAGAGTGGTCTTGCCTCTAGTCCTCTTAATGTTAGGTCAACAACTACAGAACTTATAATCAAGTGATTCTCTTATAGGTTTTCTTTAGCTATCCTTCAGGACACTATAATGCCCATTATCTAGCCAGATAATAGAAATTCATGAATAGTCCCTCCAGAACCACAATTAGCAATTATGTGACCATTTTCCTGATAAACTCTAAACAATCAATTTGGAAATAGCTCACTCACACTTTGAAGGTCAGAATGTCCTGCATACTGGCCATTAGCACTCATTACACGCTTATAATCAGTAGCATTATGTTTTGTCACGCTTATAACTTTGCCCATATGTTTGCACGAAATAAACCGTTACCATCACCCATTGTGGAAATCACTTCAAAATTGTTGATGATTGAAAAACCACACGTCATTAAATAAGGATTAGCTGGTGGAGGTACCAGTTGTCTTCTTTTAGAGGAAGAAGGGTCAGATGTCATCAAATCAGCATCACCAGGGTTTTTTTCTCATGGTTAAATGACCACATGTTATCAAATTAGATCCTTCACTCTCCAATTTCCGTTTTTTACTATTCCTGCGAGCGTCTTTTATTTTCCTTCCAAGACCCATAATTCAAAGTATAAAATACTCACAAAACTTGTAAAGTAATTAAAAAATGTATAAATTGGCGAGACCGACAGCTACATTAAACTTACATGAATAAATGGCATATAGAGAACAAAACAGGTTAAAATAATCTGAATGTAAACAAACCTCTCTTGAGATGCCTATTGCACAGCTGACAATGGCTTGTTTATTTACGCTCACAACATGAAAAATCCTTTTAAAAAAACCTAAATTTAGGTTGAATGTCCGCGCCTAAATCTCCTCATTGTAAACCAATTTGAGTGATCAGTAGCTAAAAATAAAGCGCACATTTCACTGAGTGTTCTTAAATCAAAACAAAGTATGTAGGTTCATTAACACCAAAGAAACTGAAAAATAAATGATAACGGTACATTTCAGATTCCCATAAGAAATGTATAGGAGGAAAACATTTTTGAGTAAAACGTGAAAAATACCAAAGCTAAGTAACTTTTAATACTTGATGGCTTATCTGTAAACAAATACCTTTCATTTAAAACCAAAATGAAGGAAATCAGCCAGATAGAACGGCCTTGTTGACTGCCATTAGATTTTCATAAATTATTTTAATATATAGATTATTTACTTGTTTTAGTTTCACAAAACAGCGGTTTTAAGAATATGTACTTCATCTAGATATACTTATAAGTATAAACGAGAAAAAATATACAAGGCCTTAATTTATAATCTGGCTCTTACAGAGGCTGAATCCTTCAAATTATAAATATAGAAAAATAATGTTATTTAATACATTGACGTTTTTATTTTAGAACTGCTTAATAATTGCAAAATTGCTTATAACTAAATCACAGTTGTATTAAATTAAACTCAAATGAATTAACTCACTTTGTATATGTGTTATCAATAATAAGTAATTTATATATATATATATATATATATATATATATATATATATATATATATTAAGTTACTTACCCATAACCCTGTTGTAGTCTCTAACTTGGATGCTAACGGTAAGAACATGATTATCTCCATCTCTTTTAATGGTCGGCTTAACAAGTTTCTGTAATCGCAATTAAAAAAAATCAGTTAGATTATATAATTTTCTTTTATCTGGGGCAATAACTATTGTTCAAGATTGTGTATTATTATATTTAATTTTAAATCTAATCTTTAAATATTAGTGTAAATATGATAGGTAAATGCCTAGCCAAATAATACTGAATCTGGTTCTAATTTAAATATTTTTTAATATTATTTAACTATAGTTATTTATAGTAAATATATTTGACAATATTTGAAAATGTACAATAATATTGAAAACAACTAAGAGTGTGAATTTTCAATTTAATATAGCATTGGTTTTTTCTATAATGACAACAAAAATACACAACTACCTGTTAACTAAAAACTAATGAAACGGACATCTTTTATAATCAAATTCAATAAAATATGAACAACATTTTTTTTAACTGGTGTGCATAAATCCAATCACAATATTTATAAAAAAAAATAACTAAAAAACCAAATATTTTTGTTTTAGTATAGTTAAACAAGATTGCAGGACTTACCTCAGGTTCTTGCTGTTGTCCAAAAACTGAATTTACAACCAACAATACAACTTTCACACCAAATAAGATGAACATTCTGAATAAAAAATCATATCTACAATGTTATAAAAAGCATTAATTAGATTGCACAGTGATTAAATAATCAGATAAATCTGAAATCTCTTATACTGATTATGATATTATGCTTCTGTTTAGTTTATTATAGTTCATAACATAACCTATGTTGGACTCGGCTCTATTCTTTAATTAATATGAGAGATTAAACCTATTTAAATACTCCTAATCCAGTATTCGCGTTTATTTATTATTTAGTGTACGTTAGAAAGGTGCTCAAAAACTGGGATCCAGAATACAAATTACTAGACATTTGAAATATATTTGTGTTAATTTTATTTAAATTATGAAATCTATTTGAAAGCTGGAAGAAATTAGAAGTTTACAATTGCAAGGTATGAAATCAAAATGTATCACTTCTTTGATGACAGTGTTTTTGTGCAATATGGGGTTTCCTATAAATGCTGTTGAGGATTACGACAAATTAAACAAGTTTGAAGTAAGTGATGCCTTAGACAGTCCGGAGGAACAATTTTTGTAATTTAGCAATAATAATTGTTACGTAAGCTATTGCAATTAGAATGATTGTTACATTTACTGAAGATGGTCATCTCTCTCATGTCCTATAACCTGTCAGCATGCACAACTATAGGAACCTGACCATAACTAACAATAAGACGTAAAACAATTGTTATGCAACACAATATACAACAGTATATATACAAACGTGAAACCAATAATGGCCTTGTTTCAGAAAGCCATGGGCAAAGCAAATATTTATCTTAATGAAGATGGCCAACTGGTTCTTTTAGTAAATATTTACAAAGGAGATTCTAATAGAATTATAGGTAATGAAATTATTTTATTTTGCTATAAAGTACACATATATGGCATTCTCTTACTCAAATGTTATTAAATATAAATGATCAGCCTTATAAGTATACATACGGGAATTTATTTAGTTTTTTTTTTTTTTTTTTTAATAATATTTGCTTCACCTCCAATGTCTAAATCATATCATCTAAAAAATATAGAGCCAAAAATATCACTACTATCTTAGTATAGAATATTAATTGTGAATTTTCTCATTGTTTTCAGACAGCGGTTTAAATTCTGTTGGAGTTCAGTTAAAGGATGTAGATTCTGATGAATTAGATTCTAATCTCATCCGCTATTTAAGCCATGTTCTAAAAGTGAATGAGGGCTTTTTCTCGATAGCACAGGTAAGAATGATTTCAACAGGAATGTTATGTGCCTGTTGTATAACTTGGGTAGCTGTCACAGACTCGGGTCCTCTGTGAAGCTATCCTGGCATAATCTCTGTTTAATATAGCAATAGTGTTAGGTATGGGTACATCTTATATCAGCCGTGAGGACACACTAAACGAGACGTGTTACAAGAAAGATATGTCGAGCCCACAACAAGAGGTTGCTCAGCAAGCTATTCATCCAAGCACACAAATATCCTATATATTTATTGAATTTAAAATAAAAAGCAGACAACATTTTGTTTTTCATCTTGATGTTTTTTTCTAAATAATTTGTGATTTATGACATGATGTTATAGTCAAACTAAATAATACTACAATGTGTGTTACGGAGGTGTCAAAGTATTGAATGGAACAATAAGGAACAATAGAAATGTATGGTAAACATGAAAAAGGGATTTTATGAAGGGGCTATAAAGTATTTTCTTTATGAATAATTGAAAATTTAACAAAACTAAAAGCGAGCTATGGTACGGTCTAGCAATGTATGTCCTATAGAATTGATATGGAGTTGCAGCAGTTGGCTATTATTAAAGTATGGACAGTACAGTACCTACAACGTAAAGAACCTAAATTCTTAAAAATACCGTCGCCGGTGTCAAAGAATAGGGACTGTCAAACTATCAAGGTTCTACATTATTTAAGTATTCATTTTAGCAAAACAATGTCAACTTAGTGTGAAGGTCATTTTCATTACATTTTATGTAATGTTTACAAGCAAGTGCTAAGTTTAGTTTTTATTGATAAGCAAGGGATAACAAAAAAGAGTCTGCCTTGTAAAATAGACGTTGAATCAACAGCTGTACTAATTTTGATTCTTATTAGTACATTTTCTAAAATAAGACAAAATTTAGTGTAACTTGTAAATTTCACTGTCTCCATTTTTAAGTTTTATAACCTTCAAGGACTCCTTCATAGATAGGAAAGTGTTTTGATAAAAACATGATATTTTTTAAGAAATAAAAGGTTCATATATCATCATTTTAATTACCATACATTATATTATTATTCTTTTTTGCCAGAAAAAAGCAATTGGCTAAATTATAATAATATGCAGTCATATTTTGAAATTTTCCTAAGTAACTTATTTTTTAAAAAAGCTACATTTGTGTGCCAAGTTATAAAGGCCTGAGAGGCTAATGGATGAACGTTGAAACACTCTAATGTAAAGTTTGGACATTGGCTGATAACCACTGGCTGTTCTTTGTCATTGAGCCATTAATTAATTATACATTCTAAGGAATAGTCAGTCCAAGTTTTGTAACAAAGTCAATATTTACTCACCTACACTCATCACACTCATTTGAAATCTAAATTCGCCCATATATTGACGAACGGCATCTTAAGAATCTTAAGATGAGCCTATTCCTATACACTACAGCTATTAGCTACATAGATGTGTATTTGCTGCTGAATCTTAGCCAAATATAGCTTTTTTTTAAACTACTAACATGTGTTGCATGTTTGTACCTCAAGCCTAAAACAGGGCCCAAACATGCAACCATGATTATATGTCTGTGTGTTTTACTTACAGATACTTGAGAGTAATTCTGATCTAAAGTATACTGGAATAAACTTTAAAGTAAATGATCTGCTCAACCAATGACTGTCTGTACCAGTATAGAACAAATTAAAAGGATAGTGAAACAAAAATTCTGTTAACAGGGTCTTGACTCATTAAAGAGAGTGGTGACAATACATGATGAAAGTGTAGAGCCTTATGATGTGGTTGACAAATTAGTAGCTGCATTAGAAATAACTGCTAAAGAAGATCCAACTGCTCTGCAAAATGTAGATCCAAGCGTAGACACAAAACAATCAAAGAAGAAATTTTCATATGAAGCAGATTCTACTAAGGAATTTGACTGGAGGGATTGATATTTTTTCTTATCATATTAAAATCAGTTTTTTGCCTGCTGCTATAATGGATTTTATTTTCCATTAGGCCAATGTTAAATTCAAATAAAGGGTACACTTTTATTTATGAATGTACAATTTTAAACTTTTAAAACCAATTTTTAAAGAGATCAGAATTGTCTAGAGCCTCCTGAGATCAGATTTTAATTTTATTCCCTGATTTTTTATATATATAAGTAAATATTGTTCTAATTTATTTTTAAATAAACCAAAACCAGTTAGACAAAATTTAATCTCCTGGGGCTGTAGCCACACTTATCCTATAAAGTATGTTCAAATTAAAATGCGTACTTAAAAAAAATGCAAGCATCATAAACGCACTACCTAGATGATAAGCAGGGAAGAGAGTACACTCCCACTATTCTTAAACTCACACAATGGTTTGAGCACAGACGATAACCGATCTTCTGATAGTCAATAGATTACACGTAGTTCCAAAGTCAACACCAGGAGGTTACAGGCTCAACTGCTACAAAATTATTCAATGGAGACTGTTAAAATTGAGATAGCATTTTTAACACTTGATCATGTTTTATGTATTGTAATTTTAGAATTATGTTTGAAGTTTTCTCATGATGATTAAAATACCTCAATTAGGGCAAATTAACTTTAAAATGCTTGTATGTTGTACTTGAAATCATAATAAACATAAAAATACTGTACTAAACTGAATTATCATAATGTATAAAATAACTGTAGTAACATCTTTCTTTGGTTGCAATTGATTTGTTAATGGGTAGAGACACAATAAATCTGACGATAATTAACTATTCACTTAGGAGGCTATGAAAATTTTATTTGGTACAAATTATTCTCTCAAAAGAAATTTGATTTTGAGATTTTGGTAGAAAGTGAAAATATTGATTTTAGAGTTCTCAAGATCAAGAGTGCTTTTCACAAGATTTCTCCCTGAATATTTATTTGCACATTTGTGTGCAGCCTTAAACGAAAATAGAAGAACAGATTTAAAACAATATGTAATATATCTTTGAGCTGAAAAAGTGGTACCAGTGAGGCTCATTACAGGTTTTGCTGTCACAGTTTTTATTTACATTATAATTTCTTGGACAAAATAAACTGGTATTTTTAGTTTATTTATCACATCCTTCAAGAATCAATTTTTTTCACCAATCTTTAGATTATGATCAAATAAATCTTGAAATTGTAATTTTTAATTGATTCCTCTAAGACTATTTCATGTCAGGCAGATAATAATACAATAACTACTAACAGCAAAAGACAAATTTTACTACATTCGTGCTAGAGAGATGGTCAGCAGACCAGTCATCATGCCAATCCCTCCCAATGTTCAGGTTAATTTTAAGTCCTATCTTAAATGGAATTACACATATCTGATGTAAATAGAAAGAGATTGATTCATTTTTATTACTACTGTATAACAAAATGAATCTGTATTATTAGACTATAAATAAAACCGACTGATAAAACACAGTAGGCTACAGGATAGGAGATAGATGGTGCTGCTATTGCCTTCCGCCACAGCCAACCAGAGAACCACTAGACACACCAAGTCCCTTAATCGAAACGCAATCAGCCCGCTATTAGACACGACCGTCTGGGTTCGTTCCTTCTCAGTAGAGTGAATGCCACTGAACTTGTATGGGAGGGTGGTCAATGCCACTGAACTTGAATGGGAGGATTGGTCAAAGCTAGGGCATACTTGTAAACCTCACTTAATTGCAACACTCTATTGGTCAGCCTTTTATCTAGAACCTGAGGATATAACATGAAGTGCAATCCTCAATACAAATAAGCTATTCATAAAGTCTCATCTCATGACTACGGTGATCAAGCCATTGGGCATGCTTAAAGCATACGTAATTGGTCGGTAGCGTAGTTGGTTCAATCCCAGCTTCATGTGCTAAAGGTTCTCAGTTCGATCCCAATCAGAGTCAATACATTTTGAGAAGGATCAGCTGATAACCACCGGCTGTTCATTTGTCATTGGGCTATTAATTAATGACACTTTCTAAGGAATAGTCGGCCTTAGTTTGTAACAATGACTACATTCGCTCATATACAGTCATCACACTCATTCGAAATCCATATTCGCCCATATCTTGACGATCGGCGTCTTATGAATAAATAAATGTACACCTAACTAAATTTCAACCCTTTATTGAGCAGCCTTATAGCCTACATAATCCTAGTGATGAACGCAAAGTGATATTAAATTTTGACTATTATTATTATTCTTGCCAGCTGGGGTTGGGAATTGTAGTTATGAGCTATTGAACGGCTGGCGGCAGGCCATTCCAGAGGCCAGACATACAAATTTGACCTGAATTTCAAATTCTTGTAAGGAATATGGTCAAGCCATTGTAGGGTATATACATGAAAAGTAAATACCAATATAACCCCATACATCAAAATCTATCAATATACACAAACACAGGCTACTTGTTATATTGGGAAAATCTCCCCAATAAGTATTTAGACAATTTTTTTATTGAATAATCGGCAGTTTTCTTTTTTCACTTAAATTCAGCCTTATAATGGCTTTTTGAGAAACAATTTAAGTTGTTATTTCTTTATTTATCAACGGTAAACCAATTTTGTACATAGTATAATAAATAATACATGGCATCACAAAGTTTATCTAAATCAACAACAGAACTAAGACTACTATGCCTATATCTATACCTTTAATATACTTATTATATATACCTATAGCATTAAGAATCGAATATTAAATTCTATGGATATTAGTTTATTTTAAAACAGTAATTCTAACCAAATATGAGACTTACCACAGCCTAAAATTAAGTTGCATGGTATAGACCTACCAGTTGCATTTTCAAACCGATAACGATTTACGATAACATAAGGGAGGTTATATTACTGTGATTAGTGTGATTAAATAATCTACTCATTTAAAAGCACATTCAAGCCTGATTTTGAAAGAGTATATTGTAAAACACTCCCTATAGTATAACTTATAAAACTTCCAATTGACTGTAACAAACACTGATAGATACACTATCAATCAACGAATTAACGAAATGTTAAATCAAAACATTCCAAACAAAAACGGCGTTCGGCAGACGACGAAATTTGTGTTCAAATAAACAATTAAATTACCATGACATATTAAGGTAATTGTGAGTTAGCAGCAGTAGCCACAGAGTATTTTCTCTGTGACAGTAGCACCAACTTGTGTTAGCAGCAGCACAAAATTAAAGAAAAGGACGTTATTTTTTAACATTGCTAACGCGGATAATGAATAGTTTATTTAAGAGATCTACTAATGTCGATTTACGAAGAGTACACCAAGCCTATAAATAGTAGATCAACTGAAGAAAATGTAATGTGAAAAGGTTATCCGCCCGGAGTAGTTTGAGTTTCGTCGTAGGTACTGAACGACTACTGATAATGCATACAAATAAGTTCTACTATAAGTATCTACTACAGGTTGAAAGATTAGTGGATAACCATAACTTCAACCTGTACAATGTATCAGTTCTCTTTGGCATCAGCAAGGCGTATTATTACTAGGTCTGACACAACGGCCTGCTCTTAAAAATCGACGTATACCCTCTGCCAGTGGCAGACCGAAGCTGTCTGAAGTGTCCACCTGCTGAAATCATACCTCACTGGTAAGACGTTCATGACGTATTGACGGCGAGCTGTCATCTCTTAGGCCAATAGAGTCTGGATGCCACAGGGAAGTGTACATGGTCCAGTCATGTAGTCATAAACCCAAAGTAAATGGCACGTACAGGAGAAATTATATTTATTTCTCCTACCACAGAGGAGTCCAGCGGCTGAGGGCTGCACTGAAGTACAAAACATATTAAATCAATGATGATCAAATATTTTAACTATGGTTAGAACAAATTTAACTAAGTTGATGAAATGGCGTGAGAAGTGGAGGATTGCCATAAAAAAGGATAAGAATAATGCCATATGTTTCAGGAAGAAACGGAAGATGCCTCGACCTAAGCCACAATGGTAACCAATTATATCTTGGCTTAGCTCTTAAACCCAAGCTTACGTTCAACGAGCATGTGTCAATGAAGTTTACTGAGGTAAAGCAGTTAGCGAGCATGCTCAACCCCTTCATCGGCTGGAAGTTAAATTCACCTGTTAGTGCTTACCTGGCCATCTTTCTGGCGACTGTCAAGAGTAGCTGATGTATGCCTGCACAGCTTGGTAGGCTCTCTGCAACTGGACAAATAGGATAAAGCTCCAGATCGTTCGAAATAAGTCTCTGAAGTACATGACCCAACAGTCCTGGTTCGTATGAAACACAAAAAGATTAGAGTGTCAATGCTGGCTGACTACACTGTTTTAACATCTCGGAAGCTCTTCAAGACAGCTGCTGCATCTGACAAAACAGCCATTGTGGAAATAGTAAGGAGGGATGAGTCTGAGGACTTCTTCTCAAGGCCTGCAACCATCTTGGACAACGTCCCCTCATAGATCACACACATGCTCTCTAGTATATATTTAGCAAGACATATGCAATTGATTAATGAATGCTTGTTCCTGTTGCAGGTGAGCCAGGGTAACTTTGTGTTTCAGGTGCTTAAGCCCACAAGTTAGATCGGCCAAGGTTTCCCTCAGGAAATAGGGCTGAACCTGTCACTGCAATTTTAGGCCAAAATGTCGGGTGGTTTTAGTGGGTAAAAACCCCCATACTACTACCTGAAGCTGTCTTTCAAAGATTTCCCTTGACTAAAAAAAGGACTTGCACACAGAATACATGTAGGTTACCGCTCTGAATTGAGGTTCCTCTGAGGTTTTACCAAAGATTACGTATAGTTCTATAATCTTTAGTTTTACAAGTTAACACTAAACTGCAGCACTAGCCATAAACAGCAAACTCAAATTAGTTTGGCATTGTTACTTTATACTCAGTAGCCAAAAATACAGCTCAGCCGTTGTCATAGAAACAATATGAACTGAACTTATTTATATTAATGTTGTAAATTTGTTTGTGGTTGTAACTTAACGATATTTGCTGAGGATACTAAGCTCTTTACTTTAAAAAAAAGTGGCCATAGTTTAAATTTTATAATTCAATCGTTTTGAATAAGAATTTTATAATCACCTTTTTAGTTTATTTTGACATAAAACAGGCACAATAGAAAAAATATAAAACAGTAAGAAAAGTAAATTATTCAATGAGGTAATGTCAAATTTAAAAAAAGTTTGCTCAGTATTAAATTTGGAAGTAACTTAGAACCTATAAGAAAAAAAACTATGTACAACAAAGGTAACTTTATAGAACCAAAATTAAGTCAGAATGGCTGATGAACAAGATAACTGAAGCTCAAAATATATCCAGGAAATCTTGGAATGTTATCAATAAAATTAAGCCAAATAATAACGCCAAGGAAAATAGCAATGTCAAGTTAAAAATAAATAACATAACTACAGAAATTCCTTTTCAATTTGTGGAAACATATAATAAATTTGTTGTAATCGTTGCAAATAAAGTACATAATCATTCAGCAACCTCTCACTATCTGGCTTTCCCAGGACCAACTATAGATTTTAAACTGGAAAAATTCACTGAAATCACCATAGTTGAACTTAAGCAAATTTGTTCAAAATTATCACCCAAATACTGCAGGGCTGGATACAATTTGTATGTATGTTCTTAAATTCTGTAAGGAATAATTGGCAAAACCACTGACCCACATTCTTCGGAAGGTTTTCCAAATAAAGGCAAGTCCACAAAAATCAAACCACTTTTTAAAAAAACTGATAAAAGTAACCAGGGACTTCTGCCCTATCTCACTTCTTTATTCTAATTCCAAACTAATAGAGAAAGCAGTAGCCAAACAATGTTCTTAGAAATCAAAACCATTTTATTCTATAGGCAGTACGGTTTTAGAAAAAATAATTACACCAAATTAACCGTATTTGACTTCCTAAATGATGAAATCAATGCAGTCAAGTCAAAGCTGGTCAAATGGTGGCAAGTTGTTAAGCTGACTTGTCAAAGGCCTTCGATTTAGTGAACCATGTTATACTTCTTGAAAAATTAGTTGCCATAGAAATAGAGAAAACAGAAAACTCATATTTGTCAAATCGCTTCCAAGTTAACACATTGTTGTATAGATCTGAAAATAAAAACTAAAGTTGTGCTGTCGCCCAAAAAAATAACCTGTGACGCATCCCCAGGGGTCAGTTTTAAGGTCCATCCTTTTTCTTACTAACATAAATGACACAACAAATTGAGTTCCAGTAAATAACCTGTTCTTTTTGCTGATGACACAACGTTAATCAATAGAGGAGGCGATGTAGACTGCCTGGAAGCTGAATCTTCCTCAATGTTAACTGATCTATTATTTTCTTTTTTTTTTTTAATAAATGAAATTCACAAATAATACATGAATGAAATACACAATACACAAATACATTTGCCTACAAACTCAAACAAAATGTAATACAGAAAACAATAAAATTCCCACACATAAACTAGAAAACGAAACAATAGAAAATTCCAAATCTGCAGACTTTAAAGAAGTAACATTTGATGATGGTGTCAAGTGGAAGGAACAAATAAAGAAGGCTATGAGAATTATTATGGGGATTAAAAATACCGAAAGCTGCTTTGAACATTTCAAATTTCAAAAAAATTCTAACTTTACCAAGCTTATTTATTTACCACACTTTAATTCATATGAAAGAAAATTTGGTACACCATAAATATAGACTGAATGTACATTCATATTCTACAAGAAATCATGAAAAATTGGACTTACCATCTTTCAGATTAAGCAAGTTAATAAGCCACCTTTACATGCAAATAAAATTATTTAATACATTACCTAGTTCGGCCTCATTTAACAAATTTAAAAGAGTACTTAGAGAGTGGTTTTCATCAAGACCCTTTTACTCAGTAAATGATTACTTGAAGCATAACATGTCTGATTTGGAATTTGATTAAAACATTCAAAATCTTTGTGTTTTGACTAATGTTTTGTGTGGACTGTTTTGTTTATTATTTTTTGTGAACAACTCTATTTGTAGGCTAATTTGTAAATTTAGCTATATATCCTTGGATTATAACATAACTAATTTTAGTTTTTTATATCCTATTTGACTGAAAATATTCTATATTGTCTGATTTGTGACTAGAATTAATATTTTTTAAATGTCTAATCATAATATGTTTGACGATGTCTATTGTGATACTTGTATTACATAATGACAAATAAAGATCTTGAAATAGGAAGGAACACTCTCAGAGAACTTTTTCTCTTAAAGAGAGTAGCCTCATATGAATGTGTTTTGCAACCCAAACTTTGTTTACTATGGGCTTTTTGAACAGCACATTTCTTATTCAATAGTATTATGGGAAGCAAGTAAAGGGAATTTAGAAAAGATACTTCTATGCCAACAAAGAGCAGTCAAGTCAATGCTTGGCTTGCCAACAAACTCCACATGTAGAGAAGCCTTCAAAGAATTGGGGTTAATTGGGCTTATTAATGATTTAATCATTTACAAATCAATAATCTAAATCAAAAGCCAAAATATTCAACCACTGTTTACCAACCATCAGTATAACACTCAATTTAGAGGCACTCATGCACAATACCAAAGAATAACTCTGTTTGAAGACAAGCATACATGGGTAGATCTATATCAGGCTCTTCCTAGAAGATTGCAGGACCTTATTAAACTAAAAAAAATATTTAAAATCTTATTTAGCTACAATTTAAGAGTTTTTTCAGTCAAAAGTCTTAACATTTAATATTGATAGCTGACCATTATGCCTTCCCACCTAGATAGTGACCTTTTCAGTGAACCTTGACCTGACCCATTCTCTTCCTATGGGACTACAGACAAAAACAAGTAAGTACCATAGGATAAATTTTATGATTGAATATTGTTTTTTCTTCTATAAACATCATAAAACACCAAACATCACTGTTTTGAGTCCAATATTATAGAAATGTTAATACTGTAGTTACAAAGTAATTTTTACCATGAATGCTTTTTAAAGTCAACAGCATAGCCAATACAAAACAAATTCATATAAAAGAAAAAAAATGTTTGATTTTTTCGATTACTTTATATCAGCTACTAAACACCTCCCAAGTAGTTCTTTCATTAAAATTAAATGTTTGTAGTTATAAATGCATCACCTTAAAGTTGCGAATTTGGGATTTCTTGGTACATGCAGAATTAAGAAACTATTATCCCGACTATTCCCAAATTTTAAAAAGAGACCTTCACATGACTGGTCTTTCTCATGAGTTATTTTAAATTAAATTATGTAATTTTACTGCAAATTAGCTAATTTGATTTTAAATAATTAATGTTACGTTTGTTTTTATTTATTACGACGAGAAATAACATGTCGTGTTTGGCATCTTATGCTTTTTAATATCACACAATTATTTACAAAATTGATTAACTTTATATACTCAACAGGAATGTACTTTTACCCGCAAGTTATATTACAATCCAATCGCTATGGATACGTATAGCGAGACACAGTACCCGCAGGATCGCACTTTAATGACTTCCTACAATTATACCCAGCCCATCTGGAGGAGGAGATCGAGTGTCTAACTTCAGCAACAGTGTTTAGTTGAAAAAAATAACTGTAATGAACTATAGTACAAGTTTATTTAGTTGCTGTTTAATTTATTGTTTACATTATTATTCATTGTATTATTGTTGTTATTAATTGTTATTTTAATACTAAACAGTGATTTAAATTAATTGTTCTAAGCCTGATTCGTTAGTGTTAATCTAGCCAACAACCAATGGTCACTGCTGATAATGATGTAATGGGCGGGGCTTATTACAGTGCTGCCAGCCAGTGGCCTACCGTCTTCTTATTCTTAGTAGCCATGACAACATTAAATGGACTGACACTGTGAGGGAAAAGTAGTTCACTGTCTCACTTCCACCACTCAGTCCACCTCTCTCACACCAAAGCTTTTAATACGTCACTTTCTAAGCTGTCTATCTATAGTTAGATTTCCTTACAATAACTTCACTTTAGAGAGCACATTAGGTATTTTTTTCAACAGAAGAACACATTGTAATAAAATGTCCTTGTATAATTAATAAATTCACAAGTAATAGTATAAAAGTTATTATATATAACCTTATTCCAAGACAATATTACAAGTTTAAACAATATTAAACATCTTGTGGAATAAAGGGGTTGGGAATGCTCTCCATGCCATCCACAGGACAGATCAGAACTACGGATGTTCCTCGACAAACTACAAGGCCTAGCAACCTGGTGTCTTCTGTTAGTTTATATGGGTCATCTGGGTCTCTCAGGAATTCTGTTGTATTGTCTAAAACAAGATTCAACAGTGGGTCATAACCTTTAAGAACCCCCGCAGCTTCTCTTCCACCAGAAAATTTGACCCTTATAACTTTTTCTAAGTATTTTGAGAGATCAAGAATACTTTCTTTACGCTTTCTGTCTTTTTGCTCGCCTTGAGGACCTGCCGGAGTAGCAGCCATTGGAAATATATATAATAATCTGTAACATAAACACACCATTATTAATTATTTCAAATTTAGGTTATATTAAAGGGCACTAGGCCAGGAATTAGTATATTAGGAGATACAGGAAAAATAGGACATCAGCAAACTTACCTAAGAAGAAAAGTCTACTAACACCTTATAGTAGTACAAAAAACAGGAACGAGACTTTTTCACACATTTTCAGTGTGACTGGCACTTCCCTTAGTGTTAGAGACCCAGGTGAGGGAGAAAAGTGCCAGTGTCACTGAACATTTGTGAAAATATGTAATTCCTGTATTGGTTTAGTACTGCAAGGTGTTGGTGGACTCTTATAAGATAAGTGTGCTGATGTCCCATCTATCCTTTCTCTCCTTCCTAATACTGTATACTAATTATCTCAAACTTAAGAACTTTAGCTTGTTTAAAAGCAAGATTAGCTCAGGGTACACAAAATCAGGATGCATAACCAAAACAATGTAACAACATTTTATTTCTACAATATGCAATTGGATAAGAATCAACCTAATTCATGTAATCAATATAAAATATCAGCAGTTTCTATAGTTTTCTTAATATTATTGGGTCTTTTACCGTATTTAGATTGGAGATCTGCTCTGATTTATCCTTTTGTTAAAAGGATGAACAAGCCTGTAGAACAACAAAGTTAACTGATATGGAAAAGGGTTATAATAACTCCTTAAACTGGAACCATGAGAAAAGTCTAAATAAAAGCAAAACTTATTAGTGCTATTAATTTATTAGTTACTTAAATTCTATAAATGTCTATACATTAAGTTATTTAGTTAGTTAAAGTAGTGATAATTTAAATATAAAATTACTTTTAAATTAATTTATACTTAATTAATAGCTTGTAGATTTAATCCTAGTAGGAAGATAACTGTTTAAAAATGAAGAATTTGGGGGACTCTTACTCCATTGTACAAAAATTTATTCCTGAAAATGGCACTTTTGTGAAGAATCACCCAAAAATGAATTAATGTTTAGGGTAACATAAATTATACAGACGAGTGTGGTTTGTCACTAACTGCAATAGAATGTCATGGCATCTCAGGAAATTACAGGAAAGTAAATAACGTCAACCACAATGCGCTACGCCCATGGGCGTTATCTCCATGTAGCATCACAATACTCATCCACATTGTCCACACTGAACATGATAAAGCCACACTTTCTAGTCATATTTGTCAACAGAGCTAAGAAACAATGAGTTTGATTGTATTCTTAGGTTAAGCAGATGATGATTAATTCCAAATGTTATTTAAGCATCAACAAAATCTATAAAATGATAATCAAAGGTTTAAAAATTGATTTTTACTTCCTCATTTAACATCTTTCCAGTTTGTTGCAGTTCATTTTTATTTTCCATCACCGGCAACTAATTAATAATACTGTAATACTGTTTTATCTTTACTCCAATATCTAAAGATAACTCGGTTTTAAATTGAATACAGTAAGCCTGCATTTTAAAACCATCATCAAAGGGTCTAAATATAAACGGTTTGAATAATTTTCTTCTTTATTTAATTAATTTTTCTACTATTTAAGTGAGAGCTTCTACGTAATTAGTACATTTAGTTCCATTATTTAATAAAATAATCAAACCTTCTGAATTCGCCCATATGATGAACACAGTCTAATATGCAGCCTCGTGTTAACTACAGTCTTTTATAGTTAACCTGTAATGGAATACAATTATTATGTGTACTTTTTGCAAGGCCTATTGTAAAAATGTTAAATCTCAAGGACAAGCCAAACGAAATGAGGAACATTAACTAACATTTTTATATTATCATAGCTAAAATAAGTGGGGCATCTTTTGAGTGCATTATCTTTATTATAATTCATCAATAAATTTTATTTCTAACTTGGTTTTATCACTTTTCAAATTTTTTAATTTGTATAATATTTATAAAATTATATTTTATTTTACATAAATTTGTTTAATTCAATTTAATTAGTTAAAATTTCAATGCTTATGTGAAGATGATAATGTTAACACAATTTATATATTACATTATTAACAAATATTGTTTTATGATTTACAAAGCAAACCTTGGTGCATCATCTGATTTTTGTTATGTAAAGCATAAAATACATGATTATTAGCTTATAACTTTACTTTATTGACATACTAGCTGACCCGGCGAACTTCGTACCACCTAACAATGAATCTGATAATGTGTTTTCAAATCAACACGTGGAATATTTCTTCTTGCAAATCGTTGTTGATCTCTTAAAAAAGCCCGACGATTCCTCATTGCTAATCTAGCGGTTTCTCGGGCTGCATCTCTTTCTTCTGGAGTTAGCGTGGCACGACGTTGCGCCATATTAACTCGGCGTTCTTCTCGTGCGATTACACGATCCTCTTCATTCAATTGATTTTCAGTGATCTGTTGCCTAACTGAATTACGGCTACGTTGGGAAAGGTCAGATACTCTGGTTCGGGGCATTGTTATAAGAGTATCACCCCGTAATAAAAAGTATAAATAAACATTTAACTAAAAACATTTAACAATTACATTTGACAACAAATATTCGTAAAAAACAAATGGAATAGAAACCTATTTGATAGCTCTCATTTGTTATGCATAGATTTGTTTTTAAAAATTAGGTTATCATTACAACAGCTGTTTCCTTAATTTAATTTAATCAAGAAATGACAAACATGGCATGGTAAACAAAATAAAACATTCTTCAATAAGATTAACATGTAAACTGCAAAGGGCCATAGGACGCTTCCCTTAAGGCTTTTTGAAACGGAAACAGGCTATTATGTTATTCTAGTACCTAAGGAATATGCCTGTAAATTTTCATGCCAATTGGTTCAGTAGTTTTCTAGTTATAAACGCTGTAACTAACACAACTTTCTTTTATGTATATAGATATATCAGTAAAAGTATAACTTGAGGTTAAGTGTAAGAGAAGACCTAACGGTACTAACTTTGCCTCGATAAGTAAAACATTTTTTATTTCATTTCATAAGTATAGTTTACAATTTCAGATATAAGAAAACGTTTTAAACATTTTGGCTATCTCAAAAATATAATATTAGAAGTAAAAATACATCAACACTCCTAAGCTAAAAGCGAACTGATATCAAAAAGGGAATAAGTCGTGTATTACAAGTAAACCACCTGTAGTTCGCCAATACAACTCCTACATGGGCAGTGTAGATTCTTCTGATCAAATGTTTTACTGCTACCTATATGAGCAATGTATGCTAAATTATTTGAAAAAGGTAATGTTTCACACTTTTGGTCACATCATCATCAATTTATAAGTTACATCTTGTACAAAAACAACAGACAAGTCAATATCCAGACTGGATTTTAAAATTGCCTTACTTGAAGGACTTGCCACCGAATGCCTTGGTGACCGAGCCCCAGCACATCGATGAACCTCTGGATAAATTACCTGCTAATAAAGAACGCAATTCTTCTGTGTCTAACAAAGAAAGTGTGGCACAAGGTAGCAAATAAAAAAAACCAGGTACATAGCAAAAATGTGAGATAAGTGTCCATCCATTTAGCATTCCAAAACATAAATGCTAGAAAGTAGTTTGGACAAATGTATATAGGCCCTATTTGTAAATATTCTCTTTTTATTATGTCTCGTTAATATTATATTATTGTACTTACAGTATATAAAAAAAAACATAAAAATAAACTTTTGTTAGTAGAGATTTACTTCATTATCATACATGTAAGCATTTAGATTTGTATACTTTACTCTAAAAGTTAGCCTGTACTGAATTTTCTTAACATTTGTTGAAAGTCTAATTTTTGTAGGCATTGCTGTGTAACAAATAAAACTCTGCAATACGTAAAAGGGTTAACCCTAGGAGTGTCAATGTTAATATCCTCAAATGTCGCCATATTTTAAGTGATTTGTAAGACCTTTTTTAAAAATTCACTATAAATTTATTAACAGCATGATAAGGATAAAATTTACATCATTTTTATCAGGTAGCATTTAAAATATTGATATTGGGATAAAAATTAATAAACCTTAAATTTTGTGCAGAACAAAAATATATCATTATATTGTCCAATATTTACACAACATTAGAAAAGAAGTAATAAGATAAGTCTAAATATGCTGCCTAGCAACGAATATGACAATCAGATCGTTCAAGTTTATCTCCAAAATCACAAATTTAACAATAAAAACTATTTAAATAATACACAAACACTAAAAGACCCAAAAAGCACAACAAACTCGTAGAGCAAATTCAAAGACATGTAAACAAACACATTTGCTTTAAAATTATCTGTATTTGAAACAGCTTTGACGTTTGATTTCATTGTGAGTGACTGTAAACAAGCATGTGCATATCTCCTCATATTGAGGTGGTAACATTATACGAACAAAAGATCGCCTCAATTTGAGCCGATTAACATTCCTTGGGTTAAAAAGGAAAAGGTTTATTTAGCTGTTTTACAAAGATTGTTAAGAAAATATAACTTATAATGCTATTGAACTGTTAACAAATGTGATTACCATAAGGTGGAAATACTAATTCCATACATTTTGGATGAAAAATTTTACAGGTTCAATCCCATTGATCATCTTCCCAAAGGTGAACAAGTTTGTCAGTGAATATATTAAGCTAGTCAAAATTGAGTGTATTGTGTTGTTCATACATTAAATGAGTAGAATGCATGGTTACCGCCAAATTATGGTTAAGAAAGGCTTAGTAGTCCTAGGACTATGTTAACATAACCTAACCTAGAACATGACATGCAATCTGAACCATATTTTGAACTAATAATTTATATAACAAGCAATAGTAAAAATTAAATGTTGTTAATTAATAATTAATAAGAATTCTTGGTAAAAATTTTTAAATTAACCAAAGAAACGCTGCGACAGCAATTAAAAGTTAAAGAATTATATTTCATTCCACTTACTAAAGAAAATAGACGTATTCAATTGTATCCTTGCTATTATTCAATCTATTATGGATGGCTATTGAAATTGGTGGAAATATTATTCCATGTCAAACAAGGAAATGCAAACACATTCTATTCAAGAACCAAACAATTCATTCAGGCCAAAAATGCGAATAGAGATTAATCAGTTGTATTCTTGGTTATTGTTGTGTTGTGTTGAAGTTTAGTATCGTGCCCTGCCAGTGCCAGTGCCGACGCCGACAGATAAGAGTCAGTACTCAGTCAGTAGCAGTGGGAACTGAAAAGTGAAGTGAGTGGATCCTCTATGCCTTTTTTGGGACTTCAGTTTCCACTTATGTAGCCCCGATGCACATTGCTGTTTGTGATTGTCCTTTTATTACCAGATTTTTATTTGATACTAACTGTTGTCCCATGCATTGCCACAGGACCAACATATAAACAATACTTTTTTAGTTTATTTATGGTAGCTTTGCGTGTCAACCCTGTCACTTGTTACGCTCACGAGGGAAACCCGGCCTGCATTCTTGCTAGGTCCTCTTTTGGAACTCACCCTACAGCCTCGCCGGGACACTTGGACTGTTTTCATTATTCCTAAGCAAGACGCCGATCGTCAAGATGTGAGCAAATATGAGGGGCGAACGAGTGTGATGAGTGTAAATGAATGAGCGTAGTCATTGTTTCTAACTGAGGTCGACTGTTCTTCATAAAGATCTATTTATTAATAGCCCAATAGACTAACTAAGGGACCTACAGATTTACGTGGCATCCGAACCACGTAGTGTTGTTCTAATTTTCAGGTAACTGACAAGCCTGACACACAGTTTTCTTTCCTACACAAGATCTGAACCTTGACTACCATCCCTAGACCGCTCTAGTTGTGCCTATGTCGAAGCCAGCCGTTGATTGGATGCCGTGTTGGTAATAAGGGGACCGAGCATAGGACCTATCGCCTGCAATATCCTCAACACTTTGTCCCCGAGTAGCTGGGTTACAGCACTGCGCCACAAGTCACAATATCAAATTTAATTTTGGTGTTTTATGCAGTGGAGTCCATAAACATAGTAGTTTCTAAAATCGTATGGTATATTAGGAATCGTCAGAAAAATACCTTTAACCACGGTAACTAGAAAAGACGGTATGTATCATGACGAGGCTGCGCAGTAGACTATTACGTCACATGGGCGAAATCAGCTGATTTGTGTCTTCTATTAAATTCTATATTAATATAGTAACTCATTCGGCTAAATAGTATGCAAGTCATCTATCACTTATCAGCTGGAATTGTAATCACGGGAATTAGAACAGTATTTTGTGTTTATTTTTGCCTTTTCGGCCATATGACGTCATGATAGATTTGAGTGATACCTACCGTATTCTATTCTATAGGACCTTTATAAAATGATGTCCCACTTTGGTGTAATTCAAAAGTTTTCATTCAATTTTTTTGTTTTTTTTATAGCTGATGGTTAATTAAATAAATAACATAACTCCATAAGAGTAGCAAGCTTGGTGAACTCAGGAACTTTTGCACGAAGAGTTCTATCATCGCAGCTTGAGTCTTGTCATCTCTGACAGCTTATTATGGGATAGTTTATCCACACCTCTCATATGGAATATCTGTTTGGGGCTCTGAAACCAGTAGAACTAAACAACTATTCAAACTTCAGAAGAGAGCCGTAAGGATCATCTTCAAACTAAGAAGAACCGATTCATGCAGAGAATGGTTTAAAAACCACAATATTTTAACACTTCCATCCATTTATATATATCAAACACTAAGTTTTGTCATAAATAACCCTGACCTTTTCAGAATGGAACCATCTCAATTCTCCAATAGCTTCAACCTCCGAAGTAAAACAAATCTACCAATACCTAAACACCGGACCTCCTTTTTTAAAAAACATTTATTAATGAATAGTATTAAATTATTCAATTCTCTGCCAGCCCCACTAAAAATTAAAATGGATGCTAAACCTTTTAAAACCAGATTTAAAGGCTTACTTTTGAGTGAAGGATATTATAATATAAATGAGTTTCTGCAAAGTAATTAATAGTTAATGTTGTAATTATAATTCTAGGAATATATGTATTCTATATACAGTATTGTTCACTAGAATAATTGACTCCTGCCCATGTACTAATTGTATTACTGTATATGAAAATAAAGTTTGATTGATTGAAATGACCACTATGAGCGCTGCTAGCGAGCCAGCAGCCGGATACATTTTTCTCAAGAGTAAGCTTTGCTACTGTATACATTATAATGTGGTTTTTTCTTATGTGTCCTTAACTAATTAATTGTTCAGATGCGTATGTTCTTCACTTCAATATAATTTTCACAACTCTAATCAAGAATCAAGATGCAAGTAGAGATGGGTAGTGATTTGAAGAACTGCTACTTTTCACTGTGATTGAAAAAGTCACAGTGATCACTCACAGTGACTGGCCAAAAGTAGCAGTTCTAGTATCTCAGCCAACCCTCTAACCGCGATCGCAGTCGCAGCGTGATTCACATCCTGTGATTCAATCACTGTTAGTCAAACTCAATCACGGACCACGGACGGTGAGTCAGTCACTCCAGTCGATCCAAATCACCGTCCACGGAACGAAGTGATTGACGTGAAGTGATTGGACGAATATAAATATTCGACAGTGCGCGCGCTGCCTGCTGTCTGTCTTCTTCCTAGTATCTAATCCGACAGAATGGTGTATCCGTCGTGACTGATTCATCCACCTGTTCATTTTTTCTTACTTATTGTTTTGTTTAACTTTACTTTTAGTTTTAATTTAATGATGTATTATCTCTTGTCATCTTTATATGTGTGTAAATGTAATATTTTGAGTTCCTTGATTTACTTGTTTCATTCATTGGTATTTAATGTATTGTTACAAATGTTTTCTAGTTATTAATTAAGTAGCCTAGATGTAAGTATTTAACATGTTAACATTTAAGATGTGTGAATATACGAGTGCAACCTTGTTGTGGGCTAACCAAATAATTATAAACTTGTTAGTTAGTAGGATTGTTTTTGTCTATTGATTGTACAGGTTAATGACAATACATTTTTTATTTAAGTAAAATAACATTTAGGCCTACACTGATTTAGATACACTAAAACCATGTAGTTTGGCAATTTCAATCACTGTGATTGAAAGTAGCAGTTAGAAATCACCGTGATTGTAAAGTAGCAGTAGCAGTAATCACTGTGAGTGAAAACTCACTGCTACTTCCCATCACTAGATGCAAGGAAATAGCCTTTCAGTGAGTGAAAGTAATCACTACACTGATCGGCTGTCAAAAATTAATTTCAATGAAGAATGACGACCACGTGGAGTTTCATCAAGACAAAAATGAACAATGTGCCCCTGATTATATACTAATATCAATAAATAAAATAGCCGAGAGTCGTAAGTATTTTTCTTTTCAATAGCATAAGTTTCTTGTGTTACAAAATTTTTACCGAATCAAGAGAAGACAATGTGTTTTTATTTTATTTTATTGAAAACGTAAAAGGAAGTTTTAGATAGTTTTAGTTTATTATACAGCCATTAGTAGATAAATAATCATCTCAACTTGGATATATACTGCACCCTAGTAGCAACATTGCAAACTACTAGACGCCATGTTCGAGACAACTGCGCTACTGGTGGACACTACAGGCAGACCTTTGTATTTGTATTAAATACCGTAAAATTTGTTAGACTGTTTAAGGCGAAATTACTGTAACTTAAACCATAGACCTTCTATTATACCTATAATATATAATAGAATTCTATTATATATAATAGAAGGTCTATGCTTAAACCCTTGATTATATACGCACCATATATAGGTGCGTATATAATCAAGGCTTAAACCTAATACAGCTTAGTCAAACTAACAATTCTTTTAAAGGGAATAATATTTAAAAGTAAGCTTTGCTTCTGTCTATATTATACTGTGGTTTTATCTTATCGTCCTTAACTAATTGCTCAGGGACATGTGCTCAATACTTCACTTTAATTTAATTTGAAATAACACTGATTTATGAGTAGTGATGGGCACTATCGACTGAAAACTATCGAAAAGTTCGATTGTCTTTGACTTTCGTGTCAGTCGAATGTTCTCAAAAATAGACGAATGAAAAAAGTCGTGACCACATAATCCCAATGTAACCAATGATAATGAACGCCAAGAGCGCCGAACTGCGGGACACTATGCAAACAGTCAACGGAAATAATCGAGAACAACCGAAAACACCCGAAGAGCTGTAAAAGTTGTAACTATTCTTATTTTTTGTCTTGTCATGAATGGATAAAATTATAAGAATTACGCGCTTATTGATCAATTAATTGTTTTATGATCACGCATCTTGTAGTACACTATAACTAATTAGGCTTTGGTAAAATTTATTTCACTAACAATTTTATGGTGCAAAAATGGAACTTACTTTTAGAATGGAAATTATTAATATGAAATGATTTTCATACAATGAATGCCACAATAAGAACAGACATAATTTAGTTTCATACAATAATAATCGCCCGATTATTATAGTTTTTTGTCACGGACTGCAATAATGAACATTTTATCTGTAGTTAATTAGGCTTATATTTAACATATCCATGTATCATAATAAACACATTTTACAAATGATTAGAAAATAGTTGGTAATTTCAAAGCTGTTTTGATATTCAATAACAAGTAGCAAATGACAGATTTTAAAAATGAACGAAGCAGTTGCCCTTGAACGAATGTAACAGTCATTATACGTTGCTTGACTTGTTTGTTACGGCGATAGTTAGTTCCCCTCTCCATACAAAAGTAGTCAGTAGTGATTTCCTACTATCGTATTGACAGTTGCTAGTCAACTTCAAACGGCATTACCCATCGTTAGTTAAGACTGTTAAGAGCCTTTCAGTGAGTGGTGCGTGAAGGAAGGTAATCACTATCACTAATCATTACACCAATAGGCTGTCTGTAAAAGTCGGTGATACTAAAAGTACTGATAATTCTACAATAGAAAGTATGCCTTTGTTTATATATTAATAACAGTAACTTAACTAGCCGAGAGTAATAAGTATTTGTTTTTTTTTTAATAGCATTAACTTTTTAAATTATACAAGATACAAGATACTTTATTTCCATTGACCTTTTGTACAGGAATAGGAGCCGTCACAAATACAAGAATATAATACAAGAATATAATAGAACTTAACCACTAACAGCCTAGCCTACTTAAATCTAATTGCCACATGACTTTCCGAAAATTCAGATATTGTATAAAATGGATTCAAAATTAGCCATTCATATAAGGAGGTCTTAAAACTATTTATGCTAGCATTATAAGCTTCCTGTGGAAGTTTGTTAAACAATTTTATACCCAATATTTTGTGAGATTTACCAGACTTGCTTAATCTATGTTGTGGAATATCAATTTGGGAGCAAAACCTGGTGGCATATCCATGTATATCTTTTCTTTTAATAAAATCATGAGCATTAAGTTTCGTGTGTAAAAGAGTGTTGTATATATAAAGGTTAATGACTGTTAAAATTTTCTGTTGGATAAAAAGAGGTTTGCAATGTTCAACTGGGCCAGTTCCAGATAATACCCTCACAATCTTTTTTTGCATCAAAAGTAATTCATGGGTATGTGAAGAATGGCCCCAGAGCAAAATGCCTTAAGACAAATGCGACTGAAAAAGGCCGAAGTAGGCTGTTCTTAGGTATTCCTCTCTTACTAATGGCTTCAGCTTCCAAAACAAATAATTAACACGTGCTAATTTATTGCAAATCTTATTTATATGTGTTTCCCAATTTAACTTTGAATCCAAGTGAATACCAAGCAATTTAACCGTATCAGGTTCACAATCCTGAGATAAACTAAGCATAAGTTTTTGAGTTTTTTCCTGGTTACAAACAAGTTTATTTACTGAAAACCAATTTAGAACAGAATTTTCTGCTGTTGTCATAAAGTCAATTAAGCGTTCTAATTCTCTACATGCTTTAAACACAGTTGTATCGTCAGCAAATAATACTGAATCGATATCAATATTAAATGGTAAATCATTTATGGCAATTACAAACAAGAAAGGTCCAAGAACTGATCCCTGCGGAACACCAGTTGACACCTCCTTAAGGTAAGAGTTGTTGCCATCTATACTAACAAACTGTTTTCTGTTTTTAAGATAGGATTTAAACATTTCTAATTCAGTGCCTGTGACACCATAGAACTCCAACTTCTTAATCAGGATATCAAATGGTATGCAGTCAAATGCCTTGGTTAGATCAAATAGCAACATTGACACAGATTTTTTGTTTTCAAATGCCTTTAGAACCTCTTCAACAATTTTAAGCACTGCTTGAGTGGTTGACTTGCCCCTTCTGAACCCAAACTGGTTATTATTTATTAATCTGTTCGACTCAAAAAAGAAACTCATTTGATTAAAAATTAGGGATTCAAATATTTTAGAAAATATAGGCACTATTGATACGGGTCTATAATTTTGAGGTTGATCTCTGTCACCTTTCTTAAAGATTGGAATAACTTTCGCTGTTTTAAGTAGGTCTGGAAAATATCCGTGCAATAAGCACTGGTTAAAAACAAAAGCCAGAGGCTTACATATATATTGAATTATATTTATATTTATATATAAACATTTGATGTAGAAATAAGAGAAGATAATATTTTTTTACTTTATTTTTACTGGAAACGTAAAAGGAATATAGATAGTTTTAGTTGATTATACAGCCATTAGTAGATAATTAATCATCTTAACTTGGATATATACTGCATCCTAGTGGCAATATTGCGAACCACTAGACGCCATGTTTGAGACTATTAATTGCCCTACTGTTTTCGGAGACCGTCCACCTGGCAGCCCGCCTGGGCCGCCTGTGACCTTCGGTTGTGGTGGGCCCCCGTCAGTCGACCAATTTATTACTTTTGTTCAAGCAAGTGTTTTTTACCTTAGGAAAAATTGTGTAACAAGTCTTCTAATATTCCTTTATACAATTTTAATCTCCTTTCTAATTTCAACTAAATCAATTTGAATCAAATCTTAGACCATAAATATCTTCACATCTGCTATTTTTCATATTACAAATGACCTTCTCAACATATTCTATTTCAACTAAATTAAATTTGAACCTACAACTAGGTTTAGATAGCTCATTAACATAGTATAAAGAAGTAAACTGACTAGGATAAGATGTAACTATTTTCAAAATCTCTTCAACCTTATTAATGAAAAAATTGTTGAAGCCAGAGGATGATAGAGATGGCTCACAACAACCTAACCTGTCTTTATTGCTCCCAACCTTTTTCACAATGTCCCACATTGCCTTTGACTTATTCGTAGCATTACTAATTAAATTGTCATTAATTGTTCTCCTTACATCTATCACTAACCTACAAAGTTTTTTCTTACAGTTTTTGTACATGATCTTAATATCAGGGGAACCAGTGCTAATGTAATAGTCATATAGCATATTACATATCTCTTTCCCTCCATTAATTTCAGGGTTTGTTACTTTAGTTTGTTTTGGTCTGGAAGATTTATTGAAAGATTTTATAGGAAAGGATGTATTGGCTACAGAAGTGAGAGTAGATATTAACCATTTTACCTTTTCATCAATACTGACACAATTGTTATACAGATGATACCAGTTTATCTTTGAAAGTTCTTCTTTAAAATGAACAACATTTCCTTCACCCATAATTCTCGTGTTGCGTGTAGCATTCTTATAAACCACATGTTGATTTTTCATAGTGAGTGAAGTTAAGAGAAGTGCC
Source organism: Stictocephala bisonia (assembly GCA_035578905.1). Classification (NCBI taxonomy): domain Eukaryota; kingdom Metazoa; phylum Arthropoda; class Insecta; order Hemiptera; family Membracidae; genus Stictocephala; species Stictocephala bisonia. Next base: position 498,457 of record JAQJVL010000149.1, on the reverse strand, counting down.
CAGGGGTCAGATACAACAGTTTTTATGACCTTGCATTTATCAACCAAGTCTTTGCAAGCAACAATATTATCAATACATGTACCACTACATAGATTGGGCCGAGTTACATCAAGAGTAGATATGGACATGTTAAATGAGAAAAAAAAATCATTCAAGTCAATACACTCTGGAGAAAACTTAGCCCTAAAATCTACATTGAAATCACCACAGAGAATAATGTTTAAACTTAATCTAGACACATATTCTAAAATTAGATTTAACCTACACAAGAAACTATCAAAATCTTTACCTACAGTGTTGGGCCTATACATAGCAATAACAGCAACATTATAATCTGGTAGAGAGCACTAACTTCAAAAACCATTTCAATAGACATATTATTGATTTTTACAATGGGTTTATATGCTATATGGTCTTTAACAAAGATTGCATACCCCCACCCTTTCTAGTGGGTCTACAGTACTTATTGGCCAACTCATAACCAGTTGGACTATACAAACTTATTTCATCTAGTGACAGCCAGTGTTCAGTCACACAAGCAATGTCTACATTTGACTCTGTCATATAATCTTTAATTTATAACAAGCAATAAATAAAATATGGGCACAATATAAAGTTCTTTTGTGGAATATATACTTGCCTGTTTAGAATTCTGGTTGTTTTTTTGTAGTTTAAAGATTCTAAAAGGATTATGACTATTCTCTAGAGTATGGTGCAGTATGTGTGACCATTAATGAAGAATAACATGAGACCTGTAGTTGCATGACGTTTGATTCTTCTTTCTTATGAGGTAAAAATTCTTTCTGATCATGTATATCGTTGAGTTTGTCACTTGTGATGGTTAAAGTTTGTCTTATTTTACCAGGCGAAGTTAGGGCTAAGGAGCCCTCTCTAACACTTAACCTGGGGACCAACGGCTTTACGTGACTTCCGAACCAACAGTGGTAAATTATTTCTTCATAACAAATCCAAGAAATGTCTGCTTCTCTTCTTCTACAAAGTAAAAAATTCAATATTTATGCAGGGACAAGACCTGATATTATAAAATTGCAAACAATTTAAAACATTTAATGGTTCAATTTTAATTGAAAGTTGAAATTGATTTTGAACTAAATCAATTTTGAAACTAAATCAATTTTAAAATGGTTCAAATTTAATTTAGTTGAAATAGAATATGTTGAGAACTGAGAAGGTCATTTGTAATATGAAAAATAGCAGATGTGAAGATATTTATGGTCTAAGCCCTGTGATGAGAATTCCACCTCAGGGTGGAATTCTCGGACCAAACCTGTTTGTCATATTTTTGAATGATTATTTTTTCAATACCACTGTTCTTGTATGGGTGGGTGGGTGGGTCAATACCACTGTTCGTGTATGGGTGGGCGGGTGGGTCAGTATCATTGTTCGAGTCTGGGTGGGTGGGTGGGTAAGTATTGAGCCCTGTGGGACCCCACATCTGACTCTACAGGTTGAAGAATTGTATTTGCATATTTCATTTTTTGAAAGGTGTAATCTCTACATACTGCTGTCAGTTGTCCAAATATGATTTCATCCATTTTAAGCAAACGCCCTTTATTCCGAATTTTAATAATTTATCCAATAGTAATTCATGAGACAGACTGTCGAACGCCATCGACAAATCCATAAACACACCGGCCTCTTTTTGTTTATTATTTATAGTTTATTATTATTAGGTCTTTAAACCTAAACTCTAAAGTTTTTGCTTTTGCAGATGACAGTAGTTTAGTATGTTCTGCTAATAATTTTGAAATTTTAGAAAGCAAAATAAACAAAGATTTATTAAAAATTTCAAACTGGATTAATAAAAATAGACTTTTAATAAATACAAAGAAATCTAGCTCGATTATCTTTTCATACAAACCATCAACAGTGAGTAAATATAAAAACGAATTAAATATCAAATGCCACTCTCATGCTTGCATCTATGAGTGTACTTGTGTAAAAACAGATTTTAGAGAAAAAGTTAAATATTTAGGTATATTCATTAATTCTGATTTGAGGTGGCACTCTCATTTGGAATTTCTTGTAACAAAATTACGGAAAATCAACTATAGTCTCTACCACATGAGAGGTTTTTTGTACCCCCTTCATTTACGTACATTGTACTTATCTTGGTTTGAATCCACCCTGAGGTATGGAATTGTACACTGGGGAGGTACTTTCAAAGATATTTTAAAACCACTAATTATAGTACAGAAACATGCCATTCGTACAGTTTGTAGCGTGGGAAAGTTTCATCCCTCTGCTGAACTTTTTAACTTTCTTAATGTCATGAATTTCAACCGTATTTACACATATTCAATTTTAATGTTTGTCAAAAAATATAGTTCAATTTTTAATCATGTAAACGTTATTAAGTACACTAGGCATGTCAGTAATAAAATGTTGATTTTTCCTCTGTACAAAAAAGAAACTAGTAGAAACCAATGTTATTTTAAATGCACTTTAATGTTTAATAAATTTTTTATAAATCTTAATATTAATGAAAAACTTTCTAATTACAAGACAAACTTAAAAAAAATTACTTCAAACAATAGATTAGAAACCTTGTATATGCTTATTGAATCTTATTGTATAAATACATTGTTAGTATATTTATGGCATATGTTTAAATGTGTAATGTATATATTATGTTTCATGTTTAGTTTAAAATAATTAACAGTGTTGTGTTTCCTTTATTATTTTTGATGTAGAAATAGTGAAGTAAGACTGCTAGAAGACTAAATTTAATTTTAAATGTATTCTTCAATTTCATTTTAGCCGAGCGTGCCTTGTGCACATGGCAAACTGTTTTATAAAAAACTTATTATGTGAATAAAGATTTTCTTATTCTTATTCTTATGTTAAAATATGATTCTTGTTATATTTCTGCAGCTTTCACACATATTATTAATAATTGTATCTTACACTCTGTTTTCCCAGCTGAATTTAAGTTTGCGAAGGTAATACCTGTGTATAAAAAGGGCGACCGTTCAAGTTTTGAAAGTTATAGGCCTATATCTATAGTACCTGCAATTTCTAAGGTATTTGAAGCAGTAATAAATAGTCAAATTGTATGCTATTTTGAACAAAATAACTTATTTAACTGCTCAAAGTTTGGCTATAGATCAGGATTAGGTACTGTTAAGGCTGCCATTTCCTTTATTAATAATTGTCTGGAAAAACTGGAAAATAAAGTCTCCCTTAATGTTAAGCTACATGATTTGTCTAAAGCTTTTGATACGGTTTCACACACGTTACTCATAGGAAAGCTTAAATTTTATGGTTTCGATAATGAAGCTATACTTCTTATTCTTTCTTATCTTAATTGTAGATTTCAAAAAGTTTATCATGGCCACATTGATTCAAGTTTTCTACAGGTAAAGCATGGAGTCCCACAAGGCTCAATCCTAGGCCCTATTCTCTTTATCATTTACATCAATGATCTTCCATTTAACATCTGCAGTCCTTATATTGAGTGCTACCTTTTTGCTGATGACCTTAACATTTGTTTTAATGCTAAATCTCAAATAGACTTAAACTTTATGAGCAGAAATATTGAAAATATTGTGGAGGACTGGTGTTCTGCCAATTTGCTTTGTTTAAATACCAACAAAACTCAAGAGTTGAATCTGTCTTATTCCAATGATATGTTGTCTAGTAAAGAGGATTGTGTAAATTTTTTAGGGTTTACTATTGACTCTAGACTAACTTGGGATAGTCACATAAAAAATATTGGTTCCAAAATTAGCAAAGGGATTTACCTAATTAGAAGGTTAAGGTCTTGTTTGAGCTTAAATGTCCTTAGAGTGGTATATTTTGCTCAAATTCACAGTCTTTTATCTTATGGTACCTTATTGTGGGGTCATCAGTCATCTGCAGATAAGCTGTTTAAATTACAAAAGAGAGCTATTAGATTAATTTGTAACTTTTCTTTCTGCAGTAGTTGTAAGTCTAGTTTTATTGAATTGTGTATAATGAGTCTTCCCTCCTTATTTGTATATCAATGTCTAATGTACGCCAAAGAAAATTATTTAACCTTAGAAAAACTTGGTGATACTCATGACTACTGTACTAGATTTAAGAATAACTTAAGTATTTTTAGATGTAATTATACCAAAACACAAAAAACATTTATGTATGTATCATTGAAATTATTTAATTTTCTTCCTATTGGTTATAAAATGCTGGCTATTGATAAGTTTAAGTATTAAATTAAGAATTTACTTACTAAAAATTGTCTGTATAATACAGAAGAGTTTTTTTAATTGGTTTTTGAGTAGATAATTCCTTATTTTTAATTAGTTATAATTGTATTGACACTTGTAATACATTTTATGAAATGTTTCTACAATAAAATATTTATTTATTTAAACAAAATATTTACAAATTTACAATTCAAATTACTATGTAATTCTACATACATAGTTTTAAAAATACTTAATAAAAATTTGTAGTGTATTACCAATACTAGTACATTACAAAATCTAAATTAACATAATTTAAAAGAAGATGAAACATTTCTTGACCAGAACATCTTTTTGAATAATTCATGATTTAAAATTGCAAGAGTTTTAACAATATTGACCACTATTATACTAATTTATTTTGGTTTTTATATTGTTTGTACGTTACAATACTTATTTGAAGAGAAGACTATGAAAATTACTATTATTTTTATTAATCAGTCTTTATATGCTGAGAAACTCTAGACTTTAGCTTTTGCAATAAAAAAAGCAAGCTTCTTTGGGGGAAACAAAACAAAACTCGTATTGTGCTGTTAAATGCACCTCAAATCTACAAACTCGTGGCACATCTTTAGTTTGCCACTTGCCCAAGCGGTTACTTGTGTGCAGAACAAAGATGGCAATGACCAGAGATCCACATTCTACCTATCTATATTGTTAGAGTCCAAAGAAAGGGTGGAGGCTCAATATTGTTTCGATCTGTGGAGTCCTTTTGTCCAAGGTTCGAGACCCCAACTGAGACAGTCAGTACCTCACTTGTTAAATAAAGTTCACTTACCCATGTGAACTGTTTTGTAAAGTTTTTTTTTTTTTTCTAAAGAAAAGTTGATAGTTGCACAACAGAAGTAAAACTCTATACGAGTCTGCTACTCTTGCTACCTTTTAGGATTTGTTTCCCCATAAGGCCAATATTAGTTTCAAAATAAGATTACAGCTTTATCTGTGATCATGCAACTTTAAACTTGGTCTTTTTTGAAAGAGGACACAATTGTCTAGTGCCCAACAACGTACTTTACACACTAGTCACACTTGCAATGTAAATTAGGTTAAACTCTGAAAAATGTAAGCATGAAGCTTTTTCAATTGAAGTAATATTCAAATGCAAAACGCAAGCGTCTGCTACTGATTACTGGTGCTGCTGGTAGCTTAGTGGGCAAGGAGAGTCAACTGTCATGACTGTTTAAATCATACAGTATTTGATTTTCTTTGGCCAGTGAACGTAGGTCACGTGGGTCATGCCCCCTCTCCTCTCCAGGGTACCTGCCAAACCAGTCCCTACCTCACCACCTGTTTTAATAGCTGGGAGGTCATTCGCCGATCTCAGTCTCAGCGATACCACTGAGGATGCCACATCGCAGCATGGGTGAAACATCTGGTTATCTTGTAAATAATGTTGATAGCACCTTGAAATGGCTGTTACCGGAAAATATAGATTCTAGTTAAATCACATAGGTTAGGTTAAAGGCCACTAGGCCAGGAATATTGGAGAGATAGGACATCAGCAAACTTACCTTAAAAGACAAGTTCACTAACACCAGAATAGTAGTAACATACGCAAAAGAAACACACAATCACATGAATTTTCAGTGCCGGTGACAATTTCTTCAGGTGAGGAGAGCGAGAGAAGAAGAGAGCAGAGAGACTGACATGGCTATCTCTCTCTTCCTCTCACTCCCCCCCTCTCTCTCTCTCTCCTCACCTGAAGAAAGTGCCAGTGGCACTGAAAACTCGTGTGATTATGTGTTTCTTTTGTGTACGTTATTACTACTCTGGTGTTAGTGAACTCGTCTTCTAAGGTAAGTTTGCTGATGTCCTATCTCTCCAATTTACTAGTTAAATCAAATAGTAGTTCTTAGACGGACAGACGATAATTGGTCTTCTGATAGTCGACCGAGTTGAAAGTAGATCCAAAGTCAACACCAGGTGGAGGCTCGAGTCGGACAAACTTATTCATTAGAGAAGACTGTTAACATTGTCACTTGTACATGAATACTCTTCATAGCAGCTTAGGATGTAAGCATAACTTGAAATTCGGTCTCATAAAAATTGCAAATGTCTAAGTTGATAAACAATGTTTGACTAATTGCTGTCAGTAGAATCATATTGATTTCACTTGGCGAGAATACATTTTTTAATGGAAACTAGGTGAATGTAACAGATTAGATTTTACAGATATAATGGACGATAAAATGATAGTTATCAACTTAATCCTCAAAAATGTCACAGAAGGGATTCAAGTTTTACATGTAATTTGAACAGTATGAGGTATATGAAAAATTTTGTAGAATTTTAAGAACATCAAAAGTAATCAAAAGATACCTGCCTTGAATGCTGTATATTGACATTAACGTCTTCTTGTTATCTTATCAATTTAGTTTGAAATAAAATATGACTAATATTATTTGAACATGCCCGATAACGTTTGCAGCCATAAAATATGTAACGTCGCACTCGGAGACAATTTAACCACTTTGTTGAGGGAAGTACTACCAAAATGATGAATTTTATGAAAATAGTTTTGGTTGCAGTTGTGAGTGTGATAAGTATTGGTGGCTCTAATAAAAAAATATCAACAGGAAACCAAAGACTTCCGCTCATCCTGACTCCTATGATCCAAGCAGGTAACATTGAAGAGGCATAAGCGGTTTCCAAGAACAAACCTTTCAAGGATGACATCATTAGTTACTCTGGTGTTTTTACAGTCAATGAAACGTACAATTCAAATATATTTTTTTGGTTCTTTCCTTCTTTGCAAAATAGTGAATCTGCTCCTGTCCTACTTTTTCTTGAAGGTGGACCAGGTGCGTCATCTTTATATCCTTTGTTTCTAGTGAATGGGCCATTTTCTCTAAAGAAGAATCTAAAACTAAACCTACGGAAACATAATTGGATTAATTCTCAATCTGTTATTTTCATGGACAGTCCCGTCGGAACAGGCTTTAGTTTCACTGATCAAGGTGGTTACCTCACCAATGAAGTTGAAATTGGGAGAAATCTATACACTGCTATTGTGCAATTTTTCATATTGTTTCCGCAGTTAAAAAAAACTATTTTTATTTAACAGGGGAATCTTATGCTGGAAAATATGTAACTGCAGCATCTTATGTAATTCATACAGAGAATTCTTTTTCAAATTTAAAAATTAATCTCAAAGGTCTTTCCATTGGAAACGGTCTTTACGATCTTGAACATATGATAAACTATGGGGACTATTTGTATCAAATTGGTTTATTGGACAAGAACGGGAGAAATATTTTCTATAAAAATGAACAAGAAATCGTTTCGTATATCCAACAAGAAAGATTCAAGGATGCCTTCTCAGTGTATGATCAGTTAATGTTTGGTGGATTTGTTAATAGAACTATTTTTCAGAACTTGACGGGTTTTACATATATCTACAATTACCTGTACAGTGAAAATTACGTAGATGAGAGCTTAATTGGTGAATATGTATCACTTCCTAAAGTTCGTAAGAATCTTAATGTCGGTGAAACATCGTTTAGTGTTTCAAACAACCTCCGAAATAAAACAATTCTACCAATACCTAAACACCGGACGTCCTTTTTTAAAAAAAACCTTTATTAATGAATGGTATTGAATTATTTAATTCTCTGCCAGCTCCACTAAAAATTAAAATGGATTCAAAATCTTTTAAAACCAGACTTAAAGGCTTACTTTTGAGTGAAGCATATTATAATATAAAGGAGTTTCTGCAAAGTAATTAATAGTTAATGTTGTAATTATAATTCTAGGAATATATATGTGTATTCTATGTACAGTATTGTTCACTAGAATAATTTACTCATGCCCATGTACTAATTGTATTATATGGCAATAAAGTTTGATAAAGATTGATTGAAGAATAACATTGAAATGTTAGAGGCCAGTGGGCCTAGAGTCGGATGTGAATAAAACCACGGGATTGAATTTTACAATTTCCCAAAGTTTCGTGGCGATCCGATCTCTGCTAGGAACCAATCAGGCATTGCTTAATTCGAAAAGACTAGGACATGAATCGAAATGAAATGAAAATAAAGTTTATTCCCCAAACATTTTAATGTATACATTAATAAAATAAATGAGAATGTTCAACAAACTATACGTCAAATAATAATACGAATAAACACCAAATAAATGGTCTACAAATTAAAAAAAATCATACAGTAATTCCTTTTACATGGGAAAAGCCTACATGGGCTTACTGCTTTTGCATAGGCTGAGTTGCAAGAATTACATTGAAGAAGAACCGACATTGAATTGTTCTATTGCAAATTATTGTATAACGGGAAATATATGTCTTAAATGTATGTCTGTACTAACTATGTATAGACATACATTTACATTACATGTACATAAATGTACATAAAATTAGAATAAAAAATAAAAAGGGATTTTAAAAGTAGGAAAAATCCCCTATAACAGTATAATTATGTTTCTTAGATGGTAAAACATTGATATTAGTGTTTTTATATCTTTATTTTTACGTTCAAAATGAATGTACCTTAGTCTATATTCCTGTTAGCACCCTCAAACAAAAAGAAACTAAGCAATAGCAATATAATGTTCTGGTAATCCGGTACTTCCATTATTTTTAAGTATTGTTAATATAGTCAGTATAATATCATGTTTGATATTGGGTATCGACACTAGAGAGAGAGGTAGTGCATCATATTAAAACAGCTTTTGCTTGACACGAAGTTGATAGCTATTTTCAGAAACAATTTTTTTCACACAATATTCAGGATTAAGTGATGAATTAAATATACTCCTCATTTATATTTTATTTTTGGACGTTTTGACTGACCCTGCGGCCGAAAAATAAGTTTTTGCATTAACTATAAAAACAAGTGGACTGACTGCTCATGTGCGTTCCGCAAAGTCTATTTGAATGTCCTTATTTTTAATTCTAACTTTATGCTTAACACAGTTACGAAACAAGACATAGCACGATATGTGTCCGGTCTGAGGGAAGAGTATGCTCCGGGACATGATGGCTTCTCTGCTAAAGCCCTCAAATAAAATACATACACATATATTAACGACACCCTTCCAACACATTATAAATTTAAGCATTCTGTCCGGTTTATTTCCTGATAACATCAAAATGGCAAAAGTCGTCCCTCTATATAAATCTAATACAATAACATACAAAAGTAAATTTTGTCCAATTGGCCTCCTCAGTTTTTTCTCCAAAATTATAGAAAAAAATAGTAAAATACCAATTGACTGATTATTTAGATAGTAACAATATTTTATGGAATTGCCAATTTGGATTTTGCAAAGACAAAAATATAAACGATACTCTGTATGAAATTATTAAACAAATTAACCTCAGTTTTACGAAAAATAATCGATCAATGCTCATTTTTCTTTGTCTTACTAAAACTTTTGACTCGGTTGATAGAGGTAAATTACTGAAAAAATTGGATTTAATTGGTGTTCGGGATAACGTTCTGGCTTGGTTCAGAAGCTATCTCACTGAAAGACGGCAAAGTGTGTCTATTTGTGGGGTAAACAATGGTACCTTGCCTATAGACTTTGGGATGGTCAAAGGAAATACACTTGGGCTTATTCTATGTTTAATATACATAAACAATAGTTCTAGATTAAATTTGTTGGGTAAATTATCCTTGTTTGCAGATGACACACTTATTTTTATTGAAAGTAGTAATTGGCAGGACGCAAGAATTAAAGCTCTCCATGATTTAATGTTTATAAAACAATGGCTTGATCAAAATATACTCTCTTTAAATATATCTGAAACATAATTTATGCCCATATCTCTTAAGGAGTGTTCTGATTACACATTACACGACCTAAAAATTCATTCGTGTGGTGAAGAAGGATTGGTCTCTTGTCCTAGAGTAGAGTAATTAATTAGAGTAGAGGGTTCAGCTATGAAGGAGGTAAAAGATAAAGAGGGAGATAATCTGAACCTTATATATCATACTCATATTTAACTCATAGATTAGATAAGAAGCGATACTCAAAATAATTATAAAATGCCTGAACTATTGTGTAATTGGAAACCTAAAAAATTGAAAGTAAAACCTCTACATAAAAACGGAGATCTTTCTGACATCTCTAATTATAGACCTGTTGCGCTCCTCTCAGTCATAGCTAAAATTTTTGAAAAGGCATTTTACAACAGATTAGTTGGATATCTCGATGATAATAATCTCTTTGATAGCGAGCAACATGGCTTTAGATCTGGCCACTCTACCATTACAGCTGCGGCAAATTACATTAATTCAATCGTTGACAGTTAATCAAGGAAAAGACGTTATTGGTGTATTTATGGATGTTACCAAAGCATTTGATAGCGTCTCACATGCAGTTTTGATTGACAAACTCTCGAAAGTTGGGATACAGGGACTTCCTTTAACATGGTTAAAATCTTCTTAGAAAACAGAAGGCAGTTTGTGGAAATTAATCACATTAATGAGCATAATCAATTAATTTCTACTCGATCAAAGATAAGCTTAATCAAATCTGGTGTTCCACAGGGATCCATTTTAGGACCACTTCTGTTTCTATGCTACATTAAGGGATTACCTTGAATCATTTCGGATAACCTGATTTAAAAGAGATAGCAATAGATAAGTTTACTAAGATTACCGATTTCTTTTCACAACACAACCTCTTAGTAAATCTATTGAAGACAAAGTTCATTCAATTTGGTACTAGACATAGTAAGGAAAATAGAACTATAAATATTAACATGGATGTTACTGAACTTAAAAAGGTATCTGAAACTAAATTTTTGGGCTTGATTATAGATAATTCATTAAGTTGGGATTACCACGTGGAACATATTGCAAATAGAGTTTCTTCAGGTATATATGCTTTGTATGGATTAAGACATTTTTGTAACTTGGAAACGCTAAAAAAGGTGTACTTTGCCCATATTCAATCTCATATATCTTTTGGAATAAGCATCTATGGTGCTACATCCAGGCTGAACCTGGACAAACTGCTGGTATTACAAAAAAAGCCTTTAAGGGTAATGTTGAGACTGCGCTGGGGGTGCTCAGTAAAACACCTATTCAAGGATCTTGAGATAATGCCAATTTATAGTCTTCATATATATCACTGCTATTATTCATGAAACAAAATTCTTGTTCTGCCTCTAGACTGGGTGATACTCATAGTTACAGTACCAGACATAGGCAAAATTACTCTTTATCCACACATAAATTAAAGTTTTTTGAAAAAAATTCAGTTTATATAGGAGCAAAGTAATACAACGCCCCAATTTTGTTAAAAAGGAAACAGTTTATGGAAAATTCAAAAAGGTCCTTTATAAATATATGATTGCAGCCCCTCTTTACTCAATTGAAGAATATTTTAATATTGGAAAGGTTTGATGATACTTAAAGCAATGCTGTATTGAGGATGTAAATAATGTTTAATTTCTAGACTAAGAAACTTCTTAATTGATTGTATGACGCCATTTATTTGTATTTTGTACAAAATTATAAATAAAGAGAATTTGAATTGAATTGAACCTTGCTTTTTATGGGTTTGCTAGAGATTAACCAGTTATTATTATTATATTGTTTACATTATTAAACTAATTGGTTGTTATTATGTTCAGTATAAACCCCCTTTTAAGGAAATTTTGTTGTTAATCTGAATTCGTTATAAATAAATAGATTATACGGGAATATATTAGTGTGGTGATGGTAACATCTGATTTCTATCCATTTGAACTTGAAAATTAATCCGCTTAAAATAAAATAAAGGGCGTCATTTATGCACCAAATTCATTCCCAGAAGGAACATCATTCATATACTGGTGGTGTAGTGATTGTAAAGCAGCTACTTGGGGACAAACGAAGTGTTTTGGAGATTGTAAGCGATAAGTCCTCTTTAATACTGACTTGGAGTATGGTTGCTATCAGCGTGAATGTTGCTAGATAAGAATGGAGTGTTCATGTTGGGTAGTAGTCAATACCCTGATGTTGTTTAGGGAAGAAATCAGAGTACCTAACAGGCTTGTCAATTTTATAAAAATCAGACCAATACTAAGTGGTTTGGATTCCACGTAAAGCTGTAGATCCCTTAGTTGCCCTGGCAACTATTAATCAATAAATAGCCCTTTGTGAGGAATAGTTGAACTCAGTTAGTACTCTATACTATACTCATCCTACACTCATATAATCATTCATATTCGCCTTAAAATACGCACAAAGTTGTGTCGACGTCTCATATATGTATAAATGGCCATTCGCATATTATGGCTGTATGAAGGGCTTGAAAAATATGTTGTAGATTAAACTAAATAAAAACCAGCAGTTGTATTTATCAGTAACAGAACTCCAGCCACTTGAATCTTACAATTAATTTTCTTTCAATCAAACAATGTCCATAAAAGTTTTAGCTCTTACACTTAAAAAGTATTTATTTAGTTCACAAATCAATAAAATCTTTGTACGTTTTAGCAAAGCGTTTTCAAATATGTTTGCTCCTATCTGAGGACCATTGTTTCTTTAGTGGTGTTGGGAACCCAACTGAATTTGGTTTTCTGTGGATTTTAAGGTAAAGTTTTAAAGGCTTTCAAAGAAATAGAGGCTAATGTGAAAATAGTGCAATGGAGCTTGAGGGAAGAGGTGCACAATTACAATACTATTTTGGCTAAGCTCCATATCTAAATTTTATTTTGTGAATTTCTAAAGGCCCCGCCTTGACTGTCCACTATCAAATTTAAAGACCTGATTTGAAGGTTTAAAATTTAAAGGTTGAGAGAAGAAGAATCAACCTGTAACAAGAGCCATGGAGTCCGAGGATTTATGGGCACTCGGTGTTGGGCTGGTTGGACTTACGGAGTTCGCCAGAGAATTAGGCCTACTTTTTCGTAAGGTCATTAACTTTAGTAATCAGTTTTTTTCCTTTAAAAGGATTTTTTTCAGATCTTTTGCTTGTCCTAGTTCCTCTAAGGCCTGGCCTCCACTTGCGATTTGTAGTCGTGCGATAGTTTAGTCACAAAATGAGAACATATTATTTTTAATGCAGGCATATCCGCATGCGATGGTTTTGTGACGACGATTTCAAAGATGCGACATGGCCCTATTTTCACTGTGACGTGACTGTTGCAAAAAAATTCCCATGTGTCTATTTTTATTTTTTGTCTAGCAAGTGGAGGCCGGACCTAAGTGACACAGTGCTGGCTCGATTGACAAACTGTAGGCCAACTTCTTTATACCGTCTATGCTGTTTTGACCCCCTTCTTTATACTTCTTCAAATTACAAACTATTTTTAAATTTGCTAAATATCCTTTATAAGAACATTTACACCAAGATTTAAACTATCATTACGGTACGTAAAAGTAAGTTTCTTATAAAGTATAAAACTGTCCTGACAACTAAAACCCAATTTTTATATAAGAGCATGGAAGAAATGTTATGTAAAAGTCATTATAATTGGTTGTGGTGCTGAGTGTTAAATTAACAAGTCGTTTACATTATTGAATAGCATAAACATTCATTAGATTTTAAAATTATGCCATGAAATGATAAACGGCTTTATTTCAAGAGGTGAAGATAGAGCTGCAAAGCAAAGCCCTCTCTACCATTTATTTAACATCATTATACAGGGTGTTCCCAAAATAAGTTCCGAAACTTCAGGTTATGATTCGTTGGGTAAAAATGTTCCTATACATATAGGTCCGAATATGCTTCGTTTTCAATATGACGGCCATTTTCGTATTTTCACTAAATTATTAGTAATTTCAAAACCCCTTACAATAGAGTGCTCAAATTTGGAACGAAGGTACCTGTTCTGCTTTATTTAAGGTTGTGATAATAATATCTCATTATATTCAATATTTTTAAAATGGCGGCACTTAAAAAATTTTAATTGTAAATTGCACAAAAACGCGCAATCTTAGAAAGAATGTACAAGGCTAAATATAAAGCCCCCGTTATTTTAATGTTTGAAGTCTGGCAACACTGGAGGCAGCCTGATTGTTTTGAATGTGTTGTTGTTGTTAGTTTTAGTAACCTGGAGTTGCAGGTGTGGTTTGTGTGATTGCAGATTGCAGTTGCAATTTGCAACTTGCAAAAGTTCAACTTCAACAGTGTTTGCTAACAACTGGAGAGAGTGAAATATTTGTTTATATTGACAATATACATTTTATCTAACCTGCATGACAGTCTGTCCAATTTGTTAATGTGAGTATTTTGCATTATTCCTACAAGCTAGCTTATGTTCTTGTTTGTTTAATATCTACTATAGGCCTTACAGTCTAGTTAGATTAATTGTAGGCATAGGCCTACTAAAGGTTCATAGGAAACAAAAGATTTAAAAATAAAACAGGGACCATTTGGATTTGTTGGCAAAAAATTGTCATCTTAGTAAATTCTTAATTTAGAAACAAGAATATTAGGCCTATTGGTTTTTCAGCAAGAAAGCTGGAAAAATTATGATTGTAATGGTAATGTATATTTTTTTCTGTAGTACACTTAGCAATGTGGATACTCACATTGTGTGAAATGTCCTGATCACGAATATGGCAAGGCTTTATCAATCTAACCATTATTAAATGTGTTAACACTGGAAATGTGCCAATTTCAGGAAAGTTATGTTTTTATAGGATAGGCATATGTTGGGAATTGTAAGATGTGTTTAGGTTATACAGAATAGGGTATTTATGCAGTTTCTTGCCATCAAACAAATTTGGAACATTTTGCTTGAAATGGGTCTAGAATTGGCTGTATTTTCACGGGATATGCTTTTTATTCCGCGGAAGTAATGTATTGTACCGAAAAATTAAAAAAAACCAATGTCAACTTTTAGTATTTTTGTCATATTTCCGTTAATTTAAATGGTATTTTAATCATATTTTTTTTATTTTTATGTGTTTTTTGCGCTGAATACAAATTTGAAAACTATTTTGGTCTATTACAAATATTTCTCTAGAAATAACGGAAAAACTACAATCGCGGCGGATCGCGATTAGCGGCCATTACGCGATCATTATAAACAACAACTATTAATCACAAAAACCGAATTTACCTATATTCCCGCCGGAGTGACGGCCGGTAGGCCGTCACGGAGGCCAAACTCGAATTTAACGCAAATTACGAATTTTTGTTGAGAAAATAGACAATCAGGCTAAGTTAGGTTGTGTTTGGTTATGTCAGTAAAAATACATTTTTCGAGCTGAAAAAATAAATTTACAACAAAACCAGTTATATATTTGAGTTCAGCATAAAAAACACGAGAAATGGAAAAAAAGTCTGTCAAAAAATAACGTTTTTTAAAAAAGGTGGTTTTTTCATTATTAGATATAAAATTAGTTTTTCGATTTTTCGGTAAAAAATTTGTTTTCCGCGGATTAGATCAAACTCCTCAAAGTATATAAACTCATTTTTCACCACTTTTTTTAACATGAAATCGTATTTTCAGGGGTGGCAAGAAAGTGCATAATTACCCAGAATACGGGCCTTATAAATTTGTTGGCTAAAAATTAATGTCCAAGCATAACATAACCTAAAGAAACCTAGGGCCCAATATAACATTAGCATGTTTACTGTGATGTTATAATTTCTCGGCCATTCATCCTGTCATCACACAACCTTGGAGTCTTGTTGCACATCATCAATTCAGTGCAGGACAAGATCCTGAGATCTCGTTGCACAACAGAAGTTCTGCGCACAATATCACGACATCGATTGAAGATTGAGAACTCTAGATTATAATTTTAGAACTATCAAGATTCTGACGCCATAAGTGCTATGCAGGATGTGGATATAGGGCAAAAGCACAAGGCCTCGGGATCTCGTGTCGCATATAAGTAAGTACTGTAATAAATTATACTTTAGCTGAGAAATTTAGGTTATGTTAGTAAATAAACAGACGACTTGGCAACCACGTGAAACAACTCTCCTGCCTTTTCGAACAACAGCTGACAATCTGTTTGGTTATATTGACGTTTAGTCTACCATGTGATCGACATGGTCTGTAGGTCTTATACTGCATATAACTTAATACGTCATTACTCTGGTGTGGCACGTAAGCTATAGATCTCGTGTAAGATTTAGGTTACTATTAAATGCACAAAGAAGAGGTTACTATTATATGCTTCCGTAGAGTTCAACTCCTGTTACAATGCGTTAGTTACAGTGAAAAATATTACAAATGCAAACAAGGAATTAAATCGAATCCCGGGACCAAGTAATCCCGCACAGGGATCTCGTGATGCAGTAAACTTGTTAAACGAAACTAACTGTCTAAACTATTATTACCAATCAGGCCTTATCCTAACAAAATATAACCTTACTGACACTGGCACCTTATTAAAAATATCACCAGGAGAGGGGATGGGGTGGACTATCTGTGTGGTATTCCCTGACTATGACATCACTCGCTCCCGTGTTGTTATTTATCTACTTTGAATTCATGTTGTTCTCAGAGATAATATTTGCCGACTCATGTACTGCTTCTATATCACATACTAGTATGTTGAACATTGTTGCAAGTCTAAACCATTTTATCAGGTTCAGACAAAAGACAGCTGACAGCATTGGTATTTAACTAACCAAATACTAAACAATCACTTAAAGCACTGTCAAAAAATATACCAAAATTACAATATCCAGTCATGGTTTTAATTGAGTAGTATATTCACTTAATGTTTTACCGACTTTCTGTCTTTTTGAATTAAAAATATACCTTTCAGCAATTACCTTTTTAACTCTAGTGTATTTTTACCTAAAGTGTTGGTACGTTGTTTATAGATATAGCTTTATTGAATTCAATAGGACTAATAATAGATTTTAGTTCTAATTAATATTAAGTTGTAAATTCACACACAATGACTTTTTTAATTCTTCATCCAGACTAGTTATAGCCTTGTAAATTAGGCTATACGAAATGAATGACAAAACTTACACTTCATGTTCAGACACTAACAAACAATCACTCAACAATAATTATAATTAAACCCATTTATTTTGTCGCATTACTGTAACAGTGACATTTTTACATAAATAGGTTGACCAAGGTGACTGAGAAACTTACTAAATAACTGGATAATACTCTGTTTATTAAAGTTACATTGTATACATGTTGACTTTAATAAAACATTGTCCTGCTGGGGTACAAGTAGAAAGCTCACTCCATGAGGAAGTGGAGGTAACCAGTTTTATCAATATACTGGTACACGAAAATCAAGTTTGACGATACATTATGTTGAGAGTATAACTACTTTAGTATTGCTGACACTATTTGATGTATACAATCATGTATATTCTATGAATAAAGATTATTTAATTTCATTAAACTAAATCATAATAATATAGAATAGAGGCCTTGATGATTTTTTGGTAGAAATTTTTGTTCATAGTAGATACATAGCTAGGAAACAAGAATATGATACAAATAAATCACTAAAATGAAGAAAAAGGAAACATTATTTTCCTGTAAATATAACAATGTGGGTACTCAAATTGTGTGGGATTTTGCTCTGCACTGTGTTGTATCAATAACTAGTTACCCAATCCCCTAATGGAGTGTGCTGTCCACTTGTAACCCAGCAGTTGAACAGTCAACATGTCCTATGGTGGAAGTTTAATAAATATAACTATGTGGGTACTCAAATTGTGTGGGATTTTGCCCTGCACTGTGTTGTATCAATAACTAGTTAACCCCATCCCCTAATGGAGTGTGCTGTCCACTTGTAACCCAGCAGTTGAACAGTCAACATGTCCTATGGTGGAAGTTTAATAAATATAACTATGTGGGTACTCAAATTGTGTGGGATTTTGCCCTGCACTGTGTTGTATCAATAACTAGTTAACCCCATCCCCTAATGGAGTGTGCTGTCCACTTGTAACCCAGCAGTTGAACAGTCAACATGTCCTATGGTGGAAGTTTAATAAATATAACTATGTGAGTACTCAAATTGTGTGGGATTTTGCCCTGCACTGTGTTGTATCAATAACTAGTTAACCCCATCCCCTAATGGAGTGTGCTGTCCACTTGTAACCCAGCAGTTGAACAGTCAACATGTCCTATGGTGGAAGTTTAATAAATATAACTATGTGGGTACTCAAATTGTGTGGGATTTTGCCCTGCACTGTGTTGTATCAATAACTAGTTAACCCCATCCCCTAATGGAGTGTGCTGTCCACTTGTAACCCAGCAGTTGAACAGTCAACATGTCCTATGGTGGAAGTTTAATAAATATAACTATGTGGGTACTCAAATTGTGTGGGATTTTGCCCTGCACTGTGTTGTATCAATAACTAGTTAACCCCATCCCCTAATGGAGTGTGCTGTCCACTTGTAACCCAGCAGTTGAACAGTCAACATGTCCTATGGTGGAAGTTTAATAAATATAACTATGTGGGTACTCAAATTGTGTGGGATTTTGCCCTGCACTGTGTTGTATCAATAACTAGTTAACCCCATCCCCTAATGGAGTGTGCTGTCCACTTGTAACCCAGCAGTTGAACAGTCAACATGTCCTATGGTGGAAGTTTAATAAATATAACTATGTGGGTACTCAAATTGTGTGGGATTTTGCCCTGCACTGTGTTGTATCAATAACTAGTTAACCCCATCCCCTAATGGAGTGTGCTGTCCACTTGTAACCCAGCAGTTGAACAGTCAACATGTCCTATGGTGGAAGTTTAATAAATATAACTATGTGGGTACTCAAATTGTGTGGGATTTTGCCCTGCACTGTGTTGTATCAATAACTAGTTAACCCCATCCCCTAATGGAGTGTGCTGTCCACTTGTAACCCAGCAGTTGAACAGTCAACATGTCCTATGGTGGAAGTTTAATAAATATAACTATGTGGGTACTCAAATTGTGTGGGATTTTGCCCTGCACTGTGTTGTATCAATAACTAGTTAACCCCATCCCCTAATGGAGTGTGCTGTCCACTTGTAACCCAGCAGTTGAACAGTCAACATGTCCTATGGTGGAAGTTTAATAAATATAACTATGTGGGTACTCAAATTGTGTGGGATTTTGCCCTGCACTGTGTTGTATCAATAACTAGTTAACCCCATCCCCTAATGGAGTGTGCTGTCCACTTGTAACCCAGCAGTTGAACAGTCAACATGTCCTATGGTGGAAGTTTAATAAATATAACTATGTGGGTACTCAAATTGTGTGGGATTTTGCCCTGCACTGTGTTGTATCAATAACTAGTTACCCCCATCCTCTAATGGAGTGTGCTGTCCACTTGTAACCCAGCAGTTGAACAGTCAACATGTCCTATGGTGGAAGTTTAATAAATATAACTATGTGGGTACTCAAATTGTGTGGGATTTTGCCCTGCACTGTGTTGTATCAATAACTAGTTAACCCCATCCCCTAATGGAGTGTGCTGTCCACTTGTAACCCAGCAGTTGAACAGTCAACATGTCCTATGGTGGAAGTTTAATAAATATAACTATGTGGGTACTCAAATTGTGTGGGATTTTGCCCTGCACTGTGTTGTATCAATAACTAGTTAACCCCATCCCCTAATGGAGTGTGCTGTCCACTTGTAACCCAGCAGTTGAACAGTCAACATGTCCTATGGTGGAAGTTTAATAAATATAACTATGTGGGTACTCAAATTGTGTGGGATTTTGCCCTGCACTGTGTTGTATCAATAACTAGTTAACCCCATCCCCTAATGGAGTGTGCTGTCCACTTGTAACCCAGCAGTTGAACAGTCAACATGTCCTATGGTGGAAGTTTAATAAATATAACTATGTGGGTACTCAAATTGTGTGGGATTTTGCCCTGCACTGTGTTGTATCAATAACTAGTTAACCCCATCCCCTAATGGAGTGTGCTGTCCACTTGTAACCCAGCAGTTGAACAGTCAACATGTCCTATGGTGGAAGTTTAATAAATATAACTATGTGGGTACTCAAATTGTGTGGGATTTTGCCCTGCACTGTGTTGTATCAATAACTAGTTAACCCCATCCCCTAATGGAGTGTGCTGTCCACTTGTAACCCAGCAGTTGAACAGTCAACATGTCCTATGGTGGAAGTTTAATAAATATAACTATGTGGGTACTCAAATTGTGTGGGATTTTGCCCTGCACTGTGTTGTATCAATAACTAGTTAACCCCATCCCCTAATGGAGTGTGCTGTCCACTTGTAACCCAGCAGTTGAACAGTCAACATGTCCTATGGTGGAAGTTTAATAAATATAACTATGTGGGTACTCAAATTGTGTGGGATTTTGCCCTGCACTGTGTTGTATCAATAACTAGTTAACCCCATCCCCTAATGGAGTGTGCTGTCCACTTGTAACCCAGCAGTTGAACAGTCAACATGTCCTATGGTGGAAGTTTAATAAATATAACTATGTGGGTACTCAAATTGTGTGGGATTTTGCCCTGCACTGTGTTGTATCAATAACTAGTTAACCCCATCCCCTAATGGAGTGTGCTGTCCACTTGTAACCCAGCAGTTGAACAGTCAACATGTCCTATGGTGGAAGTTTAATAAATATAACTATGTGGGTACTCAAATTGTGTGGGATTTTGCCCTGCACTGTGTTGTATCAATAACTAGTTAACCCCATCCCCTAATGGAGTGTGCTGTCCACTTGTAACCCAGCAGTTGAACAGTCAACATGTCCTATGGTGGAAGTTTAATAAATATAACTATGTGGGTACTCAAATTGTGTGGGATTTTGCCCTGCACTGTGTTGTATCAATAACTAGTTAACCCCATCCCCTAATGGAGTGTGCTGTCCACTTGTAACCCAGCAGTTGAACAGTCAACATGTCCTATGGTGGAAGTTTAATAAATATAACTATGTGGGTACTCAAATTGTGTGGGATTTTGCCCTGCACTGTGTTGTATCAATAACTAGTTAACCCCATCCCCTAATGGAGTGTGCTGTCCACTTGTAACCCAGCAGTTGAACAGTCAACATGTCCTATGGTGGAAGTTTAATAAATATAACTATGTGGGTACTCAAATTGTGTGGGATTTTGCCCTGCACTGTGTTGTATCAATAACTAGTTAACCCCATCCCCTAATGGAGTGTGCTGTCCACTTGTAACCCAGCAGTTGAACAGTCAACATGTCCTATGGTGGAAGTTTAATAAATATAACTATGTGGGTACTCAAATTGTGTGGGATTTTGCCCTGCACTGTGTTGTATCAATAACTAGTTAACCCCATCCCCTAATGGAGTGTGCTGTCCACTTGTAACCCAGCAGTTGAACAGTCAACATGTCCTATGGTGGAAGTTTAATAAATATAACTATGTGGGTACTCAAATTGTGTGGGATTTTGCCCTGCACTGTGTTGTATCAATAACTAGTTAACCCCATCCCCTAATGGAGTGTGCTGTCCACTTGTAACCCAGCAGTTGAACAGTCAACATGTCCTATGGTGGAAGTTTAATAAATATAACTATGTGGGTACTCAAATTGTGTGGGATTTTGCCCTGCACTGTGTTGTATCAATAACTAGTTAACCCCATCCCCTAATGGAGTGTGCTGTCCACTTGTAACCCAGCAGTTGAACAGTCAACATGTCCTATGGTGGAAGTTTAATAAATATAACTATGTGGGTACTCAAATTGTGTGGGATTTTGCCCTGCACTGTGTTGTATCAATAACTAGTTAACCCCATCCCCTAATGGAGTGTGCTGTCCACTTGTAACCCAGCAGTTGAACAGTCAACATGTCCTATGGTGGAAGTTTAATAAATATAACTATGTGGGTACTCAAATTGTGTGGGATTTTGCCCTGCACTGTGTTGTATCAATAACTAGTTAACCCCATCCCCTAATGGAGTGTGCTGTCCACTTGTAACCCAGCAGTTGAACAGTCAACATGTCCTATGGTGGAAGTTTAATAAATATAACTATGTGGGTACTCAAATTGTGTGGGATTTTGCCCTGCACTGTGTTGTATCAATAACTAGTTAACCCCATCCCCTAATGGAGTGTGCTGTCCACTTGTAACCCAGCAGTTGAACAGTCAACATGTCCTATGGTGGAAGTTTAATAAATATAACTATGTGGGTACTCAAATTGTGTGGGATTTTGCCCTGCACTGTGTTGTATCAATAACTAGTTAACCCCATCCCCTAATGGAGTGTGCTGTCCACTTGTAACCCAGCAGTTGAACAGTCAACATGTCCTATGGTGGAAGTTTAATAAATATAACTATGTGGGTACTCAAATTGTGTGGGATTTTGCCCTGCACTGTGTTGTATCAATAACTAGTTAACCCCATCCCCTAATGGAGTGTGCTGTCCACTTGTAACCCAGCAGTTGAACAGTCAACATGTCCTATGGTGGAAGTTTAATAAATATAACTATGTGGGTACTCAAATTGTGTGGGATTTTGCCCTGCACTGTGTTGTATCAATAACTAGTTAACCCCATCCCCTAATGGAGTGTGCTGTCCACTTGTAACCCAGCAGTTGAACAGTCAACATGTCCTATGGTGGAAGTTTAATAAATATAACTATGTGGGTACTCAAATTGTGTGGGATTTTGCCCTGCACTGTGTTGTATCAATAACTAGTTAACCCCATCCCCTAATGGAGTGTGCTGTCCACTTGTAACCCAGCAGTTGAACAGTCAACATGTCCTATGGTGGAAGTTTAATAAATATAACTATGTGGGTACTCAAATTGTGTGGGATTTTGCCCTGCACTGTGTTGTATCAATAACTAGTTAACCCCATCCCCTAATGGAGTGTGCTGTCCACTTGTAACCCAGCAGTTGAACAGTCAACATGTCCTATGGTGGAAGTTTAATAAATATAACTATGTGGGTACTCAAATTGTGTGGGATTTTGCCCTGCACTGTGTTGTATCAATAACTAGTTAACCCCATCCCCTAATGGAGTGTGCTGTCCACTTGTAACCCAGCAGTTGAACAGTCAACATGTCCTATGGTGGAAGTTTAATAAATATAACTATGTGGGTACTCAAATTGTGTGGGATTTTGCCCTGCACTGTGTTGTATCAATAACTAGTTAACCCCATCCCCTAATGGAGTGTGCTGTCCACTTGTAACCCAGCAGTTGAACAGTCAACATGTCCTATGGTGGAAGTTTAATAAATATAATTATGTGGATACTCAAATTGTGTGGGATTTTGCCCTGCACTGTGTTGTATCAATAACTAGTTAACCCCATCCCCTAATGGAGTGTGCTGTCCACTTGTAACCCAGCAGTTGAACAGTCAACATGTCCTATGGTGCCAAGTTTAATAAATATAACTATGTGGGTACTCAAATTGTGTGGGATTTTGCCCTGCACTGTGTTGTATCAATAACTAGTTAACCCCATCCCCTAATGGAGTGTGCTGTCCACTTGTAACCCAGCAGTTGAACAGTCAACATGTCCTATGGTGGAAGTTTAATAAATATAACTATGTGGGTACTCAAATTGTGTGGGATTTTGCCCTGCACTGTGTTGTATCAATAACTAGTTAACCCCATCCCCTAATGGAGTGTGCTGTCCACTTGTAACCCAGCAGTTGAACAGTCAACATGTCCTATGGTGGAAGTTTAATAAATATAACTATGTGGGTACTCAAATTGTGTGGGATTTTGCCCTGCACTGTGTTGTATCAATAACTAGTTAACCCCATCCCCTAATGGAGTGTGCTGTCCACTTGTAACCCAGCAGTTGAACAGTCAACATGTCCTATGGTGGAAGTTTAATAAATATAACTATGTGGGTACTCAAATTGTGTGGGATTTTGCCCTGCACTGTGTTGTATCAATAACTAGTTAACCCCATCCCCTAATGGAGTGTGCTGTCCACTTGTAACCCAGCAGTTGAACAGTCAACATGTCCTATGATGGAAGTTTTAATAAACAGTGTATTATCCAGTTATTTAGTGAGTTTCTCAGTGACCTTGATCAACCTAATTATGTAATAATGTCACAATTACAGTAATGGCGACAAAATAAATGGATGTTAATCATAGTTGTCATCCAATTCATAGTGCCTCCTGACATCTTATTTCTGGAGGAGCTATATTGTGCAGTACAGAGAGCCAAGGTAGTGAAGTTACTATGAGAGTGTCACTAATAGCTCTAACAAGTTGGAAATCAAACTTAACAAAGCCAGGAAAATATATTCAACATATATAATGTGATTGGATTTATATAGTTAGATGATTAATAGAAAAGTTATAAAAAAAGAAATGCTATTTTCATTTATTAATACTATTAGAAAGGAATAAATTTCATCTTAAAGTTAACCATACCACGAAAGTAATTTCTGGTTGTCCCTGGTGGACAGGATTTAATGTTTTTACCTGTCAAATTATTGTTTCAAGCAGAATAGCAATAATTTTAAAATGTTTTATTTTCTGAGTCGCTTTTTGGTAAAAAAATGTTCTATAGCAAATTTACGTGTTTTGAGATTGAGATTGATTTTATCTTGAACTAAGTCTAACATTGAGAGGTTTTCATTCACTTATAATATTAACAAAAGCAAGGTATTTGATGTTTAGCCATTTTGATGGATTGTGGAATATGTAAGGTTTTTTACTCAAATAACTAAGCAGTAACTACTATGCAGTTTTATATTATAAGCTTTTAAACAAAGTAGAATTCTCTTAAATTGAATGCTACAAACCAATCAATATTGAAAATATACATGTGGTTTGGTGATTCTCAGAAACGATAAGGCAACACCGCCTAAAATGTCATCGGACTATTTTGAAGCGGTTTACATTAGTTGATAATATGTTCTGTTTCAGGAGGAAAAGCAGAATGGTGCTCTAGGATTGTGTTATAATTCAGCAGCATACCATATTGTTGTTTTGATAAACACTTGAAGTGCAGAAAACATCACAACATGTCTGATGAGTGGTTATCGGAACAGCTGTCAGCCCTTCTGTTATTTCCAATCCCGCAAGATATGATTGAGTATGTCTAAAAATTGTTACGTTATTTTAGAGTGAACTCGATTTATCTAACTATATACTGTAAAATAATCATTATTGATATGAATAATTTGGTTAGTCATTAGATTCCTTAACTTAAAAAAGCATTATCTATACATTTGGAGAATCCATAACTAGATAATCTTTCCATATGGAATAGATATTTAGGTGAGATAAAAACTCTCATACCAGCTCTTAACAGTCATAGTCTTACATATTCACGTTCCATCTGAATATGCATGTTTGATGGCGTTCTTTAATATTGTGTATGGTTGGTTCCACAGCAGACAGTCCAGTTCAATTCGAGCTCCCAACCGGTCTTGTCTTATGCCAACGGCGGGGGTAGAACAGAGAGCTCCTGTGATCCCCCCCCGCACACAATCTTTAGGCTTGAACTTTATAGTATGGGCTATAGAAACAAACTGACTATGCAAGGCTATGTGTTTATTCGGCCAATATCTTTATTTGGTGGTTCAGTTCAAAGTGTGTGTACCTTTGAACCCACACACATACAGTGTTATTGACCCACCCGTCCACCCACACACATACAATGGTATTGACCCACCCGCCACCCACATACGTACAGTGACCCACCCGCCCACATACACACGTACAGTGGTGTTGACCCGCCCGCCCACCCACACACGTACAGTGGTGTTGACCCACCCGCCCACCCACACACGTACAGTGTTGTTGACCCACCTGCCCACCCACACACGTACAGTGGTGTTACATAAGATTGGTTACATAAAAATGGGCAGTTACATTTTTCTGTAGTGGCAGGTCTTTTTTAGACGCTTTGCAAGGGTCTTTTTAAAAATTCAAATATAATCCGAATGAAATAATTTTACCACAATTGTATTCCTTAAATCCCATGTAATATTGATAAATAATAAGTAAAAATATAATGCCCAAAAAAAACTTTTTATTGATGTTCAAAATAATTTTTTTTTTGCTATTTCAATTTTGAAAGTGGGGGACCATGATGTACACTCCTAATAATAATAAAGTGATGAAAATTCAAAGATAGCCAAACATTTTAAAATGTTGTCTAGTTTTCAAAAAAATAACATTTATTATTATTACAATCATACATACATATAGCCTACACCATATAAACCTAAAGAGTGTAAAAATTGCAAATTACAGACTTTTGTGCAAGTAGCAATAAAAATGTCATGAAGCAATATGTAAAATTGATAAAACTAATGTTATGTATAGTAAAACATTCTGCAGAATATGAAGAAAATGAACATGTTACTTGTCATTTTGAGCTAAGGAGAATATGTCCAATAAATGAAAAATGTAGTCTATGTTACTAGGTAGGTCACTATACCTATCACGATAGTTGAACATTATAATACTCTCACATCAAATAATAACACATGTTTACAACAGACAAACTAAAATAAACATATGTCAATCACTAAAAATGTCAATAACAAACTATTGCAATGTCTACTAGCTCAAACAGCTGATGCATGGGCTCAGATTGACAGTCGGAAATCTCAGCTGTTTGACCAGCGATATTTTTTTATAATAATATTATGTTATTCCCTGATGTTCCAAAGGCAAGGAAGTTTGACTCTTGATATGAGTCAATCAACACAATGATATGATTTATAATGCAATTTAATAATATTTACATATAATGAAACTGCTTGAAAAAAAGATGTTTTGACTGTCGAATATCGACGATTGACATCACACAAACAACTTTTGACCAACGAAAATCGATGTTTGCCACTTCTAGGGTTAATAGACAACAGTTTATTTAATAATAACCTTTGAGATAACCTGGGATGTTATACCCTGTATTTATTAAAATGATCTCTAGTCTACTAATACAACCTTCAAATCAAATCATTTATTAAGCCAGTAAACATATATACATGCATTAGCCAAGTCATAGTAAATGCAATAAAACAATAATCAATTAAGACTACAGCATGTGAAAAGTTAGAGCAAAAACAATTTATTTATATTTTAAAGTTTGCAACAATCACAGTAAATCGAATTATTTATGGCCAGCTAGAAACTCATGGACGCTGTAACAACAAAGGTCGAGCAGAAGGCTTTTCAGTTGTTTCTTAAATTTGATATGGTTAGTCTCCAGTTTAAGTGAGAGTGGAAGGCAGTTATAAAGAGCTACACCATTATAAAGGGTATGTTTCTCAAAGAAGGCAGTATAATGCTTTGGTACTCTTAAACTGTGATTGACACGAAGAGTGTAAGAGTGGTTAGAGAAAGTGGAAAAGAGAGGGAAATTTAATTTTACAAAAGTGAGGGTTTCAAGAATAAATAGAGAAGGAAAGGTCAGAACCTTAAAAAATATTGGCATGTATTTTGAAAGAATTCTTTACAGGATTGATGTTTATTTAAGGAAAATATAACTCTTATGGCTTTTTTTTTAAGACGAAATAAAAAACAGGTTCTATTGTTTTCATTTCCCCAAATAGGTACTGCGTAGCCCAGGTATGGGCAGACTAGGCCATAATAAGCCGAGAGAAGAACATCACTATTTACAGTTTTTGCTACATTTCTCAACATGTAAGTGCCTATGCATACCTTTCTGGAGACTAATCCAAATGCCCATAAAAATCCAAACCCTCATCCACCATTATTCCAAGAAATTTAACTTTATCAGATCGGTAAATTATGGTTTCATCCATTGAAATTACATTTAAAGGAGAACTGTGTTTGTTTTTGAAACTAAAAATTGTAGAAGCTGTGTTTTTTGGGTGTTAATTGACAACATGTTTTCTTGAAACCATTGGAGCAGATTATTCGATTCTATGAAGGAAATTTGTTCTAGAGACTGAATATTGTGAGCAGACAAAGAAAGGGAGGTATCATCAGCAAATTGACATATCCTACCACACTTCACACAAGATGACCTTAAAACAGATTTGTGGCATGTATATTCCTTAATACAAAAGATAAATAAATAGGTATTAAAAAGAGAGGTTGCAGTTCCGATAAAATAAATTCAATTTTTGGTAATTTTGTAACAAAGTAACCCACAACTACCATATGTACACTTGAATTGACAAGTAAAAAACGCTAAGAAGAACATTTTTCATAAAATGGTAATAATAAAAATACATTACATTTGTTAACAATTTGATTCTATTTTGTTGTTAGGGAAATTTTTCTTACTGTAAGTTAAGTTCCTTCTAACAAACCTTTTTTGGGGGTTAAGTGAAAGAGAGAACTTTGTAGTCCTATCTTCGCCCCTAATATAGACCATTTTCATTTCATTTCACAAAACAAGGTATTAATGTAAATTATTTTCAATATTTTGTTAGTGCCTATTTTCAATATTGCAATTAATTATTGCAAATAGTGCCTATAACATTATCATTATAAGTACCAGATTTATTAATAAAAACTAAATTTAAATCAAGGGCCACTCTTTAATTGATAAATACTTGAAAGATGTCAAGCGAAAATTTAATTAATTCTTATTTTTCTAGCTATATAAAATCAATCACAAATGTGCGTGACTTGGAAGATTATATGAGGACACTTCTTGACTTTGAAAACCCACATCATAAGCGTTTTCTTCAAGAACTTCTTCAAAGAAGAAAAGGTCAGTAAAAACAAACAAAAGTTTTACAGGAAGTCTGTAAACAGTTTACAAAATAATTTATTGAACACTGGCAGTCCAGCACAAAACAAGAAAAACATAATAAATTGTTCCCAAATTTATCACTGGCACCAAAATGTGGGTTAATGTGTTTGTTTTTAGTAAATTTACTAGGTAAATTAATTGAGTAGCTATTATTTCTGTTTTAGTAAAACTGTCTGTTATTCAAAGATGTGACATGCATGATTTTGAAAAATTATCGTAATCTTGTTCATATAATTATGGAATAGTAGTTTTTATTTCAGTTTGTATTTATTAGATTTGCATGCACTAAATCAAATCTCTATTATTTCCCTCAGATCGGTACAGTTTTTTTTTTTTTTTTTTTTTTTTTTTTGCAGTAAAAACATTATAAATACAAGAGTTATTGTTTTATGAAAAAAATTTCCATTTATTTGTAAATGAATTCTGTATAAATCTAAACATACCCAATACCATAATTTAGAATTTAAAATATTTAATCCAAAATTAGTTAGGAACAGGATCTTGTTTGGATGGTGAGCATAGCTGAAAGATGTTTTTAACCCTTTTAGTGCCTGTTATCCGGACGTTCAAAAACTAAGCATAAAGTGCCAACTTCCTGTCACCAATAAAATTCATTAAAAAATAAACTTTTATTGATTTAGAATTATATTCTCATTTCTCAACATATACTTTTACATAAAAACCATGATTTGTTATATATGTATAATATTTAGTTATATTTGGATACAAAACATATCAGAAAACAGCTGTTGTATATATGTATTAAACAACTTAATAATAGCCATAACTTATTTTGTAACATATTATTATGAAATTTCAACAGGATGTTAATAACCAAATTGCCTTCAAAGTAAAGTGATTGAATAGAGACCACCTATTTTTATCGTGGTTATAAGGATGCCCAAAGAAAAAATAAGAGACGACAAACTTTTGTATCATAAATTTATTTTTAATAAAAATATCATGTACATAGTGCAAGGCTATTTTGTAATATGTTACTTTAATATACTGGTTATTTATGCATAATTAGGTATACAAATTATTAATTTTGAGTAATAAATAACAGAGATATGAATTATTTAGTGGCAAACTGTACACTTAGGATAAAAATCCTCTGGCACTAACAGAGAGTAACTTTGAAAAATCCTCTGGCACTAAAAAGGTTAAATGTGTTTTAGGAAATGCTGTGGGATACAGAAAAAATGAAATTGAAGAAGATTACATCGCTCCAAAAGTGGAAAAAAAGAAAAAAGAGAAAGGAAACAAACCTCAAGTGACAGGTGCTGCTGCATCAAAAAAGGTATTTTGATACATTTTTTTCACCACACACACAATATTGTTCCTCTTTGAAATCATTAATAATTTGTGTATTGGAAGTTGTAAAAGTAAAATGTATTCAGTATTATTTTTTTTTTTTTTAATTGATAGTAAATATTTATTTACAGTCGTAAAGATTGGTATTTGCATAACAAAAGAGTTAAACAATAATGTCTGTGGTTTGGAAGTCAGGAAGTGTTAGAAAGGGCTTCTTAGCCCAAACTTTGCCTAGTAACCTTTTTATCACAATATTTTATATGTTTCTTGTGCTGGCACTGTCATAATGACTTATAAATCAATGTAGCAGTCTATTTCAGTCCCTTGAAATGTTCTTACACAATTTCTTACGGAGCGGCCGTAGCTAAGGGGAAGACTTACCATGCAATTGGTCCGGGTTCGATTCCCGATAAGACCATTAACAGTTTTTGCCCTGCCGCTCCTGTGGTTCGGAAGTCACGTTAAGCCGTTGGTCCCCAGGTTAAGTGTTAGAGAGGGCTTCTTAGCCCTAACTTCACCTGGTAAAATAAGTCGAACTTTAACTTTTTAACAATTTCAACGCTATATTTCTTATAAATTATCATAAGCAATTTTTAACTTTTTTGTAACAAACCTTATACATATATATATGTTATGATGACTACATTTTTGCTCATTTATATACATAAAATTCATTCGAAATCCATATTCGCCCATATCTTGAAGATCTGCAACTTAAGAATAAAAATTAAATTAAAATTATAATCTCCTAAAAAAGTGAAACAATCTAAATTTTGCTTTATTTGAATCGGTAAAACAAAACAATCTCAAATGGCTTTAAGATTCAACTAGTAGCAAAATTCATCTAGCATTTTAAATTACTCTGTTGATTTCTTTATTGTGATTGGGCAATTAGTCTGAAGATGCTGATGTGAAGTTCAATATAGAATTTAGCCATTTTGGTGGTCTTTTACATTGTTAGTGCTGTGTGTAACATTACTGTCTTCGTCGTGGTCCTTGTTAACTTATTCTTTGTTTGTAAACAAGGATTTTGATGTTTGGGTATTGGCAGCTGTTTGTTAGTCAACACTGCTGTAAAGGAATGAGTGTATTCTGGTGCTTATGAATTTGTCGTTAAAACTATTGCTTGATTTTTAGGTAAATCATGATATTTATAATTACATCAATCATGTCAACAAATACAAAAACTATTAAAAATTCCACTTTTTAATATTGATGGCCCTTCTACCTACCCACAGATATATGTGTTTAAGAGGGCTCTAACCCCGCGCTGAGAAGCGTAAAAACTGCTTTGTGCGGTCCAAGAAACTGCCATTATTTACTGTCGTGTAAAATTATAAATGAAGTATATATTTAAAGATAAAGACATTTTTGACTAGAATCGTTTTTTTAATTTTCGAACTCTCCTTCATTTTAATTTTATAGGTTATTGAATTACCCAATATTCAAACTAGTGCCAAAATAAAACTTAGAGCTGTTATCAAAATTTTAAAAAGCGATTTTAGTCAGAAATTCATCTAGTTTTAATTTAGTTTTAGTTTTAGATTGATATCTTTAAAGCTTTAGCCACAATATGGGACCGCGCTAGTGTCTGCATGGTAATTTATTGCTAAAAAATGCGGTGATTTGTGAGATCCAAGTGGCAAAAACCCAAACTTCTTAGTCGCGGATGGATTTTTCTACTTCATTCACAAAAATCTTTCTTCATTTAACTTAACATCAATGGTGCAATGTAGGCCTACGATGACTGATATCAGTGTCATTTTACAGACTGATTTCCTAACTTAAAGTTAGTCCACTTTCTTTTGTATGGCGAATTTCATTTAAGATATCTTAAAATGTGTGTTCCAGTGTGGTTCCTGAGATAAACTAACCACAAAGTAGCTTGAGATAAACTAAGCACTCTTGATCAACATAGCTAACATTAATGATCAACTCGTGTGGTACCCGTGATCAACTTGGGCAGCCACCGTCATAGACTTGGCTATCACTCGTAATAAACTTAGCTAACACTCTTGTTATAGTAATTTATGAAAAACTGACAAAAATAAAGTTGTTGTCATCAGACCTGCCTACCCATACACATATTTACTGTTTTGTAAATAGTATTCTGGTTTTAATATTGTTATTTAAAAAACGTCAAATATAAACTTTTAGCGTATTATATACTGTATATTACATTATTAAATTAGAACAGGACTATTTTCTTTATGTATATGTTTTTGTAATATGGAGTAATAAAGTACACATTTATTTATAGAATAAAATAAATACACTAACTTTCTTTTCAAAATGCTTACTGTTTGTACTAAATACTGATTGTTGGTCATTTTTAACAGTTGTGTTTAAAAAGATTATTATATTATTTTAATTATAATTGATATCATTCATACGGTTCACTTCGGTTTTTGTCTCTGTCTGAGAAAATGTTTGTTGTAACAAAATGTCTGCTTTTTGAAACCAAATTGTCCCCGTAGTGTTATTTTCATTTATTGTAGTAATTAATTTTGTATACTTCAGATACTGGATGTGGCAAATAAAAAAGTGGTCACATTTCAACTATTTTTTAATGTTTGGAAATTAGTGTGTTTATGTTGTAATTGCCATAAAACTATACGATAGTTTTAGTGGAATAATTTTTTATTTCGTTACAAATAATTAATAAACCGTACAAAATTTATAAAACGTAACATAAATTGTCAGGTGGTACTTTTTACCATTACTTTGTAACGTTCTTTATTTAGTTTTCAGAAGCCTATCCTTTAATGCCTTAAGCGTATGTTGAGAATTGTTGTGGTGTTTATTTAATATTATTTTGTTTTAGTCTTCAACTGAACATAAAAAGATACGAAATAGAAATGTTGTTGCAAATTGATGCCTTTTATTAAATATTAACCGTATAAAAACCAATATTTAGAGCACAGTTCAACAGCTTTAAGGAATGTATACAAAAACCATGCTTTGCAATGTAATTTACTTAGTTTTTAGTAAAGCGTATCTTTATGTTTATAAATCAAACTCTTCAATTGTTTTTCAATTGTAGTATATACGTATGGTAAGCCTATGCCTAACCATGTAAAATTTTAACTGTTTGAGAAAAACAAGATTTTAACAAGAATTATGATTTTGGAAAACATTTAAATTAGAAATTCAATATTTTAATAGACACCCAATTTTATAAGTGAATAATTGATTCTACTTTTCTAAACAAATATTACTAATTTTACAAAACCAAAATGGCATAAAAACATGTTAAAAAATAAAATGCAGCAGAATACCGGCACTGACTGGAAAATTGACAATTTTTGTAAAGAATTGGCCTTTCTGCTCAACATACATTCAGACAGAGAAGGTTGGGTGTAGCCAACTGAGGAGGCGGCAGGCGGGAGGGAGGGGTAATTGGAGTTTCCGGTTGCAAATATTACAAGAACACTATACAGGAAATTATTCCAGAAACTATATTGTACTCTGTCCAGCGAAGTAAATTTCCTTCACCAAACAAAACTGGACATAGTTCCAACTTCTCTCGCCAGTGTCGCATGACTGCTATATTTTCTTTCCCTTTAGAGCCCTCTTAATGATGATTTTCAATCAAACTATGTTGGGACTTCAACAGCTTAACTGTAAGCCGTTGTCGTGTATTTTGCTGTATTATTATCTAGCCGAGAAGGAACACTCGCCCTCATTAATCACTGAGTTTAGACTGTCACTTTACATTAATCACTGGAAAGCAGCTAAGGTTACATTTTTATCTCTAACACTGGTTCTTTTTTTTACAAATTTCTAAATCGTTATCTATTTTTAATTTAACAGTTTTCTTTTACATGGAAAATTTATTATTTTTCTAAATCAGAGAAGGTACTTTGAAAAGAAATTGAATAATGTTAAACTGTTTCAACGTTTTAATTAAGTTCTTGAAGAGGATGCATGCATCATATAAACAATATAAAATGTCAGTTTTATGACATGGAATTCAATCAGTTTTTCTTAATGAAGTGTTTGGTAGCTTTCATCTTTTTTCAGGTAAGTTTATTTCAAAACATAAACTTTATAGTAAGCTCCCAGTAATTCAAAACAAAACTGAAGTGTTTGGACAGTAATTTTATGCTGAAATAATGTAAGTTTAAATTTAATAATAATGTTGAATACTTGACTTTAAATTGCTGATGTTATATGCATCTTGAATACTCTGTTATTATTTCAGGAAAGTCCTGAACAACCAGGGCAATCAAAGAAGAAGAAATACGTTAATTTATATTCCCAGGAAGGAAGAAGTCGAGACATAGTAATGTTGAAAGGTGAAGTAATCTCTTCAATTATTACCCTTTAACCAACCGGTTCAATAGGTAATCCAAACTTCGGCAATCCAAACATCTGCTTAATCCGAAGCAGAAATTGACAAAATATTTCGGAAAAATAAAAATGCGGTTACTGTAAGAACCACTACTTTTTATATCTAAATATAACAAGAAAATATTATTTCAAGTATTTAACTGTTACATAAACTTTTAAAATGTTTCTTTGGTTTGAAAAAATCAATTAAAATTCCTATGCTTTAAAGAAGAATTCATCTCCCTCAAAACTAAATTACGCCAGTGTCTCAAAAACATGGTATCCACTAGGGTTAATTGCTTGGATTTATTCCAAGTTTTTTAACACAATTTGTTTCTGTTTTAATCCATAATAATAGCACCCATTCTAGACCTGGTCTTCAGTGTCACTTGTAATTTAATTTTAGATTGAAAAATTATACTTGTTATTTGATATGAGACATCTATAAAATCAAACTTTTTTATTTATTTTCTTAGTCTATTTACGCTAGTGGCATTTTAAACTTAAACTACATTGTTATGGGAAAACGATCTAAACCCGTCAAGCAAATTTGTAGTGGACATGCTTTTGTAGTGGAGCAAATTTTTAAGCTCATGTCATTTTTAACAGTTTAAGAGCAAAGAAAGTATTTTTACTGTTTGTTGTCTTAAATATTTCAAAATGAGTGAATGAAAATCTTTCCCTTTCTTGTCAAGTAAAGGAAGAATGCGTGTGTGAAATTAGTAGTGTAAACTAAACATTAACAATCAATTTTGCTCTTTTCAACATGTATAGTTGATTTTGTTTTAAATCTTTATTGTTTGTATATTCATAAATTATGCAGTTTCACTATAAGCAGGTTGCAACCAAAGAGCAAAGAATAAAATAGAGTAGACACACACGTCAGTCTAAGTGAAGTGGCAGCCCCCTCCACTATCTGTTCAGACCTTAGTCTTCCTACCTTCCAAAGGCAATTGAGCTACCACAGCTGGTTGCAATAACAGCAAGTTAAACAAGGAGGACAGAATAAATTTTTACTGATTAAAATATTATAAAATCAGTTAATTTGATTATTATTATTATTATATCTGTATAATACTGTACATTAGCCTACTTATAGTAGCTTTACTTAGTTTACTGTGGTGTTTAAAACGAATGATTTCAATTTTATCAAAAGTTTTATTTCAACAGTAGGTTACATTTTTAGGTTACATCAGCCAAGATGGCGAATATCGGCTTCAACTACTACTACAGGATGGGTTGCATTATGACTACTCTACTTTATTCTTTGCTCTGTGAGAACATATCGACAAACTGAGTTAGTAAAAAAATCAAAATTATTATGTTACAATTAAATTTACTTCACTCTATGTTCTGTGATTTGTAGCAGATTTCAACAGTGATGCTAAATATCTATGTTTATAATAACTAATTAATTTTTGTTTAGGTCGACATAAGTGTGATTGCCAAGCAAGCAAACACGCATTAATAAACAATTGTCTCAAATGTGGGCGTATTGTATGTGCGCAAGAAGGCTCAGGACCATGCCTTTTCTGTGGCAATCTGGTGAGTCTTAATACATCTCAACTAAAGACTGGAATTCTTGTACAGTTTGCCTTTCTTCTCTTGTAATACTTTATCATAAAATGCTTTTAGTTGGTCACTGTAATTTTAAATTATTTCATAAACCATAGAAAGCAAAAGAAACTCTGTCTTATCACAAAATGAAATTATTTATTATTTTTGCTATCATTATAAACATGTATAGTTTTACATATTTTTGGGATTATAATGGTGTTTTAAGACATATTTCTTCTTTGTATTAGATTGAACAATAAACTGATTTGCTAAAATACTTAACTACTCTGGTCTTCACATCAAAATTAATATAATGGTAGTTTTCATTGAGTTTATTACTATTTCTATGAACCAAATTATTAATACTTTTTGTGAAAGTGTAAAGACTGCAATGTACAATGTAAATGTACCTGTAACCTGTATTTAGTTAGTTATTGTAGTAAATTAAGTCTATTGACAAAGTGTATTTATTTAAAAAAAAAGTTACTAAACTGCTTGTCAGTAAAGCTTATTATACTGTAAAAGAGTTCTTGGAAGATGTTTTGTAATATTATATTACAGTATCATACTTTAAAATTAGTAATTTGTGTCATTTATTGTAGTTTTAAGAGAACTTGAATATAACTTTGTTCTTATAATTTTTGACTATTCACCTGTTTTTTTCAGCTTTGCTGTATTGTAAACGTTATGTGAATAAAAAATAGATTATTATTATTATTGATTATTGTAAGAACAAAAACATTGCTTTACTGTGTAGAAGGAAACAGAATTGTTGGCTACTGCTAAAAAGAATTATTCAAAATAGAAGGTTATTCTGGTCATAATATGAATACAACTGAAATATATTCTGCCGTTGGTGAGAGTAATAATTGAAATCTGTCCGAGAAATAGATCACACCAAGTTGGGGAAGTCTTATAAGCAGGACGCCAAAATCAAAGCGGAAATTGGATGATAAAGATGGCCTTTATTTGTTTAAGTACCATTTAGCTTGTTTATTTTGTGTATAAATGTTGTTGCTACTATAAGTACATTTCTGGAAAACAGTAAAATTAATTTAATGGCTTATACAATTCTAAACTGTACTGTGTGAATGTTACCAATTTTTGTTTGACTGTACATATTCAAGAGTAAATATTTTGACTGCCCATAAACACATGTACAAATCACTTCACAGACTGGGTTTTGCTTATCAATGATTTAGATATGCACGTTTTAAATGGTAGGTATTAATAAGTAAGTAACTGATGTGTGATTCTCAGGATTTCTAAATTATCTAAATTGGGTTTGAAAGGTGTGCTCCCGTGATGAGCAAGAAATGTTGAATTCAGGCAGCAAACAGTCAAGCCAGCTGTTACAGAAACTCATGGACCAGAAACCCCAAGGCTACGAGGCTGCCATTGAACAACGCAACCGCCTCCTGGAGTATGATCGTACCAGGTACTGAATCTTCAAAAACTACCCTCAAAACTTTATATTTTGAGTTTACAGATAATTTAATATATGTTGTATAATTATTTACTTTATTGGATTCATACCTAATTACTGTTTAAACATTAAATTATTGCAAATTCACTTAATTATATTGAGTTTTAATAGGACTCATTTAACGCTAACTGACCTCATACAACGTTTTATTGTGGCTATTAGGGTGCTGGCGCATTGTCGTAGTATTCTTGATTTTCTCTTATTTGAAATGTAAATTAATTTATATTTATGAAATTTTTTGGTATTCAATCATTGGTATTGGATTTAGGAAAGTATTAAATTGTGACAATAAAGTACTACTTTGCATTGCAACCACTCATCTGTTGGTTGGACAACAAATAAATGTAAAATGGAGAAATCAAGGTTTTTAGATGTCAAAATGTATTTAGAGATAATATTTTTTAGTTAAAATCTATTGCTCATTAAAAATAGCAAATACATGAATGACAGCACTAATTTATATACATAATGTGTAATACTTTATAAATAAATTAAATATATGTGTTTTATGTCACATTAATCTTTGTACCAACATATAACATGCTAACTAAGAAACTATTTACTAAATCGTTTTGGAAGTCAGACCATAACAACATAATTTATTGAACTATATTAAATGAGCTATAATTTAAAAGAAACTAAATACAAAACAACCAAATATGATGGTTTCCTAATGGGAAGATTTATGATTAATTCATTTAGCACAACCATGCCTATTTTGGCTTTTAGACAAGACCTTTGGTTAAGTCGTTTATTGCAAGCGTTCACAATCACTGACATAAATTGGCTTTGATGTTTATATGATTTTGGATGCCTCTATACTGTTGTTTATCTAATTGGTATGCTTAGCAGTTAGCTACTATCAGATTTTTATTATAGATCCCTCACTTTGCCACGCTACTGTATTAACAAAACAAACACTAAAAATACTCATACGCTATCACTTGTTCATGTTCAGTGTTTAATCCACTTTCTAACAGTAGCATAAGGTTTTTAATTTTTATTCTTCATGTTAAAATGTGTGTGAGTTACAACTAAAAAAATAGCATTAGTTACAATTGGTGAACATGAAAAAATATAATAATTTAAAAAAAAAAAATGACAATTCAAAGTCACTAGTTTGAAAAAGTTACGTGAAAACCAAGTTTTTTAGTTGTAACTTACATGAATACTTAGAATAAAAATTAAAAACCTTTGGTACCGTTATAAAGAAGATTAATCACTGAACATAAATATGTGATTATATATTTTTTAGTGTTGTTAATATAATTAATTGTTATGCCGCAAATTGAGGGGTCTATAATAAAAAAATCTGATAGTGGTTTTCTCACAATGAGGTATTTTTTCTACCTTTTTGTATTCATCGTTTTTAGGTAGCACGTTTTTACAGTTTCGTTTGTGTTTAGTTTTACTACTATAACTGTTTAGCAAGACGAATTACTTTTCTCCATTTTTGTGTCCATAGATTTTTTCCATTCTCCTACTCTGTTCTCATTGTGATATATTTTCCAATCAGCCAATATTTTATGCTCATCAGTGGTAGACTGTGTGGGGGAATGGGCCAAAAATATCTGTGTTGTTGACAACAGCCAACAGTGTTTTTAAGTGGGTCACATTTGATAATTTAACAACAAATTTCAACTCTCCAATCATGGTAATTGACTGGAACAAAAATCATGGTTTCTGAGTTTTATGAATCTTAATACATTTAAAGAAGAACATTTATTTAGTTTATGTTAATTTTAGTGAAAAACGAACTCGGGTGATTGACGATGAAAGTGATTACTTCAGCACTAACTCTGTATGGCTCTCACCAGCAGAAAGGGAGCGGCTTAAAAAGAAGGAAGAAGAAATGCAGGCGAGAAAGCATCAATCTCGGAGGGATAGAGTTCTCACATTAGACATTGGACGTTAGTATACAAATTTGCTGTATATTTATCATTTACAGATTTGCTTTCTGTTCTGGAAGTATCATTAAAATATTGCCAGAACCACCTAATTTATATCCTTGGTGACTATAAGGACTATAGTTGTTTGCTGTAGTATGGAATTAATTATGTACACTTGTTTC
Source organism: Stictocephala bisonia (assembly GCA_035578905.1). NCBI lineage: Eukaryota > Metazoa > Arthropoda > Insecta > Hemiptera > Membracidae > Stictocephala > Stictocephala bisonia. Next base: position 458,923 of record JAQJVL010000149.1, on the reverse strand, counting down.
AATGGATTAGTTTTTAGCTGTATACCTAACAAAATATAAACACAACCAGAGTGCTGATTTTTTGGGAACATATATTGCTAATAGAATCAATGTGCCCTCCTTTTCATGAACAACTTTCTCAGAAGTAAATTTTGTTTTCACCAATTCGTTGATAAAATTAAAGACCTGACATTAGTGTGATTAAATTACATACAACTAAATTTACTATGTATTGCAAGTATTTATCAACAGTTGCAAGTTAAAAAAGTTTTTGTAGATGCAATGTTTTAAGATTTTTTAATTTTATTATGTATATAGAAAAATCATTTCTAAGTAAACACTTCCATCATTTAATTGAAATTCTGCGATGTTATGTAATAAATTAAACAAAATGAACAATAACATATTATTTACTAAATAATATATGTTTAACACATTTTTATGTATAAGGTAAAGTAATGCTAGAGATTTTAGGATATGCAAATTACGAAGGGTAGTACAACAAGTGATTTTAATATGTTAATTTTTTTAGTGAGACGTATGGTTGAAGCAAAACCAGACGATTTTGATTTCGATGATATGGATGAAGTGTTAAGGGATATCAGTAATAGTGTCAAATCTTCAGATACTTATATCTATGATGGTGAAAATGTAGATCCTTCTTCTAACATACAACCAAAAGTAAGTCTAAGATATGCATTATTTTAGTGTTTAGCCTTTAATTTACTTTGCAATTTGTGAAGGAAACACTGTGACGATGCAGAGTTCAGTTTTTATAACTACTGTTCATTATAACTCTTAAAATATATACATGCATTATTTGTAAATTAAAACAATGTTTTTGTTTTATGATTTTTTTTCATAACAAACAAAGAAAGACTGAATTATTTTATCTTATATTATATATTACTATTAAGGCACAAAAGATAATTTAGCATAATTGACCAAAAAGTGATTGTGTTCTAAAGTAGTATAAATTTTAATATAAAATCAGTCTTGCATGGTTTCTCTTTTTAATCATCTTTTACTTACAAATAACTAAGTTAACAATCAAAAATTACAAAAAATGAACGCAGATTTAATTTTAATGTAATTTATTTCTTAGATTTAAAAAAATAAATTCTTAGATAGCAGTCCTTATGTATAATACATGAAGCTGTATTGTCAACGCAACTCCTCACTCATTTTATGATCAAGTGAAGCGGTTTAGATTTCAAAAATTTGCCTCTGTCCGTATTTGTGCAATAAAGTCTTAATTCATCAGTATTTTCACCCTGAATGGTATAGGAAACCCTCAAAGTACGTTTTTCGCCAATAAGAATAACATTGAGAGAGATTTAAGTGGATCCAAAAGTAGCAGCTGTTCAAATGTAAATAATGTTTTCCAAAACGTTTTAACAGCTGTTGGAATGTAAATAATGATGTTTTTAATATTGATGAGGGCAGATCTTTCATAATGTTAAACCAGGGAAGGTTGTAAGTATGGTTTTATTCACATTCGGTTGTAGATCTCCACTCTACTGGACTTAAACGTTTCATTGGTAATCTAATGCAGTTATTTTATTGATTTAATTTATCTGTTAAAAAAAAAAAAAAAAAACAGAAAATAGGCACATTTGAAATAGGCTAAGTAATACCATTGGATGCTTATACTAATAAGCAGGAAGCAATGCAAGTAATGTGAGTGAGATACTGTAAATAAATTCAATATTGTGATTTAACGTTAATCTATTAATTGTAGTCAAAAGTCAGAGGTCGAGGTCGAAGGCTGAGCTGCAACGAGCCCACCAAGTGACATGGTTGGTATGCAACGCGTGTAGGAATGTCCCCTAGTAGAACTATAATGTTGATACATCTTGAGTGACAATGTTACCTTACCACTGTCACTTTCTTAGATACAGTTGATACTGAACTGAATCAGTCTCTCTCCTAATTTGAAGAAGGTGCCAGTGTCAAAGAAAATATGTAAGTTTGTAAATGTTACATTTTTTCACCACTATTCCTAAATGTGATTGGTTTTTGTATTTTAGTATGACGAAGATGTAAAGTATGACTTTGAAAGAAGCCACAGAAGATCACACCAAGTACCTAACTCTCCTCATACTAAGATCCAAGACAGAGAGTATTTGGAGATGGTGGATGATGGACTATGCATGAGCCTTCACCAGCCATGGGCGTCTCTGTTGGTGTGTGGCATCAAACAGTACGTACTTTGTTATTTTGCAAGAGTTCCGGTTTTGTCAATATAGCTTTAGTAAATGTATTTTGCGTTTTATTATAGGATTACAAAAAGTAAGAAATAATATTTCATTAAATATGTTGATATCAATTCAATATTTATACATTACAAAGTTACTAAATAATTGATATCAACTATGGAATTGAGTTTAGTAAGGCTAAATATGTAAATCAACCTCTCAGACCTATGGCTCTTAACTGGGGAATCGCACACAGTGCCTGTTCTACCAATGATTTTATAATATACATATATAATTTATATATATCATCCAATGTTAAATGTTGTCTCTAATTATCAGCTATTTTGAGGCGCAATGGTGGAGCATTAGTGTAGTCCCCATGTAATGTAATGCAGTTTAAACCAGCTGTAGTAGACCTCATTAAGTAACCAAATTACTGGTAAATATATTCCTATTTCATGAGAAATCTATTTGTAAGGAGTATAATGAAGGTTTCTGTACAGTTGATGCATCACAAGTAATATCATTAAACTATTAAGTACGGCTGAGTTCAGTGAGTCACTCAATGACATATATTCTTGACCCACCTCATAATCAGGCCGCCTTCGTCCTCTAAGTGACAAAGTCCCTGTTGATGCTAAAAGAGTTGTGATATTGTAATAATACTTCATATTTGTAAAACTGTTTATAATTCTTTTATTATTTTATTACTGTAGTAATAGTGCTGATTTTATTGTATTCAATCGGCTTCTTATTAAACTTTTTAGTGCCAAAAAGGAGTGTGTTTAAATTATTGAGGGCATGATAACTTATCTGCAGCATGTTCGCAAATATATTAGGTATTGCTTATCTCTTAATGTTAGGAAGTCATATTAAACTAGAACAATTGTTTTACCTAAAGTTAATTACAATTTTTTATAACAATTCAAATTAATGAGAAATTAATTGATGTAAATTGTAAAGTTAAAGTGTATTTCCACACACTTAATCCAAATAATGTTTTTTAGACATGAAGGCCGCAACTGGTATACTTCCCACCGAGGGCGACTTTGGATTGCCTCTACTGCCAAGGCGCCATTGGACATGGAAGTTAAGGAGGCAGAAGCACTCTACATGACTCTTAGAGGATGTTAGTTTACACAAGTAATATACCATGTAAACTAACGTTAAGAAAATACATGGAAGCAGTTGGTATTGTTGACTATAGTATTGTTATATATTATCTCTTCTTTTATTACCATCGACTCGATGTGTATGTTAGCAGCTTTACATACACATTGATTTCCACAATTCATCAAATTGGCAAATAATATTTGAAAGTTATTGCTTTGGTGTTGATTTTTGTTTCTTTCTTTGATAGTTACTTGCCTCAGATGTTGGGGTTTGTATCATTGTATTTTTTATGATACAATGTAAAAATCCTAAACCAAGTAAAATATTCAAATATCTGTCAATAATATATTCATTTTTATTCGTGTCTTAAGCTAATGTCATTTAAAATGTACACATTTTGTATAGGGGTGTGCAAGTACTCGAAACTTCGAGTATTTGATAGAGTATTTTACTACTCGAACTGGGCTCAAGCTTCCGAAACTACTCGAAGTTCAATTGAGACGTTGTATTTCACGAATTATCAGATTTACATCTTAACTTAGTATTAAGAGTAAACAGTTTTACAAGTTATGAATAAAAAATGTGCTCTTCCTTGCGTTTTATTTTACCCTTAACCCTTTTAGTGCCGTGACCTTGAACTATGGCCTCTATGGTGAAAAGTGCCAAGCAATTCTGAGCAAAAATGTAAGGGTTTACAACAAACATCATATTAAATTTATTTTAGGTCATAAACCTTTGAATTAAGTTTTATTTTGTTTTATGATTATTATTGCACCTTTTGATTGTAAATTATTTTAAAATATTGTCTTCCAAGTATTTATAAACTAAAACAACATGTAAAAAAGATAAAAATAAAAATAAAAATTTGACTTCGAGTCCATAAAAGTATATTTCAGTATTTTTTTAAATTTTTTCCAGTAATACTGTCTAATAGTTCATCTAAAACTGAACAAAACCAGTATAACAAATATTACTTTCATGCAAACGATTCCCAATATTTTGCAAAATAAAAATATTTTACAATACGATAATTTACGGCGAAAACATATAAGTTATGGAAAAAATTTATTCTCTGTATTCTTATAAAAAAAACAAAGTTATAAGAAGTAAATTACTATATTAGGAGCTTATTCTATACCTAAAATATGTTGTAACCATAGTAATCATAAAGAATAATATAGAAAATAAAATTGTTCAATTCAGATATTCAGAGTGAAAAACCAGGTCTCCTTACTGAAGCATTGAATTTATAATTGTTTTTTTACACTAATCATCACAGTTTACTTTATTTCTATCCATTTTACAATAAAAATGATTAAAACTTTTATTTGAAAACACACGCAAACACCGCTCGGCACAATGTAAACAAACAACGAAAAACTAGCGCAACTTTGTAAACAAATGAAACATCGATATATCGAAGATTACATCGAAACATCGATCAAAACAAGTACTTCAAAGCCTTTAGAAGCTGTCTGCATCGTTACTAGCCAGTTAATACAGTAAGATAGTACTATAATAAATTAAATACGGATCGACACGCTCCGTGTCGACGGCATTTTTAGTACAGAAACGCATCGACACGGAGCGTGTCGTGCGGCACTAAAAGGGTTAATCATACGTTATCAGTTTGGTACGCCTAATCATGAACTAAACAATACGCCTAAGAATAGGTAGTATACGACGACAGTCAAATGAACTAGTCGACGTAGTGAACGAGTTCGGTCATTATGATTTGAATTAGTTCAATTCAAAGTGAACAACAGAGCTGGGATGGTGGAGATCACTGTAAATTGCTACCGTAGTAGCGATTACACATGTTGGTTGTCGAGTCTACTAGTAAATTGTAAACTAACCTAAAATAGCGTTAATAAAACAGAAGTGCTGGTTAGTGTCTTTATGATCCAAGAAAAGGGACGAGAGATCCGGTTCAAGATGCTCAAAAAGACCTGTTACCGATACAAATCTAATGGTCTGGAAATTATGCATATTTTCAGTTATATCAATAATACAGTTCAATCAAAAGGGTCCCGAGAATGGGTCGTTTGACATCCCAAGAATCGAACTTCCCATCTTTTCTAGGCGAAAGTTCTTCTCAGTTGTAGTATACATACGTGCAAAGAACCGTTCTGCTCCTTTTCAGAACTGAAATTATCATTGTATATTTCTCGCGAGCCGATTGAGATCTATTTTGTTTTTTAATCTGAGCAGGGAATAGTCCAGAGATTTGACGTAAGAAAATACGATATCATATCAAATAAAATATGTTAATGGCGTTCTAGCAGCATGTGACATAACATTATTAATTTATTTTCCGTCATATAAAAAATAAATATATATCTCCGGTGGCGAACATCTATTAATTATTATTCCGTTAACACCTTAGATGGCCAAAACTGTATGTAATATTTGCGCATAAGATATTTTTTTATGTCAAATTTTTGAAAGGTTTTCTGACTAGGTTAGACAATAACACAGTTAGATGTAAAAGGTGGTAAAAAGTACGATAATTTTGATCCGTAAACTCACTGAACGGTTCCCTGTTCACATTGACGTCGATGTAAACTGTAAAACAATCACGAATCAACTCAAGTGAGGGAGAAACATGTTGGAAGACCTTTTCTAAACAAAATACGACGAATTTAAAGATTCGGGAAATAGGTTTTACTGAACCGAAGCCTTATCAAACGTCTCGTTTGTTATTCACAAGTTTATAGATTAGCTGCCCAAAAACTTCACTGTATCACTAGTTGGCACTTAGCTGATATTTCAGACTGCATCTCGTCGCCAATATCGGCTAGACCGATATAAGCCGACTACGTTTATGGTTTTCATTCCATTACACCAGGTTTTCATGAATTTCTCGTTATGAAAATAATTATTTATCTGTTGTTCATGTATCGAAGTAGTTTCAAGTTGCACATATTTCATTACCGATCATAATTTAAAAACTAATTCATCCTAAGCGACTTTAAAATTTATTTTTATTAAACCTGCTTAGTTATTATTATCAATTGATTGAACTACAGTCTTTTTCATCCAGATTTTCATATTTGATTATATAATTCAGAGCTTATTTCCGGTTAGTTGTAACCTTGTTATTACTGAATTAAATACCCACAAAATACAGATCCACTCTTCTTGGCATGTACATAATTCTGAAAGCAAATGACTGCATTTGGCGATGACGCCTGAATTTTAGCATTAGTTTGGTTGGATGCAGCTTTTGCCAACAAGCTTCGTTACGTTTTCACGGTACACTTTGAACTGAACCTTCAGATAAACATATCGGCCGGCTGTGAAACAGTATAATTGGCTTGCATAGAAAATCTGATCTGTGTTATGAGTGAACAGATAAAATCTTTATAATTTACGTTGTTTCAATTAATAATATACTTTCTTAGTTTCTTAAATAATATTAGTTATGAAAAAAGGTTATACAAATAATGCCTCATAAAAATGTAGAAAGGCAGGAAGTAAAAAGTTTTATTTATCAAATGTTACGGTTACAAATAACAAATCAAAATTATTGTGTTCAGTTTAGATGTGTATATTTATGAATCTGCCCCCCAAAGTCCAACTCCTCGTCCACGTCGTGGGGGGTGGAAACGGCACTAAAGTAGGGGATTGCTTATCAGGGCGAATACCAGTGGGGACTTGTCCCTGGTACCTCCAAGGTTGCTGGTCCGGTCTGATGAGAACCCTGAAACAGTGACGGCTAACGGAGCTCTGGTGAAACAGCTGCGTCAGGCCTAGCAAGCCGGTAGCGAAGAGAAATTGCTTTCAAAAACAAAGCCAAGCCTCGGAAGGACGGATCAAACGGTAAAGACTGGAAACGAAACAAACTGAGATTCGGTACGCTGAATATACTGACGCTGACGGGTAAGGTGGAGGAATTGGTGGATGTGATGAGAAGGAGGAGAGTGGACCTGATGGGACTGAGCGAAACAAAATGGAGGGGAAGTGGGGAGAAAGACTTGAGAGACGGAGCGAGATTATTTGGAGTGGATGCGAGAATAGAATGATTAACGGTGTAGCGGTGGTGGTTAGCAGGAGGTTGAGGGATATGGTTGAGAAAGTGGAGAGAATATCAGACAGACTCATTTTACTGACATTAAAGATTGAAGAGCAGCAATTAAAAGTTGCACAAGTATATGCACCACAGACAGGGAATACACAAGAAGAAAAGAGTGAGTTTGAGGAACAACTGCAGGACAACTTGATAGGGGTAAACATAGTCATGGGAGACTTAAACGCACAGGTGGGCAGCGATAGGATGGGCTATGAAGATGTGTTGGGTAGTTTTGGGTATGGAAACAGGAATGAAGAAGGACGTAGACTCCTGGACTTGTGCCAGAGAAATGGATTGGCAATAGGAAACAGTAGGTTTAAGAAGAGGACGAGTCATGTTATTACACGGTACAGTTGGGATTTGACGACTGGAAGCGTCATTGATTATGTCCTTGTAGACAGGAGTTGGGGAGAAAGGTTGATGGACATTAAAGTTATTCCAAGTGTAGCCTTGGATGGGGATCATAGGCTGTTGGTGGGAGTTTTCCGAGTTGCAATTAAGGAAATGAGAGTTCAAAAAACTATTAAACGGATAAAAGTGTGGGAATTACAGGATAGAGAGAAGTTGGAACAATATAAGTCGGCAGTTGCGAAGAAAATACCCAAGACGGAAGGGGGGGAAATAGATACAGAATGGGAACTTTTTAGGAATACTTTAGTTGATACGGCAGGAGAGATATGTGGGAAGACGGCAGAGAGGCGGAAGGAGAGAGAGACATCATGGTGGAATGAGTCAACTAAAAAAGCGGTGAGAGAGAAAAATAAAGCCTGGAGAGTGTGGTGTGAAACTAGAAGTGATGAAGACAAGGAAAGATATCGCACGAAAAAAAGGGAGTGTAGGAGAATTGTCCAAGAAGAGAGGGATAAGGCATGGAATGTATTTACAGAAAAGTTGGAAGAAGATGTAAGTGGAAATAAGAAGATGCTATACAAAATGATGAGGAACAAGAAAAGAAATACAGAGGGTGTGAGAAGAATGGAAACAGAAAATGGAGATGTAGTTGAGGATGAAAATGGCCTAAAGGAATTGTGGAGAAATCATTTCGATTCAATGTTGAATATGGGAACAGGACAGGGAGATGGAGAAGTAACAAACAAAGAAGAACTTAGCAAAATGGAGAGGGTAACATGGAAGGAGTTAGAGGAAGCTGTTAAGAGTATGAAGAAAGGAAAGTCACCAGGTCCAGATGGAGTAACAGTGGAGATGATTACATGTCTGGGCCCAGTCGGGATGCAATGGTTGATGAGACTTCTTACAAGTGCATGGAATAGTAAAAAGGTACCGGATGACTGGGGAAAGAGCGATATCATTGCGTTACATAAGAAAGGGAGTAAGAAAATATGCAATAATTATAGAGGTATATCCTTATTGAGCCATACAATGAAGATTTTTGAAAGGATAATTCTCAATAGGATAAAGGTTGGGATAGAAGAAGCTCTTAGTGAGGAGCAGCATGGCTTCAGACCGGGAAGGAGCACAGTTGATCTCGTCTTCGCCACTAGACAACTCATGGAGAAGCATTGGGAGTTCAATAAAAGACTGGTACTGGTTTTTATTGATATAAAGAAAGCTTATGACAGTGTTAAAAGAACAATGGTGTGGGAGAGCTTGAGAGAGATTGGGATAGGAAATACATATATTGAGTGGATAAAGGAGCTGTATAGGGTGAAGAAGAGCAGAGTGAGAACAATAGTGGGCGAGACGGAATGGTTTGATGTAAGGAGAGGTTTGAAACAGGGTAGTGTGTTATCGCCGGCACTGTTTAACGTTGTGATGGAAATAATTTTGAGGAAGGTGAAATTATTGGTTAAAAGTGACGTCAATGTTATGATGTTTGCAGATGATATTGTAATTTGGGGGGAAGATGAGGAGGAAATACAACGACAGTTGAATTGCTGGAACGATCAGATGAAGAGGAGGGGGTTATATATAAGCACTGAGAAAAGCGAAGTAATGGTGGTGGGGAGAGATGCTAATCTAAGACAAAACATAACCGTTGAAGGGAAACCATTGCAATTGGTTAACCACTTCACTTACTTGGGGACAGTAATGACGAGTGACGGCAGGCTTGATAGAGAGATTACTGCTAGATTGGAGAAGGGGGCACGTTTTTACCGAAGTGTTAAACACCTGTTGTGGGATAGGAAAGTGCCAAGGACTGCTAAAACCGTCATGTACAAAACGTATTATAGGCCCGCTCTCACGTATGCAGCAGAGACGTGGAAAATGACAGAGAAAGAGTGGAGTAGAATACAGGCGGGCGAGATGGCTTTCCTGAGGGCAATTAAAGGAAGAAGTAGGCGTGACAGAATCCGGAATGAGGAGATAAGGGAAGGTTTGGTCAATGAAAGCTTAAGGGTGAGAATAGAAAGATCTAGGATCAAATGGCTTGGACACGTGAAAAGGATGGATGCGTCTAGAGTGCCAAGGAGAATGGAAGAATTGGCCATTGTTGGGAGAAGACCAAGAGGACGACCGAGAGTGAGATGGAAAGATGATGTGATTGGGGACATAGGAAGGAGAGGAGCACAATGGAACACGATTTGCGAGGAGAAGCTGTGGGAAGACAGAAGTAGATGGCGGAGGCTGGCTGATACCCCGACCCAGGACTAATCTGGAACGGGAACGGATATGGATGGATGGATTTATGAATCTGGCAAAACTTAACATAGGCTTAGGATGGTGTTTGCCTTTTACAGTTGTCTTGGGTGAACAGGAAATCCTTTCTGTAAATACTCGTTCGAAAATACTCGATACTCGAAAAAATACCAACTACTCGACGAACTAAAAAATCACTACTCGCACACCCCTAATTTTGTATTTAGCTGTATTTTAATAGTAAAGCTCTAGTTCCTTTAAGAATAAGTCTTAGAGGAATACTTAAATACTAATACTAAATATTCATTTATTCACACAATAGAACAAACCGTTTTCTGTGTAAGTCAATTTCATATTTTAAAAGATGAAAATAATAAATATTTGTTGATTACCATTAAAATAATGCAAGAAGGCTAAATGTTGTAAACGAGTTTAATTGTTAGTTACGAGTGGCCATATCTCGGTTGTGGTTTGTATAATTTAATTCTTAAAAACTAAACACTCTGTCATACTGGTTTTGTCTTGTTTCTGATTTACAAGGGTACAGACATCCAGTTGTAAATTATCAACACAATAATATCTAAGCTATTGAATCCAAAAATTTAACCAATTCAAAGTTTTTAGATAATTTCCTTATAATGCAATGAAATATTTGTAGACTGTCAATACTGCTGTAAAAGACATTGCTAAATTCTGAGAAACGTTCCAAACACTAGATATTCTTCCAAACACTAGATATTGTCATCGTCATCTAAAGGGGTCATTGACCTCGCACAGCCCACCTGCTTAGCTGACAACTATCTCAAAAACAATAATTTATTCAATTTAAATTAATTTTAATACATAATGAATTAATAAAATGAATTAAATGACAAATAAATTAACAAAGTACTGCATATATATTTACATATTTTCAATTTAAAATATAAAAAGTGCTGGGCAATTTTACAATTATAAACTAAATGAAAGTTGAATTTCTAAACTGTATGTTTGATTTAAAAAGCATACAGAGTTGTTATTAATCTTCATTTACATTTTTGTTTTATAGCTAATCTACAGTGATATATACATAATTCATAACTGACACAAAACAATATTAATCCTAATTAAAAGCAACTGACAAATTGTTAGGCGTATACCTGCAATAACAATTATCTATTTTCTAGTAACCAATATATATCATTACTATGCGCAAATCATACTCACACACAATCCATTAACCTAACTGAAATACATACTTTCCTATGCTAAGTATGCATGATAACTACTCACTTAACTTTTTTACATATTTTCAATTCCAAGTCTCACTCTTATATAAATTTGTATTGTATGCTTTAAATTTTTTATCTACAAAATTATTGATACTGAGACAAGCAGTATAATGTATTGTTTTTATTAGATCTTTTTATTTTGGATAGACGTTATTGTTTCTGATAGAGACTGTCATCTTTATAATGTGAAACAACAACTTGAGCATGTCAATGGAGGTAAACATTTATATCTGTAATAAAAACTGTTATCAGGTGGCTTTCATGAATATTGTTTATCTTAATATAATATATGGAACCGTTTTTTTTTCAACACAACTCCTCTCTTTTTTCTTGACCAATTCAAACTGTTGAGGTAACAAAATATTTGTCTCTGTTCGTAGTTGTACAATAAGGTCTTAATTCTTCAATATTTTCACACCGAAGGGTATGGGAAACTCTCAAAGAACATTTTCAGCCATAAGAGTAACATGCAGAGAGACTGAGATGAATAGTAAAGTAAAAACTGTTCAAATATAAATAATGATTTCCAAAGAGTTTACCAGCTGTTGGAAAGTAACCAGTGGTGTTTGTAATATTGAGGCGGTTACTCAAACTTCTTTATTTCGTTGATAATATAAATTACTTGAAATGAGTCAGTTTACCTAACGAAAATGTTTTTAATAATAATATAATATTAATACTAACTCTCTCATAATGTTAAACCAAGGAAGGTTGTAAACTTGGTTTTATTTATATCTAGTGCAGTTTTTTTTTTTTTATTTATAATTAGGGGTGTGCGAGTACTCAAAACTTCGAGTATTTGATCGAGTATTTTACTACTCGAACTTGGCTCGAAGATCCTAAAACTACTCGAAGTTCGATCAAGTAGTTTTATTTCACGAAATATCAGATTTACATCTTAATTTAGTTTTAAGAGTAAACAGTTTTATAAGTTATCAATAAAAAATGTTTGTGTTTTATTTTAACCTTAATCATACGTTATCAGTTAGGTACGCATAATTATGAACTGAACAATACGCCTAAGAATAGGTAGTACACGACGACAGTCAAATGAACTAATCGACGTAGTGAACGAGTTCGTTCATTATGATTTGAACTAGTTCAGTTCAAAGTGATCAACAGAGCTGACAAGGTAGCGATCACACGTTGGTTGTCGAGTCTACTAGTCGCTTGTAACCTAACCTAAAATAGCATGAATAAAACAGAAGTGCGGGTTAGTGTCTTTATGACCCAAGAAAGGGGACCGAGAGATCCGGTTCAAAATGCTCAAAAAACCTGTTATCAATACAAATCTAATAGTCTGTGCACCGTGGAAATTATGCATATTTTCGTTCATAACAATAGTACCGTTAAATCATAAGAGTACCGAGAACGGGTCACTTTACATCCAAAGAATCGAACTTCCCATCTTTTCTAGGTGAAAGTTCATGTCGGTTGTAGTACACATACGTGCAAGGAACCGTTCAGCCCCTTTTCGGAAATGAAATTATTGTATATTTCTTGCGAGTCGATTGTGGTCTATTTTGTTTTTTAATCTGAGCAGGGAATCGTCCAATGATTTGACGTAAGAAAATACCGTATCATATCATATAAAATATGGTAATGGCGTTCTAGCAGCATGTGACACAACATAATTGATTTATTTTCCGTCAAATAAAAAAGTGATATATATCCGTGGCGAACATCTATTAATTATTATTCCGAAAACGCCTTAGATCGCCAAAACTGTGAGTAATATTAGCGCATACGATATTTTTCTTGTCAAATTGTTGAACGGTTTTCTGACTAGGTTAGACAATAACACAGTTGGAGTGTAAAAGGTGGTTAAGTACGACAATTTTGATTCGTAAATTCACTGAACGGTCCCCTGTTCACATTGACGTCGATGTCGATGTAAACTGTAAAACAATCACGAATCAACCAAAGTGAGGGAGAAATATGTTGGAAGACCTTTTCTAAACAAAATACGACGAATTGAGATATTCGGAAAATCATTTATATTGAACCGAAGCCTTATCAAACACCTCGTTATTTATTCATAAGTTTACAGTTTAGCTGCCCAAAATCTTCATTGTATCACTAGTTGGCACTTAGCTGATATTTCAGACTGCATCTCGTCGCCAATATCGGGTAGACCTATTATATTAGCCGACTACGCCTATGGTTTTCATTCGATTACACCAAGTTTTAATGAATTTCTCGTTATGACATAATTATTTATCTGTTGTTCAGTGTAGCCTCATGTATCGAAGTAGTTTCAAGTTGCACATATTTCATTACCGATCATAATTTAAAAACTAATTCATCCTAAGCGACTTTAAAATTTATTTTTTAGTAAACCTGCTTATTATTATTATCAATTGATTGAACCACAGTCTTTTTCATCCAGATTTTCAAATATGATTATATAATTCAGAGCTTATTTCCAGTTAGTTGTAACCTTGTTATTACTGAATTAAATACCCACAGAATACAGATTCACTCTTCTTGGCGTGTACACAATCAATTTTTGTTGAGAGGAAGCAATTCTGAAAGCAAATGACTGCATTTGGCGATAATGCCTGAATTTTAGCATCAGTTTGGTTGGATGCAGCTTTTTCCAACAAGCTTCACTACGTTTTCGCAGTACACTTTGAACTGAACCATCAGATAAACATATCGGCCGGCTGTGAAACAGTATAATTGGCTTGCATAGAAAATCTGATCTGTGATATGAGTGAACAGATTAAATCTTTATAAACCACGTTGTTTCAATTAATAATATACTTTCTTAATTTCTTACATAATATTAGTTCTGAAAAAATGAAAAAGGTTAAACAAAAAATGCCTCATAAAAATGTAGGAAGGCAGGAAGTAACAAGTTTTATTTATCAAATGTTACGGTTACAAATAACAAATCAAAATTATTGTGTTCAGTTTAGATGTGTATATTTACGAATCTGGCAAAACTTAACATAGGCTTAGGATGGTGTCTGCCTTTTACAGTTGTCTAGGGTGAACAGGAAATCCTTCTGTAAATACTTGCTCGAAAATACTCGATACTCGAAAAAATGCCAACTACTCAACTCGACTCGAACTCAAAAATCACTACTCGCACACCCCTATTTATAATCCTCAGCTAATAAATGAAAACGAATGAAATGAACACATTTTTAAATAATCTGAAAATATCATTGGGTTTTTATGCTATTAATTTGGTAGTAACGCAGGTAATGTGATTGAAATGAAAAATGCTTTTATTAAAGGGGTGAAGTAAGGGCTGTAAAGTTCTCTCTTAACACTTAACCCCATAAACAAAATAGTACATATACAATAAAATGTTTAAGAAAATAAAAACAACTCATATTAATTTATATCTTTGCATAAAAAAAACAATGTTAATAATAAATAAATAAACATACTGAACTAATACTAATGAAAATAACTATATATAATTAGCCTGTTACCAGTTCATTACTTTTATTCATATACAAAATAATAGTTTGGATATCATGATATTTACGCAAATAATAATTTACTCCATCGAAACAGTGAAAAAGAAAAATATGGTACTAAATAAAAATAAATAAGTAAATCAATGAAAGAAAACAAAACAAAAGAAAGAGAAAAAATAAAGTATGATATGGAAATACACACACACACGTTTCATTCGCACATGTCGTCGACAAGCCACCGTCAGTCGCTCACCCCTACAGATCCCCCAGCATACGACCCTTAACCACCACCCCTCAGAATGTTAGGAGAAAGCTCACCTAACATTCTGATGTTGTCAGGCAGCGAATTCCAGAGACGGTAAGGTAAATGATTTATTATAAATAGTTGTGCGGTGTACAGGGGCTGATTGAAAAGATGCTTCCAGACGTGTATTTCTTGTGATAATTTCTTGTATGAACTTGAAACGCTCGGACAAGTATTTTGGAAGTTTGGATTTCAAAATCTTCACGAAATCCTTTCAGTTTTAACATTGATAGTTGCACATAAAAGGGAGTAATATTGAAAATAATTCTCTTCAAAGATTAAAAATAAATCTGATGCAGTAATTCTATGCAAGTTGAAGCTTGTACGAGAGCTTAACAGCCATGTCATTAATCACTGTATCACAGTAATTGAAATGAGGCAACACTTTCAAAAAGGTTCATTTAAAAGGTCTTCACCAGCATCTCTTTCACATGGAATGGAAGAAAAGCTGCATATCGTTGCAAACTGTGAATGCTAGCAAAAACCCTATTACAAGTTACTGTAATCTAATTCAAAGTTCTGTTCATAACCAATCTAAGATTTTTAACTTTGTCACAATAGTTTAATGTTAAGCCCCTCAGCCTCAGTCTAGGAATCAATTCAACATCGACCTATGACATAAGTTTGGCACGACCAATAACGATAGCCTGAGTCTTATTTTCATTCAATTGTAGTCCATGTTTTAAAGCCCTACTTGATATGGCTTGAATGTCTTGATTTACTAGTAAAACTGTCCTGTCTGTTTCATTGATAGGAAAATCATGATAAATTTGCAAATCATCCGTATACAAATGACACTTGGAGTGTTGTATTTGAGTTGTCACATCATTAACCAGGTTTCACAAACTATAATTATGTCAAATGAAGAAGAATCAAATATACTTCTGAATTCGTCAATATGACAATGCAGTGATTGTGAGTTGACACGAGCTATTTTAAGCAATTTATGAAAAGGCGATAACGTCTGGTTGATAAATAGAGGAACGGTGAGGTCCCCACCCAGAGTAGAGGAGTCAGGCACCGGCATCAACGACTACGAGGTACTGCAGACATGAAAATATGAGCGACTCAAGCGGCAATGAAAACGACCCATACACACAACATTCAATGACAATGACATTATGACAAAAATTATAAAAATCATATATGAGGGGGGGAAACTTGTTATACTGATAAAAAGAAAACAAACTAAAATAAATACTCTGATGGCTTCGTGGCTCAAATAAAAATTGAATGTTGGGTTTTCAGGAGAAGAAGAGTGAAGTAAATTATTTTACATATTCAATACCTGCGTTAAACAATGTATAAGTTAAGTTGCATTGTATCTCTAAATAAAAATTTTAACAAAAATTTAATATATTTATGATACATTTGAATAACCGAGTGAAACTATGAAAAATAACAGTGGAAACTTGGGGACTAATTCAATTACTCACTTGTATACACATGCACTCATCACATATACATACATACATATATACAAACATATACATATCATATTATACTCAGGCTCACAAACAGATGCATACCTAAATAATTCGCTATGAAATCAATTATAATAATACTGGTTTTCTTAATGAAAAGAAATTAAAGCAAATAAGTAAAATTAATAGAAGTAGAAACCAATAATAATTTAAACAAAATATTGCAATGATTGTATTAGATTATCTGGAAATTATAGAAAAATGTTTTTAAATAACAAAATTTACACAATTAATTTCATTAATAAACAAATTATGATAGTCAAGTTAAAAATTAACACCTGAAAAAAAATTCCAGGCTGTTAAATTTATAATTTAATTGGGAATGTAAAATAAAATATATATAATATATATGAAAAAGGGGAAAATTTTATATTAATATTTATATAGATAATAATTGAATTGTATTCATAAAGAGATATAATATAAAAAAATAGATAGAATGAAATGTAACTAAGGATGATTGCTATACAAGTAAGAAACCTACGTAAAATACTATTTAATAAATTATAAAACAAAATGAGCTTATAGAAAAATAATTAAATAAAACAGTACTTGAAAAGTTCCATAATTTTCGCTTATCTGACCTCTTCAAACCTGACAGCAGTGTAGATCCTCTTGGAGCTCCCGGTGCCAGTGACCCACTTGATGCGCCCATCAGCTGTCAATGTGTTGCGCATCTCGTGCTTCTCAGCTGCCGCCTTCCACACCCGCAGACGGTAGGCTGTCAGGTCGTCTCTGATCGTGACCGCTGAACCTTTGAGAGGTTTCTTGAGATACTGTGAATAAATGTAAAATTGTGATGTTATGTTATACAGTTAACGTACTATTATTTGTAGTCAAACGTCACAGGCCTAGGTGTAAGAGCGCAGCGAGTGAACGGGGTTGGCACATAATTGTGCAGGATATAATTAACCTTTAGTAGCACCTAATTCCTTGATTATATATATTTCATCTAATAGGAATATTTATGCCAGTAATTTGGTTAGTTAGTGAAGTCTGCTACTACAGCTGGTTTAAACTGCATTACATTTACATGGAACTACATAAGTGCTCTACTATGGACCTCAAAAATAGCTGATAGTTTGGGACACAACATTTAATTTAATGTTGGATGAGAAATCTATGTCTGTGTATAAAATCAAAGTTTAAAATGTGTACAAAATAAAAATTTGAAACCCATTTTCCATTTTATCTGTTTATGTGCACTTTTGTGTATGTGCATTACTTATCTTTTTTACTGGGTATTAATATTTTAGGATTTTATATGACATTAATAAATCTCAAATCAGCTAGTTTGATTCACTTGTTGCAGCTGTGGTATATCCTTCAACATACCCCACAAGCTGTCTACTGGGCTGTGTCAATGTGGTGAACTGTCTGCCCCAAGAAGAATACAGGAACCAGTTCCCTGATGGTGAAAGTAACAGCCCCTTTGTCTTCATATGTGACAGTCCTCAGGAATTGCCTCTACGGTTTCCCATATCTGGCAAACATAAAATATGTAAGGCAGCTATGATAAAGAATGTTGAAATTTAATTTGTAGTCTTACTAAAAAAAAGCAACAACTCAAACTCACTTTATTGTTATCGAGTGCTTGATTACAGCTGTAATCATTAGTTTTTATTTATTTTTAGAAAATTAAGTTACAAAAATTTTGATGAAATTGCTTTTATTTGTTCAAGATTTTGAAAATGTATTTTACAATATAAGCATTATTATATACAGGGTGTCCAGCTTCGACTGTTGCATACATTTCAGGATTATTTGTCAGGTCAATACAATAAATAATACCATATATTATGTGGCTTTTCTTGATTTGTTTTATGTCTGTATGTGTTTTTTACAAATATTGGCATGTCTCGAAAACCGGTTGACATACAATACTGAGTTTTGGTAAGTAAGTTGATCTTAAAAAACACATTTTGTGTAAAGTGACTGTTCGTCAAAAATCATAATTTTCAAAATGGTCTGTCTAAAAATACCAAATTAAAAAAACTACACTTTTTACTCAAAAATGTTAAAATAAAATATTTGTAGACTACGTTATGCCAAATTCAT
The DNA here is from genome assembly GCA_035578905.1 of Stictocephala bisonia. NCBI lineage: Eukaryota > Metazoa > Arthropoda > Insecta > Hemiptera > Membracidae > Stictocephala > Stictocephala bisonia. Next base: position 440,412 of record JAQJVL010000149.1, on the reverse strand, counting down.
TTATATGCCAATTTAAAAGATCGGGTGATAAATAACAGGGAAAACTTATTTTTTGTGACTGAAAGCATTGTTATCTCGGTAAAGAGTACCCAGAGTTACACGAAATGTGTTTCTAAGATAACTTTCATACCAAAATTCAGTACTGTATGTCAAACGATTATTGAGTTATTCTCTTTTTTGTAAAAAACACAGACAGAAAACGAATCGAGAAAAGCCATATGTTAGATTGTATTATTTGCTAGTAATGACCTGACAAACAATCCTCCAAAATATGTGATAGTCAAACCACTGTCATATTCGATTTTGTCAATTTATTTCCAGCAGCATGGTCATTGTTGGCCCATTTCTGGATTATTTTAAAACAATTTTTTTATTTGGTAAAAAATACTTACAACATGGATTGTTTGCAAGTTATTAGCCAGACAGTAGGATGAGGCGGGTGTATCAGCTGGTCTGTCCGAGCTGTGACAGCACATGTCTGTGAAATGTGAATGGCTTTTCTTTAACCAAAAATTTACATTCGCATAATTCTTTTGGCGCACTAATAATTCCACATTTGAGGTCCAGTAAAAAACTTATAGCGTTTCTTCACATTTCTCTTACTTTGTGCAAATAAAGTATTTATAAGATTTTAAACATTTACCGAATTTTTAAACGCATGTCACATGTGAAGCCCGTTAAAAATGTTGCAGTATTTCTTCACTCTTGTCTTACTTTGAGTAAATAAAGTTTTTATAATATTTTAAACATATACCCAATTTGTGAGCGCATTCCCTTATGTCACATTTGAAGCCCTGTAACAAAACTTGCAGTATTCCTTCACGTTTGTTTTATTTTCATTTCTAATATTGAAGTCCAAAATTATCACTCATAGGGAATGCTTTCTGATGACATTTTCTATTCATGGTATAGTTAAAAATGTAATATAAAATCATCTTAAACCTGAAATGCAAACATTTAAAAAAAACTGTCAGATTGCTGATATCTGCAAACAAAACAACTGATAATTTTTATGATTAAATTGTCTTATAGTCACATTCCACATTCGATCCTGGTTAATTTAAATATAATATGAAAAATAAACTTTTTAAAATACCATACTAATAAATCTCAGATATGAATGCCAAATTATGGGCTCATTGCCCCATTCAACATTTATTTGTAAAGCCAGTATTATTACAAATGGCTATGACCTCCAAAGGAGTAAATGAGAAGATCATTCAACCACACTTGGCTTTAGGTATGCATTATATTGATAGCTCTGGATAGTAAGTAATTGGTGTATGAGAATTGAATGTGTAAAGCTATCTTGGTTTTTATAAACAACATAAGGTATATTGTTTCAGACAAGTTGGACCCTTTGATTCACCAAGCAGCTCAAAAGGCACTTCAAAGAATCGCAAAGATAAAATCTGAACAGAACAGTCAATCATTACTCAAAAACTGTTAAAAACTATTATTTGTTATTTTATTGTACTGTATTATATATTTACAAAAATAAAGTTCATTTTCTTTCCTCTTGTTTTTATTGTTAGATACCTACATTATATTTAGTTTTACATAGTAGAACTGTAATCCTACAATTAGTCAATAATATTTCACTTTGTTTGGATTCTATGTACATCAAATTATAATTTCAGTAAAATGTAATATTGAACAATTAAAATTAGTAGGAGGTAACCATAATTACAGTTCTAGAAGTAAGAGTGAAGTTGCATAAACTCTTGCATTCACATATTAGATCTACTTTCTAAAAAAAGCTAAATACATTGGTTCCAAATTCTGTAAGTTCCTACAGGATATCACATCAGCTGTTTATGAATCTGAATTAAATAAGGAACTAAAGAACTTTCTTGTCAACAAAGCGCTGTACTCTCTAGCGCTCATTTACATTATTGTCATCACTGCAGGAACTGAGTTTGTAGGGTCTATCTTGGGCGCTATAGACCAAGGTAATCATTCTGTAGGTATTTGTTTGGATCTGAGCAAAGTATTTGAGTGTGTGTTATAGTGCCTTAATTAATACACTAGAAAATTTAGGGATTGGAGTAGTGACACCACGCTGGAACGTACAACATATCTATAGCGGACAACTAACTTACGTTAAAGAAAAAAACAATTTAATATGGATTCCCTCAAGGCTCCATTCTTGGTCCTGTTTTATTTTTGTGCTATATTAAAGAATTGCCAAATACATGTTTGTATGTAGATGACTCCACACTTATCATATCCTACAAATAATTAAATGAAATAGAAATTATGTCAAATCAAAATCTAATGTCAATATATAATTATTTTAGCCAAATAACCTGTTACTCAACCCAGATAAAACAATTTTATTTCATTTTACACATACTATAAGCAAAAATATAATACTCAACAAATGGTTTAAATTCAGAACAAATTAATAAAGTCACCCAAACTAAGTTTTTGGGTTTAATTTTAGATGAGAGCTTAACATAGAATGATCACATCCAAAATATCCTCAGACTATAAACATTAAAATCAATTTATGAATATGTGAACTAAATTAGTTTTTATTAAAAAATATTCTGCCTTTGCACTTGTGTGCATGTTAAGGCGTGCCAGATGCTCTATAAATAAATGAGACCTTGAAAACGGTTTATTACTCTCATATTTACTCCCATATTTCATTTGGGGTGTTTTGTAGGAAACAACTAGTGATTTAAACCTGCAAAGTATTTTGTGATTGTAAAAAATGCATTTATAATTTTCCTAAATTTACAGAGGTAGGACTCAGTAAAATGAAAATTTTCAGACTTGAAAATTCTAAACATCTATGGGACAGGATGGAAACTGTCCTATCAGTAAGGTTAGCTAATGACAGTTTACCTAAATTAGGCACTTGCCACAGTTATAATCAACTATAAATCGTAATCAGTTGGCCGCTCCAGTTATTAATTTACAATTTACTTGGAAAAAAACAATAGTAGCAGGCATTAGGTTTTACTTTACAATAAATTACCTACATTTATTTTAGCCATAGACAATCATGAAAATTTAAAAGGAAATTAAAACAATACTTAGTTGACAAATGTTTTTATATTCATTTGATAAATCTTGCATAAAACCATAAAATTAACATGTACTCATATAATAGCTATTTTATCATATTTAATATGACATAAGATCTAATTAGGTAATATAAGTGATTTTATTTAATTATATGCTGACACTATTTGTATATGTATATTGATTTATATATATAAGTACAAATGTTGAATAAAGGATGATTTGAATACATTTTAAGTTTGGATATTCATTGTAATTTGTATTTGTACTTTTTACATTATGTTTTATAGTTATTGATACTATTTCTTTATTTGCATACAATTATACCAATAAATACAGTTTAAAATTGTAATTGCATATTTAAATACTTGTTTTATTTGATTTCAAATGAAAATGGTGTGTTGATGAATGTGTCATTACTAACAAAACTTGCTTAGAAAGTGAAAGCCTTTTTAATTAAGGCCAATACTTCGAACTGTTATAATATCTCAGTTTAAAAATTCTTTGTTGGTGAGTGTAATACAATTTGGCGATTAAGGATGTGAAAATGTTAGGCAAAAGATTCTGTTCTCAGTCCTCCTAATGTTGACACAGCATGCTCTCAATTGTTTCCATCGGTGTGGAAATCTCAATTAAATTTGAGCAAAGTCTAGTACCTTCATGTCATATAGTGGTCACTGGTTTGATGCGGTTCAGGGAAAACAACTGAGTATCATAAGTGTTTTTTTTTTTCAAATAAATCTTATAAGTGGGAGTTACTTTGCAAATTTTGACCAAAACAAAATGGTAATTTTTTTTAATTCTACTGATTTTGTTTTTATTGTTTACACGCCAAACTAACTTTATATTATTAACTATTTTATTGTTAACTTATTTGCTTTTTGGTAAATTAGGTTCTTGTTAGACAATGTTCTGTTTTCAAAGTCTTTGTATGTAGTACAGTATAAGTCAAAGCTGATTGAGGAATCAGTTTTAATCTAGAAGGCTGACCATGAACAGAATCAGTTCATTTTAGTTGACTGTCAAGAGATTAGGAGATCATCTGGTCAGTCTGTCTTGTTCTATTTGGACTTTAACAAGAGGCCATTCAAAGGAGAGTTATCACTACTTGTACACGGAGAAACTGAACTTGTACATCAATGTAGAAACTGAATATAGGTCTGTAATGCAAAATTATCACAAGACCACTAACATATCTATGTTATAGATAGAATATAAATTATTACACACAGTGATTCATTGTCACATACAAAATGCCTTAAAGTAAATATTTTCTTATATTTATCATTAAGGCTTTGGTTACTTTTTTCGTCCCCATTAGATTCACAAACTCTACATGAAAAAAACACATTTACATGAAACCCCAAGAATTTAAATGTTCTAATATGTAAAAGAATTAAACCTAACATGATTTAAATGTTAGTAATTGTCACACATAGTATCTAAAAATATAATTGATTTAATTAACATATCAGTTAACCTCTTTTTTATATGTATTATTTTTCTTGCTATGAACATAAAAACGTTCATAATATTTTTAATGCAAACAAATCCACAAAAAAAATGGATAAATGATAAATACGTCAAAACTGGCATCTATAAAATCAACATATTTTATAGTTAATAAAGAAAATAAAAACTGTTGATTTTAGAGAGGATATGTGCATATATATTTTAGAGAGGATATGTGCATATATATTTTAGAGAGGATATGTGCATATATATTTTAGAGAGGATAAGTGCATATATATTTTAGAGAGGATATGTGCATATATATTTTGAGCCAATATGAGTGCAGATTAGTTAAACAAAGTTGTAATAGCAGTTTTATGTTTTTCATTACAGAAAGAGTACTGTACTATAAAATTGTAATTAAATAAAAAATAAGACAATTTTATAATATAACACACCAGTTCAATTGTTCATATTAACACGTGTACTGAAAGAAAATTTTAAAATACTTATAAGCAAAAATTTGATTTAGGCAGATCCACGTAATCTTAATCATTCAGCGCCTAAAGTGACTTGATGTCTGTAGGGCAAATTTATTTAGCAAGAAAACAACAGCGATTAAAATTATGTAACACCGAATAAATTGAAAACTATAGCAAGTATAAATAGATATTTATAATGAACCCAGTATTTAAAATTTACCAGCATTCAGCAAAAAGGTACAATGTTTATTTTATAAAATGAATGGTTTTTGTTTTTCTTTCAGGTCATGAGTTTATTTCATTATGGATTTATACTGTGGACATTAGCAGGATTTTGTTCAGGTATCAATTGTTATTTTTTCTTTCATTTTTCTTTATCTTATTATTTTAATTTGTGAAAAGAACTGTGGTTCACTTTCTTTATATGTTTAAAAAGACCCTATAAGAAATAATAATAAGTTTTGTTTTATCAGTTGTTTCATGCTTAGTTATTTGTTTTAGTCCTTTATTTTGATATAAAAGTAGCGGACACTCCTGCATGCTTTATGTGCCAATCCCATCACTTGACACCAACCTGTAGATTTGTAGATCTCGGCCTGCGATTTTGCCTTGGACCTCCGCCTTTAGCCCCTTTGTGGATCTTGGGCTATGGCCTAATGTAAAAAACAATGTGTCCTATTATGTACCTTAAAATTCGTATTCTTGGTTGGTACGGTTGGAACTAAACAATGTCCTGTACAACCGAATCCCCCATATTATTTTTGTGGAAAAATTTAAACATGCATGTAATTGTCTCTTGGCTAAATAAACGAGTTACTTTCAACTTCTAAAAACAACTACTACAATATTCCAATTGATCAATCATTTTTATCTTAGAACTTAGGCTTAAGCAGCCGGTGTCATAACTAGAATCTACAGTTTCCGGTGACAACCGCATATATCTATCTACTATCTACACTAATATTGTAGATAGTACCTTGACGTGGTTGTCACCGGAAACTGTAGATTCTAATCATTTTTATGTCTGAACATGTATTTGAAACTAATAATTAGTATTTGCTCTATTATTCTAAAATACACAAAATAGTCTAATTCATTGTTAATTAATTGTGTTACAGAAGCCTCAAACCCTTGTAATCTCAGGGACTATGGAGGGGATAAAAGGGTTTGTGTATGTAATGCTACGTACTGTGACACTATCGACAGAGAACCAACAGTAGAGAAAGGACAATATGTTATGTTTATTTCCTCTCAAGATGGATTGAGGTTTAATAGAACAACCAATTTATTCCAAAATGAAAAATCGTCAGATCAATACACATTCTTATGGCGGACACGTAAGTTATTTGACTGTAATACTATCTAAATGCAGTAGTTTATTATTAGTTCAGTGGATCTTAGATGCAAAATGGCTACATATTGTTTGAACCATTGGATTTTACATGGAATTTTCCTTCATTTTTAAAATTCTTCAGAGTTGTACTGATGTATAAAAAGGGTAATCTTGATTTACCCAGAAGTTATAGGCTTATTTTGTGAATACCTTTAATTGCAAAGGTTTATGAAAAAATATTAAAAAATCAGATTTGTAGCTTTTTTGAATCTTGAAAGTTATTTAGTGATTGTCAATATGGGTACCGCTCTGGCAGATCCACAATTCAAGCTATAGATGTCATGGTTCACAAGTTACTTAAAGCCTTAGAACAGGGGTTCCCAAACTTTTTTGTACCACGCCCCCCTGTGGTTATTTGGAGACCCCCATGCCCCCCTACACATATCAGCTTTCCATTTTGCAATACCCTATTTCCACGGTGCCGTACATACCAACCCTACTTGTACAAGTATGTGCCTACTTGATACGGTGAGTAGGTAGATTTTTCGATCACTGTTGAATGCGGTAACACAGAATGGAAAGATTCAATAATTATACGTATGGTGAAAATTAAAACAAGTATTACATGAAAAACGAATATAATTACTGATACAAAATTTAACATTGTAACACAGATACATTTTCAATTTAAGGAAGGTGAAACAATAGACCTACCTACTTACAAAAACAAAACATAAAATGTAATTTAGTGAGATGGGTGCGCTTGCATGTTCTGGATAAGTTGACAGATCCTGGGTTGAGTTTCAGACAAAGCACAGCGTAGGTCACTTTCGACATAAAGTTTGTTGCGGTACTTGGTTTTGATCGCCACAAGAGTTGAAAACGCTTTTTCGCACATGTATGTTGTTGAAAAAGGCAAGTACATCCGAACAGCTTTCTCTGAAACACTGGGGTAAACTTTTAAGTACTTTAACCAAAATGAGGGCTTGTCCATTTTGTCAAAATCGTATCTTGCAGCAGAATCATTTTTTATTTCTATTCCCTCCTCTTGCAACTCTTCTGGCAGCAACTGTATGTCCATGTTGAACGGGTCGGTTGATAGTTTGTAAAACTCCTCTGACAAGTTAGGAAAGTACCTGCTGAACTCCTCCTTGAGGTTCTTCAAATGGTCAATTATCAAGTTTTTCAAAAGCGGTCCTTCAAAAACGTCCTCAAAACATACTTCTTCTGAGACTGACACTACTTTGCTGAAACTTGAATAGTTGCTGGGGTTCATTGACACTTTACGTATCCAAAGTTGTAGTTTCTCAACGTACATCTTGATGGCATCCCGATGTGTTACTATATTTGAGTCTGCAACTTGCAGTCTCAAGTTTAGGTTATTTAACGTGTCAAAAAAGTCTGATAAATAGGCCAAAATCACTTGGTTACAGGGTTTTTTGAACTCTGCACTAAGCTTGTTTTGTTTCTGCTGTGCCAAAAACGTTATCACTTCATCACGGAGTTCAAATAGTCTTCCCAACATATTGCCTTTTGATAGCCATCGTACTTCTGTATGAAATAGCAGCGTTTTGTAATCACTTCCTAAATCTTCACACAGAATTTTAAACAGTCGAGTATTTAATGCACTGTTCTTAACGTAGTTGACTACTTTAATACAAAGCTTTAAAACAGCATTGAGTTCGTTAGGAAGAGTTTTTGCTGCCAAGGCTTGGCGGTGAATAAAACAATGAATCCCAACCACATCAGCATTCTTCTCTTTGACCAACTGCACAAAGCCTGAACGAGAACCCAGCATTGAAGGAGCACCATCTGTGCATACACCAATAAGTTTTTGCCAAGAAAGTTCGTGTTTCTTAAAAAAGTCTGATACTGCTTCCATCACATCTACAGCTTTAGTAGTGGTCAACAGCTCAGTAGAAAACATCAGTTCATCCTTCATTCTTTCATTTTCAATGTAACGAACATATACAATCAAATGAGAGCATTGTGCTATGTCTGTACTCTCGTCAAGCTGGATAGCAAAAAACGGGGATTTTTTATTGCATCAACCACCTGGTTTTTAATGTCCTCGGCCATATCAACAATGCGGCGTTTTACGGTGTTGTCTGAAAGTGGTATTTGTGATAGCTTTTGCCTACTATCAGTTCCAAAGACAACATCGGCTGCTTTTAAAAGGCACGGTTTAACAAGCGTTTCACCAATAGTGTGGCTTTTCTTTTCCTTAGCAATAATAAGAGATAATTCATAGGAAGCTTCAAGCACTTTTAGAGATGACTGAGCAGCAGATCCAGTGCTATCTAACTTCATGCGCTTTAAATTCTTAGATTTTGCAGCGAAAAACTCTTTAGGTTTGTCCTTTAAAGAGGCATGTTTGGTTGACAAATGTCTCAGAATACGATTAGGCCTCATCGCGTCATTGCTTAATACCTCATAGCAAATAACGCGTTGAGGGTGATCAACATTATCTTTAAGCAAGGAAACAAACCCATATTGAATATAATCGTCAATATACTTGTGTTTCTTTGCTGTGTTCATCTTCTCTGATTCAGCTTCACACAGAACTCACACAACACAAAAAACAATTACTCCAATTCAAACGTCGCAGCAATTACAGAACACCCACAATACAGCAAACACGCTGACTGATAATTCACGGAAAGCACTGTTGGCACAACGGACTGGCGAACGGACTAGTTACAACGCAAGCACTGAACAAACTGCAAGGTTATTGACATTGGATTGAAGATGCGGTGGGGGTGGGCGTGGTAGGGGTGGGGGGACACTCACACTCACGCCAAGGCCAAACGGAGGTATCGGTACACACACCCGTTGCGTCTGACAGTAACTGCTATGGAGGGGGACGGTTTTGAGAATATTGAACTCTTGTGTGTTTTGATCTGTTTTATTTTAAACAATGGCTTTAATTTTTTACAAACACTTGACCATTATGTCAAGTGAATATTCTTTATGTGGAATCGTGGAAATTAGTAAAAAAAAAAACGTAGAAATTGAAACATTACAAAAACAATTTTGAAAACTTATAAAGTTATTTTTGTAATTTTTTTTATTTATTTCATTTGGGTGTCACGCCTCCCCTGGACTTTCTCCATGCCCCCCCCAGGGGGGCGCGCCCCCCAGTTTGGGAACTACTGCCTTAGAAGAATGTAATTCTGCTCAGTTAACATTATGTGATTATGTGGATTACCTCTGTGCGTGTATGGGTTGGCGGGTGGGTCAATACCACTGAACATGTATGGGTGGGCAAATAGGTCAATACCCTTCCAACGGAGTATATTTGATACAACATAAATTCATGAATGTACTACAATGCTAACCTAAATTAAAGTTAAGATTAGTTTGACGACACCATAATTCCTCACCTAAAGCTATGGCCATAATAATGCTAATAAAGACTGCAATAATATTGAATTATTTTCAATTTATGTATTTGTAAATGCTTTTCATTTCATAAAGCATTTGACATAGTTAATCATACATATTACTTGCTAAGTTACAATACTATGGTTTTTAATGGTGAAGAATTGAGTGTGTTGAAGTCACATTTGACAGATAGGAAGCAGACTGTAGATGTAGGAGACTTTTGTTCCCAGATTTTAGATGTTTCATTAGGAGTCCTCAGTTTTCTGTATTAGGGCCTATACTTTTTATTATTTTAATAAATGATTTTAGGTTTAATAATTTTAGCTTTATAACAATATATGTGCTAAAATTATTGTTATTTAGGTGATCTATACTTTTCTGAATGTCAATAAAAGTATAGATCACCTAAAGTATTTGTCAGAGGAAGCTTTACTTGATGTATAGAGTTGATTTGAAGCTAATGGGTTGTTTCTGATGAGGTCAAAACTCAAAATTTAATTGTTTCTTTAAAAGATAAAATGCACACAATGTTAGGAATTCAATTACGTTGTTAGGTATTAATATCGATCCTAGTCTGTCATGGAAAAATCAGATTGATAGCTCTGGATAGTTATCCAGAGTTTTATATTTGCTTATGAATTTGAAAAGACAGGTAACTTATGAGAAATTATTTAAGAATTTCTAATTTTTATTTTTTAGGGTATTGTGAGATATGGTCTAATATTGTGGGCAAATGGTAGAGGTATAGAAAAAATTTTAATCTTACAGAAAAAGGCTGTTAGACTAATTATGAACGCAAAACCAATAGAACATTGTCGACCGTTATTTATACAAGCTAAAATTTTAACTGTAAATAATTTGTACATATATGATGTTCTGATATTGGTTAGAAAAAGTTATACATTCTTGCCTAAAAAAGCCATGATGCATGAATATGAGACAAGAGATAGGAGTTCACTTCAGCTATCAAAATGTAGACTAACCAAAACAATAGGTTACCATGAATATTTAGGCCTTAAGTTATTTAATAAGTTACCAACAGCCTGGCTGAATTTGCCTGAAAAAAGGTTTTCAAATGTTTTGTATACTTGGTTAGTGAAAAATCTGTTTTATACAATAGACGAGTATTTGAACTGTTTTTTTTTTTTTTTTTTTTTTTTGTAGCCTAGTTAAGTTAAGACCTATTAGATGTACAGTATGTGATATTTATGATGCAGGCTGTGTGTATTTGTCAGAACAATATTATTGTTAACCATTATGAGGCTGTTCATTGCAATATATGTGTATTGTTGAAGCAATAAAGATTTTGTCTATTGTCTACATTCTGAAGCAGATTGTTACTTTGCATGTCGAAGTGAGGGTAGATAAAAACTAAGAATAGAAAAGGAAGACTAATTAAATATCTTTGTGAGACATTTTCATAATTATTTTACCTTTTTTTACCATGTTTGTTTACATATATGGTAAAAAATATTTGTTTACATACTTTTAAACGTCGTATAGTCTTTGAGGCCTCCATAAGGTTCATAGTAAGTTACATGATTATCTTTCATTTAATTATTGCATATTTTAAAAACCAACAAAATTTGAGAAAATTATAGCCATTAATGTTTAGCAGCCATCAATTTTCGTTTTAAAATTGATTTCTTACTCTGACATTTATCGTTGATATTAATTTATTGACTGAACACAATTTGGTTAAAATTTTTTTATTTTTCTAGATAAAATGTTAATTTTACGAGTCCTCTATCGTAAATATCTGTTTTTAAATCCAACCATCAAATAATGAATAATAAATAAAATAATGTCATTATAACATTACTTTTAATCAGTTTTGACACATTTTTAGTTTGTAGCAAAAAATATGTTTATTTTATATAGGTGCTCAGAAAAATATCTTCATAAGTTTCAATTATGAATTTCAGATTGTTATGCCTCTTTGAGATTGTAGGGGTCAATGAAGAGCGATCCAGCTCTTGAAGCACCAAGGAGGCATAGAAGCACGTTGCAAATATCATTTTTACAGGAAACATCTACATGAAACTGAGTATAAAGCTTTACTAAAATTGAACAAATAAAAATGTATTTTAAAAAAGTATGAGACATGAGACTAAGAATAAGAATATACAGGACCTAACACTAATTTTCTTTGTTAACAATTTCCTTGTGGCATGCTCCACAATTGCACCTATTTGACAATACTTAGTGTTCACTTCTTGCTAATTGTTAATATAATCTTACTGCAGTAGATGTAAGCTAATAAATACTTAAACTTGTCTCACAGATCCCGCACCACTAACATTTAAGGTCAACACAACTAAAGTCTACCAGAAAATTATGGGATATGGCGGTGCATTCACTGACTCTTTTGGAATGAATGTTCTCTCACTTGAAAAGGATGCACAAACAAATCTGATGAAGTAATGTTTGATCCATAATATTAGTTAGTGATTATAGCATGTTTGTCTTGCAGGTTGAAATAGGGGCACTAGGCTTAGGATTTCTGTATTAATGAAAGGAAGTAAGAGTGACTGAAGAAGGGGCCAGTGGTCCTGAAATATTTCACTAACCAATTCTTTCTTTGTGATGTGAATGTATTTCCATACTTGGGAAAGTTAATGATTTTTTTTTAACTGAATAAAGTTAAAGTTAATACTCTAAAAAAGTAACTAATTGAAGTTAACAGTTAGAATAAATTGAAACTAACTGATTAAAGTTAAAGTATTAGAAAATTAACTGAAATTGAAAGTTAAAAGTTAGTTTTAGTACAGTAAAATATACATAAACAAACACTTAACCTGTATCATCTTTTATTATTTATAATATCTTAGATAAATAGGCCTATATATAATACATTACTATACAATACTATTAATTAGACTACAGCAATTTCTACAGTAATTTTTGTTATATAACTGTCCAAAATCTTAAAAATTAAATATTTAATTTAATTTTTAAAATTGTTAAAAAAACTGTCATAAGTCTTTGAAATTAAAGTTTTACATTTTTAAGCTATACTTTAAAAAATCAATAACTCCTATAATCAATAATCTTATAGGAAATTCAGGATAGCAAAAATTTTTTTTAAATTGCAGATAATAAGAAAGGCCAAATAATATCGTGACATGTTGACTCCAGGTGATTTTTATCAGCCTGGAGATGATAAGTAAGGGTCACTGATAAGAATGTATGGGCCGATTAGCGGTAAACAAAAACTGAACAAAATATACTCACTCTATAAGTGAGTGAAAGCAGATCTATTCATACTATTTTCGATAAGCAATTACGTTTATTAGATGTTTAAGAATTTGCCGTTCTGAGTGCATGTTTTATTCTTACTGAAATAAGTTAATTAAAAATTATGAAAACTATCTAAATCATTAAAAAAAAAAAATAAAACCAAATACCATTGATAATATTATTAATATTAATATTAAAGATATTATTATCATTATCTTTTCTTTTCGACGGTGCCGATAGCAAAATAATGAAAACAGAACGAAATGAACAGGACAATTTAGATATGTAATTCTGTATGATCAATTAATCAAGTATCGACAGCATTAACGTCAAAATGCAACTGATTTTCCTAATTAATTATACAGATAGATTGGTAAACAGGTAAGATTACAGTATTAGAGTTTATGAAAGATAAAGAAACTTAGGCCCAACACGTTGATTTAAAACAAGATAACTAATTGACTATCTCAACTTTATACCTAAACATAAACTAGTCAAGTGAAATGATCACCTCAGGGACACAAGTCAATCCCACAATAATGTTATACTCGTTTGGTCCGCCTTTTTTTATTTATAAGGCAGTAAAATGTGAGTAAAGGGGAGGGAGGGGGTGCGTCTTCAAAACAGTGACCTTGCTTGTCGGTGACAATTGGGGGATGAGGAAAACAATCGATCTTTGACCTGAGTTTTAGATACTTTCTCTCCAGTCCACATTCCTCGGACCAAATGGCACCTTTTATCACATTTGAAAAACTAACTGAGTTACTTTAACCGTTAGCCAAATTTTCAACTAGTTAAAGTTAGAAGTTAAACATTACCAAAACTAACAAATAAGTTAAAAAGTTAATAGAAAAAGTAACGATTAAATTTAATCATTAATTATTTTTAATCGTTAATCCCAAGTATGTGTATTTCTATCTACAGTGTATCCTTTCCTTAGACTTTTTCTAATACGCCATTAATTTGGCCTCAGTTTGATAAATAAATATAACATAATGTTACTAAAGCCAAAGTTTTACCAAATACTGTACTAGTTTTGAGAGTAATGTTGAAACATTTTGATAGTTAATTTTAAACTTGCTTAATATTATGACTCTTCACAAAAGTGTCCTTGTTGCTTCTGGAATGCTTGAAATAATCTTTGATGCTGAATAATAATGTAGCTATAATATATTCCTTTAAACCCTTTATTATTCTTTTGACAATTTTTTTTCACTTTTTAAAGAATTCAACAAGTGATTAGAAAATATATATCTTAAATGTAGCATTCCTCATTACAATTCATTGGGCTAGGAATTACAAGAACTTTGTGAATAAAACAAGTGTGACAAAGAAAGACAGATTAAGGAATTAGGGAAAAGAAAAAGCTTGGGTGCATGAAGAACCACTGCAAAATTAGGCCTAGTGCATATGACAAACTTAGTCGACAGTTTAGTCGGGGGAGATATGAATTCATGTTCCAACCCAAGAGTTTGGTCAGAGACCTGAGGTAGCACATACAAATGACTATTTAGTCTGGAAATTTCAATGGCGGTAGATAACGCCGTTATATGCACGTTGGTTTTCAGATTATGGGGTAAGACTTGAGAATGATCTGCTAAACATTCCACCTGATAGAGTGTTACCAAATGATGAAAACGGTAAACAGATGCCCTTTATCATCGTAGGGGATCAAGTATTTGTTTCAACAAAGAAGATTTTATCTCCTTTCCCAAAGAAAAATCCTAATGCTGTGAAGAGAAAATTTAACTTCAGACATGTAAGAGCACGCCGAAGGTGGAATGTATTTTCTACTCACTTTTGTGCATATAAAATGGTTGCAAATTACATTGGCAATCAATTATATTATAATATCTGAGAAAATTACATTGGCATCATCAGCATACAGACAGATTGTGCTATTCTGACCATGCAACAATGATGGAAGCCCTTTGATGTAACAAAGAAACAGTAATGGTCCCAAAATTGAACCTTGTGGGAACCCATAGTGGACTGTTTAGAGTATTGATCTATAATTATTGATATATTTTCCGTCTTTGTGGATAATTTCAACAAACTATCTCCTCTCACATAGATAAGAATGAATATTGTGAATTGAATATTGAATGAATCGTTGTAATTCCTTGCTCTGTATCCCATGGGAAGAGAGTATCTTTAACAATTTAGTGTGCGTGATGCTGTCAAACTCTTTACTCAAGTCCATGAATACTCCCACAACATGTTCTTCTCTGTATATGGCATTTAAAATTGTCTGAACGAATTCTACTGCAGCTGAAACAGTTGATCTGCCAAGCCTGAATCCATGTTGCTGTTGATCAATCAACTCATTTGCCTAAAAAAGTCACAATCTGTCTGTTAACAACTCGTTCAAAAATTTTTGAAAATGCAGGAAGTATTGAAATCGGTCGGTAGTTAGATTTCAATATTCCTTATGATCCCCCTTTTTAAATATTGGAATAATCTTTGCTATTTTAAGTTTAGTTGGAAAGAAGCCAGAAATCAAAGAAGAGTTAATTAAGTGTGTCAGTTTTACTAAGGTTTTACTAAGTGTTGTTTAGCCTGTTTTATTATGGTTATTGGAATGTCATCAAAACCTGCTGAGTATTTATTGTCAAAGGACGATATTATTTGGTCAACATCCCGATAAGTTACAGATTTGAATTTAAAAATATTGTTAGTAAACTTGCTGTCATTTACAGGAACTTGAGCTAGATTAGGTGAGAGATTTGGCACCACTTCCTTGTCAACTAAATTTACAAAATACTGTAGTCATTTAGTAATTCACATTGCTCAGTAGGATTAGATTCTAATTTTTATCTTTCCTTATCTCTAGATTTTCTGCTGTTTTAGAACTTTTCCCTATTTCACCATTTATAATTCTGCATGTGGTCTTGACAGGATTATAAGAGCATTCTTATTTTTAATCATAAAACATTTTTTTGATGTTATAATGAAATTCTTTTTTCCTTTCTTTAATTAATTGTTATCTTAAGTTGGTTATCTTTAGTGTGTCTATGGATGTTAGCAAAATTTAAGATGTTAAGTTTTTCCATTCTAAGGTCATCAGTAATCCACTGTTTAAACTGTTGAGATTGGGTTACATAAACTTTTGGAAAATGTATGTTAAAGTGGTGCATGAACAAATTGAGAAATACATCATACTTACGATTAACAGGAGCCAGGTAAACTTCCTGCCATCACAACATAGACCCTTTACTTGAGCTTAGATACTTAATTTAAGCGACCTAACTATAATATTATTTGTTCAAAAGCAAAACGTTATCTGAATCACGTAATTACAACAACAAACCCTATAAAAGTTTCTAAAATCACATATTTATATAGATTACAAAAACTTGGTAAACATAACTGTTCACATCACCATCAACAGAATTTCAAAACTCTAAGAGTAATTGTGTAATTCATTAGGTTCACTGCTAAAATCATCTGCAAACAAATGTTCATGTTAGAATATCCAAAATCAGAAGAAAACTTGAAAGACAATATTGTATTTAACCAATGTTTCATCGATTCATTCCATATTTATATTTATTTTACTACCAAATCTCGATAACAATACACATTAATACAGGCCCTATTGACAAATATATTCATGATTTAGTTGTATTGTGTACACGCTCTCAACACAACAGCTGACTGTATGGATCTTATTCATTATTAAAACACCGATCGTGGAGATATGGGCAAATATGTTTGGCGAATGAGTGTGATGACTGTAGACCTATAGTATAGAGATCTTGCCGATAACAACCAATGAGCGGACACTGTGTCAGTATTATATTCGATTCCACTTAACCGTTATTTAATCAGGTTAAGTGGAAGAAGGGACTTTTTAGTCCCAACTTCACGTGATTAAATAAAGTCGTTTTTAATTTCATTTATTATGAAGACCAATCTTAGAACCTATCGCCTACAATCTCCACCACACTTTGTCCTCAAATAGTTGGATTACAGCACTGTGCCACTATTGCCGACTGTGTTTTACCTGCCGTCACCTGATCAGTGATAAAGTGATTTTTTTCAACATACCTTTGAGTACTTTATTCAGTTAGATAAATAGTCGTAGTTTAATGACTCCTATAATTTTTTTCTTGTAGAACACACCCTTGACAAATAAACTTTTAATAGTTAGACTAAACCTACCATAAAATACTAAAATATCCCATCCACTAGAATAAAATTCATTAAGCAATTTCTGTCTGATCCTTGTCTAGTTGAATTAATTAAACTATAAATTAAAGTTTTGTTTATTTCATAAACAAATGAATTACAGGTCATACTTCTCAGTGGAGGGAATTGAGTATAATATGGGCCGTGTGCCCATCTCAGGCACAGATTTCTCCAGTCACCCATACTCCTACGATGATGGAGAGCCCGATGAACACTTAGTTAACTTTTCTCTGGTTAAAGAAGATTACAAATACAAGGTATGATTTGAACATTTCTAGTTGACTAGAGTCAAAACTAGAAAAATTGTTGTAGAATGATAACTTTAGTAGTATAACTTTAACAATCTGTCCATACATTTTTAGATTTTTACTATATCTATACCTTCAAAAGGCAAATACCACTAATTCACTCACTCATCGCTGTAACTAAAAAAGTACTAAGCCTACGAAGCTGAAATTTTGTAGAGTTAAAGGCCTTATGTTGTAGATATGCAATAAGAAAGGATTTTGAAAAATTCGTAGTAACTCGAAGATGGCAGCCTTTTTCGTGCCAAACATTTTAAATGCCAAAAACAATGTTTCTCTAATTGGACTATAGTGGCTAATGAATGATTCTACAGCAAAACTAACACCATTTTCTATGAATGATTTGAGACAATCTACAACTTTGGCCCTATGACTTTTTGCCCTATCTCACTTCCTTCATCCTTAGGTAGAGCTAGATTTTCAATTTGTGCGTGTAAATCAAATTGATTAATTTACGGTTTCTAAAAGTAGACTTACAGATTTTTCTAGACTGTAAAACTTTGTTATCTAGGAGAACATACTGTATTCAATGGGAAAATATATAATCTAAGACAACAATTTGTGTGTGAAATCACAAATTGTTGTTTTAGATTGTCAAATTGTTGTCCACTGATTTATGTTTTGCAAGGTAATGCAATCATACTGGTCCATTATTTAGTTAAATCTTTTTGTCTTCTACTGATGACAGCAGGTTAATATGTATAAACATGAAGGAACCTCAAAACAGGCTTGCCTTTGAGGCCCTTTTGTTTCCCACTATATGTTGATTAGTAGATAAGTACTAGTGTACCAGAACTGTGTGGAAATAAAATATTCTTGTTTCTTGATTTAAAATATACAGTAGTAAATTATACAAACATCAGATGTTCCAAATTGAATATAATTCAAACTCAATATTATGGCCGGCGAAGCGGGTGGGTACAGCTAATATTTATATATTTTAATAATTAATAAAACTATTCAAGTACAATGTTTATTTTAAACTGTGTATGTGTATGTGCAATGAATTCACATCTATAATAATAAGATGGATTTAAGAAAGGCCACACATATGACAGAAATTTATGACAGATACATCTTCAGAAACAAAATTTATTGTTAACAAAACAAAGTTCATTCAATGCTAATATTATAACCACTTAAAATACGAGATGTGTTTTTAAAGTAAGTACCACAGTTGTAGCAATACGGTTGCTGTTCGTCTGCATACTGTGTACCACTATCACTTTGCAAGCCACAGCCATCATTTCGGAGCCATTTGACTGAATTTAAGGTTGCTTATGAGTGTTTCAAATGTGAAAACTGAAAATAATGCCGACTGTAAAATATGCGTTGTGATAAGTTTTCTAATGCTAAAGGCGTGAAAGCAGCTGACATTCATTGTGAGATCTGTAGTTTATGGAGAAAACAGAATGAGTAATGGGATGGTACGGGAAATGGGTGGAGTTTTTAAAGTGTCCATATGTTTGTGCATGATGAAAAAGAGGTGGACAACCTTCACTCATTACTGCAAAACGATGATGAAAAAGTCAGAAAAAACAGATTTTGATAGAACGTTTGAAGTACTGAGAGTAATGCATACACCTAAAATATTACAAAAACAAATGTTTAGTGAAAATTAAAAAAAGAAACTAGCTAGTTCTCTCAAATTCCAAGAATAGTAGAATTGTGATGGTCACGATTATTTAGTCCAAATTGTCACTGTGACAGATCTCACTATGATTGTCAGCTGCTTTCATGCCCTAAGCATTAAGAAAACTGATACAGCACATACTGGCAGTATTTGTAGTCGGAGGAGGCATTTTAAACATTCATAAACAACCTTTAACACAGTCAAATGGTCCGCAATAGCTGTTGTGGCTTGCCAACAGATAGTGGTACAAGCTTCCATATACCGAACAGCGACCGAAGTGCTACAATAATGGGATTACAAAACCGTACTTACTTTAAAAACATGCCTCGTAATTTGGTTGTGATTATTCTTTACAATAACATGTGTCAAAGGTGTTTTTTATCAAGTATAATTATGTTATTCCTATTCTAGTAGTATGCCTTTCTTAATAAAGATCTAATGTAGTAATACTGGTTTTAAATTTGTAGGCATAAGATTTCCTACTTAAGAACAATAGTATTTTTTCTCTTGAAAAATTGTTCAAAAACCCAAAGAGATTTGAAATCTCCTTCAACTATAAATAGATAAACCACAAAACAATTTACAAATCATAAAATTGCTTTGGTAATATCTGAATTAATCCAAAATGTTAATTTGCAGATCCCTTTAATTCGTGATGCCTTCAATATGAGCTCAAAAGGTATCAATATTATAGCTGCCTCCTGGAGTCCGCCAACCTGGATGAAGACTAACAATGACTATTCAGGCTTCTCTTTCCTAAAAAAAGAATTCTATGACTCATATGCAAAATATTTAATCAAGTAAGTGCCAACTTTTTATTTCTAAAGAGGAAGTCATTTTTTAATAAATTCCACAAATTTTAATTTTTAACAATAGCGCTTTCGCCGGTTAAGGCATCTTCAGTTGTAATAAAGTTTAAACAGAAAACATATGTGAATAAAAAATAACAAAAAATCACATGTAAAACAAAATTTTTTGTTATTTTTTATTCACATATGTTTTCTGTTTAAACTTTATTACAACTGAAGATGCCTTAACCGGCGAAAGTGCTATTGTTAAAAATTAAAATTTGTGTAATTTATTTAAAAAATACTTCCTCTTTAGAACCAAAACAATTCCATCAAGCATATACAGCAGAAAACTTTTTATTTCTTAAATTCTTCCAATTTTTAAATCAAAAAGTATGAAAAGTAAGATAATAATATTCATTATCCTCTTCAATAATACTGAGACCAAAGGCTTACTAAATATAATATTTTTTGTAATCAGCAAATGTTTTTCTGATATGTTAACAGTTGTTAAGACTGACTCTTTAAGGTTAACTAACAATATATTGATAGTTAAAATTTACAGGCAAGTAGAGTGGCAGTAAAATAATGAATGCTAAGAGATTGAGAGTTTATTCTTTTATAAGTGATGTATTTTAATGCGAGCAATAATAGATGTGAAACAGTCAAATGTCAAAGGTGTTTCGTTGCGGTAGATGCAGCACTGAGAATCAATGGTTTGAATTATGGCTTGAGGTTTTTGTGTGTAACTTTAATAGAGCCACTGGTCTATGGCTTAGTGATGGGGAAGACTCGCCTCAAATAGATCATATCCACATCGCTGGAAATTGATAGGATCGTTGCTTGTACTGTAGTAGCACCTGTTTTTCAATTTTAAATATAAGTGTAAAGAGAACACCTCTTTTAATACGACTATACATAATATGATTAGCTCAAATAATATTAAACAGGCAGAGACATGTCAAGACTAAAAAACAAAATGTTTAAAAAAGAACCTAACCTTATGAAGAATAAATACCATGGAATCTGAATTGGTTACTGGAAAAGAGGGGTAGATTTTATACAAAGATCTCCTCTGTGGCATACTGAGGTGATTTTAATTATTTTGTAATAATAAGTTTACCTCAACTCAACCTAAGGTAGGGTTTGTTGAGCCCATATCAATAGCTCAATAGGTAAGGCCCTGCAGTTTATCCTGGGATCCAAACCACATAGTATTGGTGTGATCTGACACCAAGTCAGTTGTCCCCCATGAACAACATTCAAACCACCACCAAACAACAACAAAAACACATCCTTAGAAGATCAATTATACATTCAGCAACATAGTTAAAATGTAATAAATAAACTCCTTTTATTTTCAAATTAAAATCATTATTTATTCTTAATAGATTCCTTGATGAATACAAGAAGAACAGTGTGCCAATCTGGGGTATCTCCACAGGTAACGAACCTTCTGTGGGTTTCCTTCCGGTGAAGCACTTCAACTCCTTAGGATGGACACCATCAACAGTCGCAAACTGGACCTCAAATTACTTCGGACCTCAGCTCCGCACGTCAATTCACAATAAAACAAAGATTTTGGCATTTGATGATCAGCGCCTTTTTATTCCGTGGTGGATTGAATTGGTAAATGAAAGCTTCTGAGGATAGCATTTATAATGCTTTAGCCTGATAAGTAGCCCACTATGATATACTAAATATGTTTAACAATCCTAAACACAAAACTTGAGAAATAGTAAATGGATTCATTACAATTTTTACACAACATTGCATTTATATGCAAAAGTGTTTTTATATATTTAGCTCCTGAAATTCTAAATGGGGATAAGGCATTCCAAGCATTTCCTGACCTACTGAAATTTCACAAATGAAAATAAATGTCAGTGGTGAAAAGGTGCTATTCTGACAAGGTGATTCATGTGCATATTATATCCAGATCATATCTTGTAAGTTTATTACTCTGACCAAATGATTTTTTTGTTTGTTTGTTTACGAAAACAACTTTAAGTTACTTTATTCCCAATGAAATCATGATTAAGCCATATCAAAGCGTGGCTGGGTTTAGCTTAGTATTTTATATATATACTTCAGTAACTGAAAACCATGCCATACTATCCTACATAATAGTGTAGTTAAATATCTATCCTCAACCCTTTGTGCCAGTTCTGTGTATCAGTTTTAGCACTATAGCTTCTCTGTCACCTCCCTGTTACTCAACAGTTCAATGCTATAGGCCACTCTTTTTCCTCTCCTAACTTAAAATTTTCTACCAATTGGAACTGAGTCTTATTGGTTCAGAATTATTTTTGTGGCACATAGCTAGTGAAGCAAAATCACTTGATTTGTCAGCCTTTTCAAAATTAAATTCTCAGAAATAGGGTAGTTATATCTGAACTGTTTGTTATTAGTACATTCTTTTTTCCATAAAACATCAGTTAGATCTTTATTAGTGCAGTACTCGTATTTTATTGTTATTATTTCTAATACAATACAGACCTCAGAATATCGAATTTTGAACTGATGGCACACATGACTCATACTAATGGTTCGTATGTACTGGTCCCTTTGTTGACTCGGCATTGATATTTTTATACCAAGTTCAGTCATTGTTTGAAAATTTACACTTGACAATTCTTTTAGTTTAGACTGCAGTGGTTCCCAAACTTTTATGAGCCATGGCTCCTTTAGTATTTACGATAGTTCTTCACAGCGCCTTGTGCATTGAAACACCTGAGTGGGAGGGGAGGATTTGGGATTGAGAAACCATTCCCTTTCTACCTTCAGAAATACACATTGATGATTATTTTTGAGCTAGCAGCATATTGCAATGAGCAACATGCAAAGAAGTATTATTTGGTTATTTAGTTATGTTGTGTATGGTAGGAAAATAACAATTATTTAGTCCTAATACATAAATCCTATGACTATGTTCAACATCCTATTTATCTGAAAACTCATTGTAGCACTCTTGGATACTTTCTGAGGTTCACCAGAGCATCTCGGCGCACTGTTTTACCACCGGTTAAGAGGTACAGGAGGCAGTTTTAAGGATTAACATAATCTTTACATTATTTGTGATAAACACGGCATAATCATATCTAACTTTAAGACTTTCATTACAATAAAAACATTCAGTCCATATTGTTGTATATATAAATAGAAAATTAGGTACCCTTATGATAATGAGGTACTATGGTGACTGAAGGAGTTTTATGTTGGATACTTTTTTCTTTTTTTCGTTCTTCATGTTTGTAAAGTCAAAATCCTGAAAACCTCTATGGCCATATCCTTCTCCATAAACCAAACAAAATGTTTATCAGTCTTACATTACAAAAGTAGTCACATCCCTTCCTCCTCATTCCAGTGCTTCCCCACTCGAAAGAATCAAATTAGCTCACCAGTGTATAAAAAACCTATTAACTCTTCATAAAGGGCCATTTCCCTCTGCGAAAAATGCCAAAAACATGATTTCTATTTCAACAATTCAGTTTGTAATAATAATTGTAACGGAACACTTTCAGTGTCATTTTATAGGTAAAGACCTATTCTAGTGGATTATAAGTTGGTTTGGGTAAAAAATTGAGTATTTTAATATATACTTTTTAAATATTAGTTGAATGTGGTTCAATATATGAAACTTTAAATGTCATTCTTGGTGGTTTTACATTTAAAACTCTAAATATCAATTTGTGATTGACCTTTAATAATCATGAAGTGTTCTCTAAAACTCATTATAATAATAAACACAAACCGTCCAGTTGAAATAGAAAAGCATGATTTGACCTGACGTAGGTAAAGTTGCATTGCTGTCAACTTTCAGCGGTGGCTTGGCAGTTTGGGAAACGGCCGAACTAAGTTGAATTTCATGCCACTACCTAAACACCAGAAAACTATTTTACTTATAGGTTATTATTAATCGTTTGTTGTAATCTTATAATAATAACTCCTTCCACATACGAATTTGCTGCTAATTATCACTCTTATTAAAGTAATCGACCAAATATTCCTTTTAAATTAATATTTCTTTTTTGATGATAAGAACTGGGAAGCTGCAATGAGTTTAGATTACTTAAGTTGCTATACATTAAAAGTGTTATTTTTGTAGTCAATTTTATAAATTTGCTATTTTGTTGAGTGAGTTATTATTCATTTTGTTTGTTTTAATTTACTAACAAGTTTTATCATTGTATTCTATCAATACATGTTTATTTTTAGATGGTAAAAGCAGACAAAAACGTACTGAAGTATATAGATGGCTTTGGAATTCATTGGTATTGGGACTTCTTGATTAATGCTGGAGTTGTTCAAAAAGTGCATGATTTATATCCGGATAAATTTTTGTTATACACTGAAGCAAGTATAGGTAAGGGTCATTTTAATGCCCAAATTATTAAATGTTGTAACATAAGTAGATGATACTGTTGACGCTTTATTTGTAACTAGAAACTAAATATATTATAGACATACAAATTTCATTCAGATTACAAGTATTATGTGTACAGTCAGTTTAACTACCGCATTTTGTACACTGGTTTTGTACGTTTATCCTACCATTCTGTATGAGCAGTTAAAACGTAGACAATTTTCTAGCTTTTTAAAACTCTTACAGTATCTATACAGACAGGTTTAAAACTGCCAGATGGGTAGTTTCAGTGCTGCCAGAGAAGTATATCGTTCAACATGGATCCCGTAAAATTGGATGTATGATTTATTTACTATATTTGTGTGTTAATAACAAGAATATAACTAGGAATAAATAAAAATATGGGTAATTCATCCTTTTGTATAAAATACATTATATATTAATCTCAGTTGTCATGAATCTGTTTGCAAATCTCAAAG
Source organism: Stictocephala bisonia (assembly GCA_035578905.1). Lineage (NCBI taxonomy): Eukaryota > Metazoa > Arthropoda > Insecta > Hemiptera > Membracidae > Stictocephala > Stictocephala bisonia. The sequence continues at coordinate 415,726 of JAQJVL010000149.1, read as the reverse complement.
AGCAATGTGCTTTAGTTTGATTGTAATTATATTCCTTTTTAATAACATCATACAAACCCGGGACATTGTTCTTGTCAAATATAACTTTTTCTTCAATAAACATTTACAAAGGTTTAAGCGACTCTACGCTGCATTTCCTGCAACCTCACACATGTCATTTCCTGCAACCTCACACATGTCATTTCCTGCAACCTCACACGTCATCGAACTGCTCTTTGTATAGAATGAGGGGCAGTTCAACCATTAATAAGTTTTTATATGTCTGAATTGTTGTAATTGCCAGAACGCCACTCTACGTTTTGAACTGCGACCGTAGGACTGTGCGTATGGAATTGCTCCTAGGTATATTAATAATAAAACTATTTATAATTGAGAGGTATGCTGTTGTTCGCATCCAGAGCAGTCCTTACAACCTCTCTGGTTGGTGCTAAACAAACAATGAGTTTAATAGCTGGACCATCACACACTGTAATCTCATAGCTATGTCTGCTAATAACACGAAGAAAACCGCTTTCTTTAGGGCAAACAAATTAATAGTTTTAAGAATGCAACCTTTTTTTAACTAATGTGTGTCAACGCTAAGACTTTAAGCATGTATATATGTGAATCCATCATTATCTCCTGCTGCGTAGTAGTATTGACAATCTTGCACTTTTAAGAGATGCATTTTGAAGATAGAGAGAACAGTACAAAAGCAATATCGCTGGATATAAACTCTCATATTTAATTTAAATAAACTAGTCATATTATTATATTGACAAATTCTACTGATGGCAATGTACGTTAGACTTTATGTCGGGTGCAGCAGGAACTTGTTTTTTCTTCAGACGGTGAGATCTCAGGCACAGCAGTAAATTCTTCATACAAAATTTTATTTTATTTTTCAGGCGTTTGTCTGAAGACATTTAGTGCAGTAACAGTAGCCAGTATAAGTTTATAACTGTGTATGCTTTTATATTTGTTTATTATAGATTGATTATTGATAGAAGAAGGATTTTCGATTATTAACATTGATATATCAATCCTTTGAGTTGTCATTGGTATACGTTACTGATGTTGACCATGTACTAAAACTCCGGCAATATCATCAATCCTGTGGCTCATGGTTTCACTGTCACTGATGTTAAAGTATGCAAACTATTTAAACTTTGAATGCAAAGTTTTTAGTGAGATGTCATTTGCATACATTACTAATACAGGTATGGTTGTCTATTAACGCTCTGCATCAGTAAAATTGGTTATCAGGATTTCAATGTCAACTGTAAGGATTTTATATGAATTTACTTGCACTAATTAAAAAATTAAAAAAGGATTTGTAAAAATGTTGAAATCAATAAATGTTGCTTAACAATATGGTTTTATATTCAGTGTTGCAATCTAATGTTTTAAATATTGTTTTGTAGGAGATAAACCTTGGGAGGCTAAAGTTGACCTTGGATCTTGGAAAAGAGGAGAGTATTATATGGCAGACATTATACAGGTATATAGTGGTTCACTTACAAGATTCATTTAACTAGTTTTATCTTGAGTTGAACAAGTTAATTATGCAGTCGTTGATTGAGGTTTAAAGTATGGCCAAATTAATAAGGTTAGTTATTCACAATATCCTAAGTGCTTGAAATATTGTTTGAGTGCCTTAAGTTTTTTTTAGGACAAGAGAACATGCTTACTTTTTTAATTTTTTTTCTGTAAGTCCTTTGAAAGTTAACACATACAAAGAAAAGGGCAAACTAACCATGGATATATTTTAATGCCACGGGCCTTATCTTCAGTGTATCACAGCAGAGGGTTGATGGAACTAATATTAACATTGGTTTAACAACAACGATTAACAAATATTGAATTCAATGTTATACCTTAGTGAAATTTCATTGCTAATTAACGTTTTGCAACCATGCGAGAGTTAATGGTTTCCTTTTAAAATATCTTTTCCTGATAAAATTTATTTTAATCAACAATCAATCAGGAGCAGCTTTTCTTTTTCTTCCATTCCCATTCTTATGTTCCCTTTGTGTTATTTTATTCTAATGTTATTATTATTACGATTATCGCTCTTATGTTTTTACTCTACTATATTACAAGTATATTTTATCCCTTTCATAGTTTGTTATTTCCTGTATACCATTTTAAGCCAGCACTGTGATGTATTGCTATAACTCAGCTACTTGGGGGCCAATTCTTGTAGGGATTGAAGTCCATATTCTCTGTTCTCACTCTTCTCAATACCAACATGATGTTTGCTCAATGGTTACCTTAGACATGTACATTACTAAATGAGTATGGGGTGTCTATGTAGAATGGTTATCAGATTTGCTAAAAATGTGGCCAATATTATGTGGTTTGGATTCCACTCTGAAGTGTAAGCCCCTTAATTACCCTTACTATTGAACTATTAATAAATTGCCTATAAGGGACAGTTGACTTCAGTTAGTAACAACAACTCGTTTGCATACTTATCAAACTCATTGTTCACCCATATTTGCCCATACAGTAGACCCCCGTTAACCCGGACCCTGATAACCCAAACCTTGTCAACCCGGATCTCTTACCAGATCCTTCGTATCTTCATATTCTGACTCATGTACAAAAATATGAAAAATTGTGTTTTCCCTGAGCTTTTAGTTGATTTTTGTGTATTAGATGCTAATTATTGTATGTCTTTTAAAGTTGTTCTTGTATTATAATATTAGTACCATACAGTATACATAAATTTAATATTTAAGTATATTTTACATCATGAACTAACTTACCATATATTGATTTTGATTTTTGTTTTATTTCCTGTATCCTTCGGATGAGCTAACTAGATCAGCCACTGCCCCGCATAGTCCAGGTTAACAGTGTTCTACTGTAGGATGATCAGGATCTTATCAATAAATAAATAAAACAAAAATTGTTAGTATTATTACTATAAAATTATTTCTTACTATGACCTTTTTATTTATTTATGCACTTTTTTAACAATAAAATCTGTGTGACTGCATATTCACAGAACACGAATACTTGGGTGACTGGCTGGATGGACTGGAACATGGCCTTGGACTTGACTGGAGGGCCAACTTGGGCTAAGAACAATGTAGACAGTCCTATACTTGTGAACAAAACTGCTGGTGAGTTTTACAAACAACCAATGTTTTATGCCCTGGGTCATGTCAGCAAGTTCATAGACCGAGGTGCAGTGAGGCTTGAGATATCTCCAACAGCATCCGGTGGTGTCCTTGCCATGGCAGTGAAGAACCCATTGGAAAGAATCGTTTTGGTTCTACTCAACAAGTAGGTTTTTTTCAATTTAACTTTATTTCTAATGTCATTTAAAATGAAAACAAAATATCAATTTACCATCATACAAATCAGAGATCATTGAAAAAGGGTTTTAACAGATTTTTCTGACAGCTAACATTAAACGTATCTAAGATGAAGTATCAACAAACAACATTACATTTATTAATTTGAATTGAGCAAATTATAATTCTGTAAAATAATATCAATGATAATAACACAGAAATACATGAGTTGTAATAACAACAGTTATTTGCCCCTTAAAATTGAAAGATTGAAAAAAATGAGATCATTACTTGCTCTACAGTAATGAACATCATTAAATACTATACAGTAATAATTTTAAAATATTCTGACATACTCTACAGTAGTAAACAAATATTCGGTTAATCTATAGAAAGACATTTGATATTCTTTTATGGGCCTTTTCTAAATTACGTAACACCTGATTGGGGGAGGGGTGTTTTCGGCATCATTATGCACCATTATGGGAGGGAAGGGGGGTGTTCTAAGCAGTGTTACGTAACTATTATACCTAAAAAAATTTTTTTACTTTGTTCACAAAATTTTATAATTTTTTCTCCAAAATGTAAGATAGTGTAAAGAGATTTTTAATAGTTAGTAATATATTCTCCCCCTATTAGAAAACAAATGGGACAAAATCATTTATCATGAATGAAAGTAGATAAAAAATTGGAGGTGGAGGTAAAGGGTTGTTCACAGCATTACGTAATATTTGAAGGGGGTTAAGTGTTACTTTTACATCCGCTACACGGGGGCGAGGGGAAGTCTGCAAAGCCCAGTTTTAGTGTTATGTAATTTAGGATGGCCCCTTACCCATTTTTTAAAAGCCTTTGACAGAATCGGTCTCTTAAAAAGTATTTTAAACAGTGAATATTCATATTGGGATATATGACTATATAAATAAATAGTTGTTTAAGATTTTTACATCCAATTAAAATGAAGTGCCTCGTTTTCATAAAAAAGATTCTAATTAGATTTTGTCACAGTCCATACAAACCATAAAATGAACAACACTGATCTTACATATTTTTTTAATACTGTGCATGACTCTGCCTTGCAATTTAAATCTCCATATTTCCTTCTACTGTATATTGAAATGACAGTATTCAAATAAACCTGACTGTATATTCAACGTTTTAGTGGGGTTTGGAAACCCCAACAATAGTCACTAACCTCTAATCGTTGGATCAACCCTTTCTGGGCTGAATTATGGTAAATATGATTTTTTTTAGATTAGGATAAAGAAATAAAATTTTAAATTTTAATTTCTGGCTCCAACATAAAGAATAATTAAGAAATATTCTGAATTTTTAATAAAACTAAATTTTCTTAACATCAGTTTTTCTTAACATTTTACAATAATAGTATGAGATGGATATATCCGTCTTTCATCTCTGAAATAACAGCAAAAGCTGATATATCCATAATACATCCTGGAAAAAAATAAAACAACTAGCTAAATATACCTGTTACCTAGGAGATTATATTATGTACTCGCTTTGCTCGTTGGGGGCTTCGCCCCCAAACCCCCTTGGGGTGCAGGCCAATCCACTTGTCAAGCTCTTAGTGAAGGTCAAGAAGAAAGTAGATGAACCCAGACGAGACACAAGGGCCATTGCATTTTCTAATGAACCTTCATGTACCTGGGCCCACCGGTAAATGAACTTGTGAGGTAGATCTTTCCAGCTTGTAACCCTCCTTCGCCTTGGACAGTTTTGTCACGATTTATGTCATCCATCACCTGTCTTCCTCTTTTCCTAGCCAGTTAAAAATTTAGTAATTCGTCCAATGGCCCTACCCGCACAGAATTGTTAGCAGCAGCTTTTAATTGGCATAATTTAATGTAACGTAGCCGCTCCTCGTCGTACCTCGCAAACATTTCTACCGGCCAAGCCTGTGATAGCCGACCATAGTGAGAAAATCGTTGCTCAGAAAGCAAGAGGCAACGCGAGTAATTGTACTGGGACAGCTTGTTTCCATTACTGTCTAGGATGTCGATATGCCAGCCCAAATTGCCTTGCGGATAGAGCAATGGATATTGAAATGGTTCCATCAGAGAATCAAACAGATCGATAGAAGATGGCCGTGCAGAACCCTTCTTCCAAACAGTCAACTTCCGGGGATCATTGACGGAATCCTCGGTACTGAGAACAGCGTGCACTTCCACAACTGTTTGCCTATCACCAAGAACAGGGCCGTAGGTAGATCTATTTGAAATTTCAAACTGTAAATGAGCGTTGATAGATGGCTCATTGCTCAAACGGTGAAACTCATTAATGAAAGGATTTGAAGAAGTGAGATAAGAATTAATAGATTCAATCAAATTGGCATTGACAGACCTATCCATGGCAATATTCTTGCGCTCCTCACCATCGTCGATGTAAAGACGGCACCGGTTGACAAACTGAACGTCCCCACCCCTAGGCGCGAACCTTTGATCAGCGGCGTCCAGATTGTAAACTTGGTGGTATATTCTTCCTTCGATTTTGAAGAAGGAGAGTCCACTAGGATGACGGTACCCACCAGACACCTTGAGTGCACAGAAGGCAAACAGGTCGTTGTATGCTCTGGCTCGTTCTAGGAAATGGCGATTAGTATAAAACGGCGCGTCCAAAGGAGGTGGATTAAGAATAGTATATGCTCCCTCACCACAGCACCACTTTTTTCTGTCTTTCTCTTCCTCAAACAGCCGAGCATGACAGTACGAACACTTGTAAATGTCATCTTCCCAAAGACATACTTTACGGAGTTTAAATGAACTAATGCCATTTAAATCGTAGTCTCTCCAGTACGCCATCGAGCCTTGTTCACCAATCTTCCCAGCAAGGAGAACAGGAATGTGTCTCATGTTGGAAAATGAGGAATTCTTCAATCGAAAAGCCTCTACTCTCTGGCAGGAAGCTCCAGGGTTCTGATCGTTATAACGTCAAACAGCTTCTCGGTTGATCTCGGGATTATGCTCGGTGTAACGTCGGACAGCTTCTCAGTGGATCTCGGGATGCTGCTCGGTGTAACGTCGGACAGCTTCTCGGTTGATCTAGGGATTCTGCTCGGTGTAACGTCGGACAGCTTCTCTGTTGATCTCGGGACTCTGCTCGGTGTAACGTCAGACAGCTTGTCGGTTGATCTCGGGATTCTGCTCGGTGTAACGTCGGACAGCTTCTCGGTTGATCTCGGGATTCTGCTCAGTGTAACGTCAGACAGCTTCTCGGTTGATTTCGGGATTCTGCTTGGTGTAACGTCGGACAGCTTCTCGGTGAATCTCGGGATGCTGCTCGGTGTAACGTCGGACAGCTTCTCGGTTGATCTCGGGATTCTGCTCGGTGTAACGTCGGACAGCTTCTAGCTGGATCTCGGGATTCTGCTCAGTGTAACGTCAGACAGCTTCTCGGTTGATCTCGGGATTCTGCTCGGTGTAACGTCGGGCAGCTTCTCGGTTGATCTCGGGATGCTGGTCAGTGTAACGTCTTACAGCTTCTCGGTTGATCTCGGGATGCTGGTCAGTGTAACGTCTTACAGCACCTCTATTTATCTGAGGTTTATTTTTTACTGTATCGTTTTTTTGCATCTGTAAGCTGTTCCTGTCGAGTACTTGTCAAGCTCTTTGGACGTCCTCGCTTAACCTTTTTAGGTCTGCCGGGCATTTTGTTAAATAATGGCCTGGTCGAAGGAGGCATTTTTTTAAAGGCTGATTACACTACCACAGGCATCAATTTTAACTTAACATCGACATAAAACTCCTGCGAGTCTACATTAGATCTACAGATTGGTTCATACAATTGGTTTGGAGAGTCATCAATTCGCGGTTCTTCAGGGACAATAGTAAGGTCTTGTGTGGCAGTTTTTCCCAAAGTCAGCTGAGTTATGGTGAACTGTCTTGCAACTCCATCCAGAGCTGCAATCGACAACATCAAACTGGCCAGTGAAAAGTAGCTGTCACACAGAAATAGGCGGGTCAGATTATTACCATCATTGGACAAATCAAAATGGCGCTTTTCATTCACTGGATGTGGATCAAACAGATACAGCAGTTCATTTACCCTCCAAAAGGAGACAGTAACTGTTTGACCCGTGAAAAGGAATCCGATATCTTTTTGATTTGCAGCCAATATGTCTTCTAATTTTTCAGTAAGTGACGAAACAGTGTCATGCCAATCATCTTTCGTTAGGGGATAAAGTGCATCGTAAATGTGCTCTAGTTGTAACAGAGAAACTGACTGATTCAAAACATGAATGACTGATGGTAATTCTTCTGGAAACAAGTACCGCCCATAACCAGTACAATTCTCACTACGCAGTGTTTTGTAAATGCGATCACCACTCATAAGGATTGCATCGATTACAGTTGTCGTAAAATGTCCACCAAGACTCTTCCATGCAAGGGCACAGGCAGAATTAGCCACACACTGAGCATTTCTACTCCATGTGAAAAGTTCATTGTTGCCCTGATGAAAGAACCCCTCGCCAACACAAAAAAAATGCTGTTGATGAGAAGCCATCGTAGAGAGTTAAAATGTAAAATTACAATTAAAGTAAATGGAGAGGAAGAAATTGGAAACAAAAAATAATATTAAGTCTCGAAAACAATCAGAAGAAATTTGTGATTGATTATTAATCACAATAAAAACGTATTAAATGAAAGAAACAGGAGAATAAACCTAGAGTTTATGTTGAAAAATAGCGATGATAGAAGATTCGTATCACCCTGCAGTGAACACGATTCAGTTTTCGATAGGGCAGAAAGCCAAACAATTGAACAGTTCAGTACTGAAGGTAATTCAAGCGTGTAGAGGCCGTAGGGTGTCAGCAGACTGAGGCATGAAATGCGGCGTCATCCTTATATAACCTTGGTGGAACTTGTTTCAATCGACTGAAGACCGTTCTACCAACCGTTCTAAAAACGTTTCTCGCAGACGCTCCACCGACTCGTTTCAATCGACAAAGGCCCGGTCTACCAACTGTTCTAAAAACGTTTATCGCAGCCGCTGGAGGGTGCCTAAACCAACAAACAAATTCCGAAAATACAGCGTAAAACTATGATTGGCCTTTAGGCAACAAAAATGAATACAAACTGTTTTTACATATAGTTTAAATGTCTGTAAAGTTTTGTACACAATTTGAATACGTAAGTGAATAAGTGAGTAACATATTTTTGACAAAACTCAACTTTACCTACTTTTTGTGAGGAAATGTATTATATATAAAGCATTTAAGTATATAATTTAAATATTCTATTAGATGTTGTCCAAACTAAATATTACAGCTTCAGTATAAAAAACTTCAACTCTGCAAACAGATCGGCGTTTTCAAGTCAACCATTTTGATTTTTTCTAGGTTACGAAAAGTTACAAATCAAATTTTATAGCAGTTTTCGTATTAAAGTAGTAAAGTTAAATAGTGTGTACGGGTTTTAGAGTCTTAAATTATCGTAATACAGCAATAAAATACGAAAAACCTAACAAAAGTAGACTTTTTTAAACGAGAAGTGAAATTTGATGATTTTTGCATAGTTAATATCAGATATAACAAAAAATTACTTCTTAACAAAATTGTAGGAAATTTAATTACAAATCTGAAGTATACGGTCAGCAATTCAAAATTCCCGTCCGCCATTTTAGATGATAACGGGTGATTATCCGTTGATCACAGGGGGCTTCCAATATGATTTGAGGGGGGGGGGGGGTTCTATCTAAGATGATCATAAGAAATTACCTTAGTTTTTTATTGGATACTATCTAAGTTGATAACGGAGGCACAAATTCAAATTTATAAACTTTTTGTGAGGAAAGTTAGAGTATGTACCTTTTGTGGTACATAGATTTTTGTATGTACATTACATTTTTTGTACAGCATCTAATTTTTAGGTTGAAAATTTTATTAGATGCTAGCTATCTAAACTAAATGTTACAGTTTCAGTAAAACAAAAACTTCAAGTCTGCAAACAGTACAGCAATTTCACATAAGCCATTTTGAAATTTTTTTTTAGGTTATAAAAAGTGAAAAATCAAAGTTTATAGCAGTTTGATAGCAAAGTTCTATACGTAAATAACGTGTAGGGTTTTAAGGTTTTAGCTCCTTTAAATCATGCTTAAATGGGAGGAACTATTCCAAAAAAATCACGTGTTTTCAAAAGAACTCAAGTTTACCGACTTTTTCTGAGGAAACTATTGTATATCGAGACTGTTATTGCAAAAGGTCGTATGTCAAAAGAGGCACTTTTCAGGAGAGCAAAAAAACTTTATATTTTTTTAGTTAATAATATTATTAATCTGGAAATCTGTTTATAGATTATTTTTATTATTTAGTTTTATGTTACAATGTGTTTATATAAGTAAGTTATTAATTCTAGGTTTTCAACGCACATACGACTTTTTGTAATTAATATTTTAACTTTATTTCAACATACGACATTTTTACTCAGACATAAGACTTCTTGTACTTAAATTAGGGTTGTTTTATTCACATAAGACTTTTCATGAAACACATTTTTATTAAATAATTTTTAATAATTGTTTTACATTTCAATAAATGTATGACCTAAACTAGTATTTACTCAGTGTCATGACATAAGTTGTCATAAAATGAACGATAATCCTCTTCTAGTAGGTTTTTCAACTCTTGCAAGTCTTTGAATTTTCTAGCTGAGATGGGGACCGGATTGTTGTACAGTGGTTTGATCTGAGAATATACCTGTGTTATTGGTTTGGGACGTCTGGGCAGAAGCGTCCAGTTATCAGAGAACTGCAGTTTATACCAAATTTGACCATCAGAAGTGTACTTGAGGCATCGTAGGTCGGTCACATAAGGATCACCTTTTTTATTTCTGGGTCTGATACTTTTGTAGTAACCATCAGCAAAGCTAGAAAAGTCTTTATAAGTAAGAGTTTCTACAGAATAGGGGCCTGGAATTCTTCGAGCTTCTTTGATGTCTCTAACAAAGTCTGCAGGTACAAAATGTTCATGTTTTTTAATCTTCCTTTCAATCGTACTATGTACACTGTCTACTTCCATTTGGGTGTGGCCCACCTCAAGGTACTTTTGATACACTGTAATTCTTTTACTAATAGCTACACTCAACAGAGCATTGGATACTGTTTCGCATCTGTTCTGGTTGGTGCAGCCATCACTCCAAATTATAACTTCAGTTATGTCTGGGCATCTTTCTAATTGTTTTTTAAGAAACCTCACAATCAAAGATGCAAAGATATCCCCATCTAACTGACCATTTCCTTCATGCCAGATGTAGCATGTTACATCATGGTTTGCTAGATTGTAAATAGAATAGTTGTGAACTTTCAGCTTAGTTTTGTAGTAAGACGAAGAGGCTTTGATGTTTGGACATGTAAGCACTTTTTGTACATCAACGGCAACCACCAATGTATTGTTTGACTCTTCTGCTTTCTTCTTATCATTGTCCTTCTCATTCCTAGCTCCTTCTTTCCTATTCTGATGCTGCTGGTACTCTTCTGCTGTAACCATACCTAACTTAAACTTGATGCATGTTTCGCATTGATCATTTTTTGGAATGAAAAATCCTAGGTTCATTAGGACAAAAACTTTGTGAAAAAGGGATCTTGAGGCAGGTTGAACATTCCTTTCCTCACACCAACGAGTATATTCTCTGTGTAGCTGTGATTTATTTTCCCAATTGGGTTCTAAATATTGTTTTGTTGTCTTAGCCCGACAGTAATGGGACTCCATTTTAGGAAGAGAATTCATAAACTGCCGAGCACTGTCTCTTTTTTCAGAATGTTCTATCTGCTCCTGGTCATTATTGTTTGGAACAATCTCATTGTCCTTCTCAATATCATCTGGGTTATTTTTCTGTGGCAGTGGTTGGTCCATAGGTCCTTTCAACACCCATGATCTTACTGATTTTTCACCAAGACAAAAGTTGTTCAGAAACATTTGCTTACAGACTCTAACTTTATCATCTCCCACTTTTAGGTAGTATTTAAAAGACACATTTTTACGAGAATTCTCAACATCAGTTGTACTTCGTCTATAGTCAGGGCGTGATTTTCTACAAGTGATACAACCACAGCTCGCTTAGCTTCCCAACTGTCTACGTTCTTCCAGAAATTATTGAAAAATTTATTTATGTCCAGATCTGTAACTTTAGTACAGTTAAATTTTGCACTATTTTTGCATCTACAACGAGCTTTCACTTCTCTACCTTTCCTCTCATTGTTAAATTTGTATTTCCTGCCATTTTCACTTTCTTGTTTCTTCAACCCTAAATAGGCTTCTCCTTTCTTTCTTTTAGCAGACTGAACATTCCTTTCCCAGTCCCTTGGATCTACAATTTCTCCTCTTCTTCTTTTCCTTTTTTCTTGTATGCCTTGTACAGTCTGTTCCATTTGTCTACGGTTTTCTACTACCAGTATATAAACTTCTTCTTGCTCTCCAACTATGGGAGCCGGATTATTCTCATGGAACACGCCAGGTTGTTGATTGTTTTCAATGTTGTCTGATCTGTCAACCACATTTGGGTGTTTTAAGGCAACAGTATGACAAGAAGTATTTTTTTTCTTACTTAGTGTTCTCCTTTTCAATACTTTAATCCTTCTTGGAAAGCGGGTTTCTTCATCATTAGAGGTTGAACTAGGCTCATAAACATCTGAATCAGATGAAAATAAGGGATCATTTATACTATCGTCAGTTTGTTGTAACATTTTCTGAACTTGTTCTCTCCCTTTTGATTTTTTCTCTCGGCAAGGTCTAGCACATTCATTGTTGGTTGATCCAAGTTGCTCTTTCTTGTTCGTAAGAGTTATTTCCATAGCTTGTGCGTCGACTTCCTCTAAAGCAAAAAGAGTAGAATTTCCATCTTCAACTGGCATTGGTAAAACCTCTACAGCAGCAGCCAGACCTGAGTCATCTAAAAAAAAAAAAATCATTAGCATTATAATCCCATCAGATTGAAAGATAATCAAAGCACATTTTTGGGGAAAATCGATAAGAAATAGGCTTAGCCAAAGAGTTACTGAATAAAGATGCTTTTTGGTTGCTGCTAATAATAAATAAATCAACAACAAAAACGGTTGACCTAAATTATTTTTTCCCATTTCATTAAGTAAAATGTTAGCGACCAATGCATTCTTATCATACGAGGGGTTACTGACATTGCTCTAAATTATTAGCCAAGCTAAAGTGATCATCAACAGTGAAAAGGAACAGATGTATTTGCAGAGAGAGTGGCATCTACAGTACCCAGCATTTTAAGTTTAAGTTAATAAGATAACATAGCAGGAACCTAATAACAGAATAACAAATTTAACAGTACAAGATAGGAGTACGTCCATTTTGGAGGTGCCTGACTACCCCGTGGGGAGAGGGGGTATGGAAACCCTGCAAAGCAAAAGTGGGTGATTGAAACTTTTAATAAAATACCTACATAATATTAATTTTGAAGCTTTTTAATAAAATTTGTGGCCAAATTCCGTTAGCTGCCAGCATCACATAAACCTCGGTTGTTAGGTTCAAGCGACCCTAACCTAAACTAACCTCCTAAATGAAAATGACTATATTATGTTTAAAGACAAATCCAATCCTTACAAGATAAAAAAAAGCGCATGAGGACTAACCAAGGTGATAGATGTGATTATAAGAATCAACAGATAGGCCTAAGTTACCTTTTTCTAAATTGTCTGCAATGGGTAGGCCTAAGTTCTTCACATTTGTAGAGTCTAGTCTCTGTTTTGCCAGTTCGACCATCAATTTGCCCCTTTGGATCATTTTCTAAAACAAAAATATGCATATAAAATATGTTTCAAAAAGTCATATGTTTAAAAATACATTTTAGGCTAAACACAAAACCCAATACTGAGACATAAGACATTTTGATAGCTAAATAAATTTTAAGATCGTGCATGATATAACCATAACAAACCATTGTCTAGGTCCTAAACCCCTATTTTTAAGTATATTATTATATTAGAGATACTAAAAACTTATTAAATCAGTTTTCTAGAGCTTAAATTGTTGTAACAAACATAACCTAAAAACACTAAAAATGTAACCGTGTAAAAAGATATTGTTGTAAGAGTATAAGTCTGTATAAACTATTAAATAATATGCAGATTACAATTAAAACCCTTATGAAACACTTATAATCAGAAATATAACAGCACTATTCAGTATAAAGTAACTGGGAGAGAAAGCAAAGTACAACTTACCTCCTCTTTCAGTCTTCTCAGACATAAGGCATTTTGCAATAACAACAATCAACTGAGAAAACATAAGACTTTTAAAAATAAGGTTATATTTCACAATTTATCAGCTGTTGACATAAGACATTTTGCTGGTGGATGGTAAACATAATTTGCCACTCTTAAAGCCCATAAAAGAAAAACTGAAATTTTGACATACGACTTTTTGCAATATCAGTCACGATATAGCACAAAAACACATAGGACACTTTTTGTGCAGAATTTTATTGTCAATTGGTATATATAATTTGGTGTTAAGTAAACTAAAAATTAAAGTTTCAGTAAAACAAAAGCCTCAACTCTGCAAAAAGATAAACGTTTTCCGTCAGCCATTTTGGATTTTTTCTAGGTTACGGACAGTGCAAAATCGAATTTAATAGTATTTTTGATACCAAATTAGTAAATTTAAGTAGTGTGAGGGGTTTAAGTTCTTAATTTATTGTTATAATGCAGTAAAATACGAAAAACAAAACAAAAATAACATTTTTTTGAACGAAATGTGAAAATTAACAATTTTTTGCGTAGTTATTATCAAAAATACAAAAAAATGTTATATGACCAAAATTGTAGGAAATTTAATTACAAATCTGGAGTATGCTGTCAGATTTGTTCTACAACCAACGGTTTGCCCACAATTAAGCCGTTAGTAAAACTCTGCACACAATTCAAATTTCCCGTCCGCCATTTTGATTTTTTTGGAGGGTTAAAAATTAAAAATTTTTAATTTTCGGAATTTTTCCGTCGGTTGCTCGGCAAAAGCTACAAGTGTACCAAATTTCAAGTTTCTAGCTCATCTTGAAGTGGGTTAGAATTTGTATACGTGAGTGAGTGAGTTACACGTGCGGCTATATAGATATTAGATAAAATATGGGAGGTCAGAATAAAGTAACCATGTATGCCACCGTAAAAACAGCTGACTGCCAGCTCTCCTGCAGGTGATTTATAAACAGTGTGTTAGCTGCTGTAAAAGTCACATTTGCCTTATGAAGTATAAGAATAGATACTAAAAAAAATTATATAAGTTTTAATAAGTTTCCAGTTTTACAGGTATATCTAACAAACGTCTGTATGGATATTCCGTTAATTGCTTGGTAGGGGTGAGGAGTTAGTATGGAATTATTTTTATTTTATTTTACTGTCTATGCAAGTGGCATTTTTAACTGGCATTCTTACGTTGTTGAGGGACTACGGTCCAAACCCTTATTACAAATTTAAGTGGACCTCCCGGAATTTGAACCCGTGAACCTCTGCATTGGAAGCAGAAGTGCTAACCACTACGCTAGCAAGAGGTCTGATATATAATATATACTAATTATATAATAATAATAATTAGTATTCCTAATCTGATATGGCTATAATATAAAACAGTCAACATGATTTTAATCAGAACCTACCACGGTAAATTAAAACTCACTGTTAGTTATTTGAAATAATGTTTATTTCATAACTATGCATAGTTTTATTTTTATTATCAAATGTATTAATACTAAGGATTTTTTTCTTGAAACCATTTTTTATTTTTCTAATCTTTGAAAGCAATTGATTTGCCTTTTACCAAGTCCTCATTAGTTGTCATACATTTCAAACATTTATAAGACAATCTGCAGCTTAACGTGTATCTGAGTAAATATAATTATTAATAGGTTCATAGATGATTTACATTTTATAGATATAGTGAACCTTTTCATTAATGTACAATTATTTTATCAGCTTTTGAGCACTGTCTGTTTCAGAAACAAGAAAAATGTTGAAGTTTCAATAGAAATTTCAGGAATTGGATGGATTAATGAAAAGTTACCAGCTCATTCAATGGCAACAATCCTTTGTTCGACGAGCTCGTTGGAAAGTGAAACTAAATAGTTAATGAGAACTTTCAACATTTAGCATGTTAAGAATTTGTTCTAGACTTTGTTAGACTAGAATTTGTTATATTCAAAAGACAACATTGTGCCACAAATGTACATAACTTTATGGCCTTCCCATACTTTTAAAACATGTATCAGAGGAATCAGACGAAAATAAAGTTTACCTTTTCGTAGACACTTGTAAATATTTTTATCGATATTTACTTCCTTATACCTTTGTAAAACACATAGTAAGAATAATTTCATAAAAAAATACTGATGAATAAATGTGTTATTTTAGATTTTGACAAACTCTTGATCTGGTTTAAAGGTGATTACTGTTTTTGTAAAAATGTTAAATTATTTATTCATGGAGTTTGATGAATGAAGTGGCAAAAAATTCCCAACAATTTGGTAATGCTTCTTATAAAGTTTAGGATTTTGAGTTTCCAATGGTCGTTTTCACACTGACCAACACGCGTTCGAGCCGACAACGGTGGATGAAAAATGTAATGTACTGCAATGTTACAAAATGCTTTCACACTAGACTACAAGTCGGTCTTGGGTTGGTGTTGGAACCGATATGTCGGCAGGCAGCAAGAGCCCTATATTTGTCAACCTGATATTGTCACGTCAGAAGATTCTGTCAAATGCGTTCACGGCAGTAAGAGTTTGTGATGCTTAAAAAATGAGTATTTTTTTGTTAAGTATGATGTTGTTAAGCTTATAGAGCTGATTGAGTCAAAACCTTGCTTATGGGATAAATGTCACTAGGAAAATAAAACAAAATTCTTTACCAAAGGGAGAACTACAATAAAATCAAAGGTAACTTTACTCATTTTGAACAACTAAAAAACTTTCTTTCATCTGCAACTAGCTTTACAAATTATTTGTAGAATGTGCCTTCTAAATACCAAACTTGTATTGCCAGATGTACGCAGTGAATTATTTTTAATTTCCTAATCTCGTTTCTCAAACACAATGGATACAGCAAATACAGTCGATTATTAAATTCAGCCATGGCTATAAAACACAAGAGAGGACAGTTACCATCCGTCACTGATTGTTGTATAAAGTGAAAGGAAAGCAAAATTTATCGTTGGGTATCGCATTGGTTCAGTATCATGTTGGGCAATGTGAAAACGGCCAATGGTTCACAATGCATTGAGGCTGTTGGTGAATCAGTGTCTAAAAGAGTACTAATTAAATTGTAGTTAGAGAAAACTTACGAGTTTAACTAGAGAATAAAGTTTTGATTCATAGAACTCAAGTAGGAACACAAACAGTTTTATATTGCAATGTGAAACTAAACAAATAACAACTAACATATGACTTAGTAAAGAAAAACACACATCACAAAATTTAAATGAAAATCAACTTTATAAGTGGGAAGTTAGAGTTATAAAATCCTCTCTCCATTTAACCCCAATCGATAAATAGTGTTATTCAATAATTTTGGATCATACTTTATCTGTAAATCTAAACCATTAATAATTATGATTTGGCATGTCTCTTCAACAGTCTACAAGACAACAAGAAAGATTATTTACAACCTGGAGCTGGCAGACAATAATCCTGACTTTTAAGTTCTATGCTAAGAATGATTGTACTATTGTAATAGTTGGATCTAATGATTTAGCCAGTTACAAATGTAAAGTCCCAGAACATTCATCAAGTATTTTTTTCTTTGGGATTGTCATTTTCTTAAAATCAAATAACAAATCTTCACTGCAAGAAATAAAAACCTCATGCTGGATTTTTTTAATGCCAACCTTGTCTTATTTATAGGAATGGCTTATTTTCATTTTTCACTCATTTCACCCACCATGCATGCAGCCCAGCATCACCATCAGCCCTGCAACCTTTGCACCATCCAGCTCTTGACCTCCCTCCTGAAGTGAGCACACTCATAGATAGCTGTGATTCTATCTGTTAGAAAATTCCACAGCCTGCAGGCTGTATCTGTAAAGGACTTTCTAAACACCATTGTTCTGTGTGGTGGTATTGTTAATTCACCCCCTCTTGCAGTATAATTATTGATTTGAGACAAAAAAGGTGAATTTTTCCAACAAGCCAGTAGGGGAAGATGATTGAATCACAGCATGCTTTAAAGTAAGTATATGATACTTTTGCACTTCTTTAAATTTCAGAATTTGTAATTATTCAAAATAAGGGTAACGTGATCATCACGCCTAAGATTAAAAAAAGAATCTGATGCAATAGTTTTGCGCATGCTGTAATCTGTCAGTGAGCTCAACAGTTATGTCATTAGTTAAAATGTCACAGTAGTCAGAGTGGGTAGCACAAGTTTCTTTACTAACATTAATTTAGCATTAAACAGAAAAAATATAAAAAATTGCTTCAAACTATGAATACCGGCAAATACCCTGTTGCAAGTACTAGTAACTGTCTCGTGCTAAGTCCAGTATGTGTTTATAGTAAAGCCTTGGTTTATAACTTTTCATGGTACACTAGATTTGGTTATTCAGTTTTAGTTAAGGACATGTTTGAAGGCTATTTTTTTAAACAAGGGTTTCCAATGATGATGGTCTGAGTTAAGTATTCGTTCAACTGTAAGCCATGATAGGCAGATGACTTTAATGTCAGAGTTTATCAAGGCTTAACAATTCTCCATATTATAGACTTGAAAGTAGGAATAAATCTTTAAGTCATTAGTGTAAAGATGGAATTTGGAATACATTATGTTTTTCGTCATACTGTTGATGTAAAGAGAAAAAGGTTAAGGTCCGAGAACTGAGCCCTATGGACAGACACCTCTTGTAGTGGGCTTCCAGCAACACTCATTATCCTCAGTTTTCACAAGTTGTCGTTGGTCAGTGATTTAGGATTTGACCCAGTTTACACACCCATCGGAGAAACTATCGAGCTTTAACGTGATAAAAAGCAAAGAATGATAAACACAGTTAAAGGCTTTTGAGCCGATTCTCAGAAACTAAAATTAAATGAAATAAAAAGTTATGGAAAATTGAATTAAACTCATCAATATGATAAATTAGAGATTAAGTATTTACGTTGGCTTTCTTTAAGAAGTTAAGAAGAAACCCTATGAATATACATAAGTTTGACCAATGAGTACACATCTACAAGAAGCGGAAAGAGATGGGGAAATAGTCAGACTTAGCGCGGCTGCGGATTCGCAACGCTGGTTGGGAATTTCTACCACTTATCACTCTCCCAACTCAATACTCCTATCCGCCGTTCCCTTTCTCTCTCATTCTCATGGCAATTTGTAATCTCCCCTCTCTCTCTGGCATTCTCTATCTCACTCTTGGCTGCCGCACAACAAGGTTGACATATGGCGGCCGTGCCAAGATAGCAAAATTAGAAAAAAATGTTGGCGTTTCACTTCTATACTTGTGTATTCATTTGGTTTGTCAGAGACTGTTAGGTAGGGGGAGGGCGAGGCATCCCGAGTCCAGGAGGGGGATCAGAAACGGCGAACAGTGACAGAAACACGAAGGCAGAGGACATACGCGTCGCAAACAAACACACAACAGGGGGTAGACATTCATACTCATGGTTACAAGATACGTTATTACACTCGATCGAGATGTATCACAACATAACGTTCTAGCTAAACTCCATGCGATACAAATTAAAATAACGTTTACTGTTGATCGGAAGAAAATTAAATAAACAATCGTAGTAGTAATTACAAACAATAAGAATATTAATGATTTAAACTGTAATAGTTAAATTAACATTATAATAATAAGAATTTAAAGAAACGTCATCAATTTTGTCTTTATAATAACTCAAAAAACACAACAATTTTAAAATGTTCAACAATAAAGAGTAAATAATAGTTTTTAATATTAAATGGGTATTACATGATGTAGTGATGGATTTTGTATACCTCAAAATAATTACATTAAGATAACAGAATAAATACTACTGCTATTAACACTACAGTAATTGAATATGAGGACTAAAGTTACAATGAAGAACGTGCAGTGGTATTTGGTATAGTTGTCATAAAAAAGACAATATTACAAAAAATTAATAAATTCCTTTTAATATAGGATCTGAAGTGGCAATAGTAGCAAATTGAAAGTACAGTAACAACAATTAACAAAAGTGAAATGATGTAAACTAAGAATATACTGCATAAATCATTTACAAGAATGGGGAAACTAACTAAAACGTAAATCGTTACTTCTCAGCTCGTGGCGGCGAAGGAAAGTCCGTAAGGCGAGTGGCCGAACCCCTGGATCCTGCCTTGTCTACTAGCCTCATCACATGTCCATCTTTAGTCCACATGCTGCGAACTCCGTAGACCGCCGTAGCAACTCCTACCGGATGACGATGCCGGCGTCCTTCGGCTGTTTCTTTACTGTTAACACCATCCGCCGGTCACGGTAATTGTGAAGCGGAAGATGATGGATCTTCGTCTCTTTTCGCCGTCGGGTCCAGATTTGGGAGACCCGCCGACTCGCTGCGTCTTGCACAGTCCTTCCACAGTGAAGTCCGGTAATCCAAGTTTGTCTCGGCACAAGTTCACCACAATCCCGTCCGTATCCTCCCCGGCATATTCCTCGATGCTAAATATTCTGAAGTTGTTTCGTCATTGGTATTGCTCGAGGTCATCGGGTCTTTCCACCCGCTTGTTGTCAAGCTCACTCACCACAGCAGACAGTCTCGTGACCTCAGCACAGAGCCGGGTCACCTCCTTGTTCACCTCACTCAGGGCAATCTTTAACAGCAATCTTCTACTACCGACTTCAGTTCCGCTGTACGTTTTCAGACAAGTTTGTTAATCACGTCTCCTCTGGCCAGATGTTTATTTACAAGGTCAGCTACGATAGCAGGGTCGGTAACCTTACCAGCTGACTAAGACATTTTGGATAATATTGTGTATGGAGCTGTTGGTGCTGATAACGACTCGATAGACTTAGGCTTATCAGAACAGATAACGGACCCGCTGACCTTTGACCCTGACCGCAACTGTGAGGGCGAACGGAACATGAAAATTAATCACTTCACACACTCACTAGTTACAAAGAAGAGACACTATATAAAATATGTGCTACTAAAGAAAACCAGACAACATGATACAAAATGAAATATACTGTAACAGGAATTTCCTTATCAATATCAAATTTTAATCATTTAACGGAGCAGAAACGCACGTGTCGTACTGAACTATGCTCATCTCCTCTTTGAAGATTGACTCTACCGCTCTGCATTTCTAGAGCCTAGTTTCAAGCGGTTTAAGTGGGTAAAAATCCCCCGTTACTAACTAGCTGGAGCTAGTGTCTTCAGAAGATTTTTCCCCCAGTCTAAAATAAACTTGACTACATTTATGTATAACCTGAATTTTAAAGAATTTTAATATATGACAGCCGACACTAGTCGTGCACAACTCGAGTACTAATCAATATATAGGGCTATTCATGAAGTTCTCCCATCACGTCAACATAACATTCTACTAATAAAATTTATAAAATAACATCATATAAACATAGGTCTAATGTAGCTTCATTTGTAAGCTGTAACATTAAGTTTATAAGCACACAAAATAATATAATATTTGTAAGTAATAGTATAATAAAGGGTTCAAGTTTGCGAAAGATTTTATTATGATTCCTGGGCAGAGTGAAATAAAGCCATTCTGAACTTTAGAAATGGTAAATTAGGTAAACCGTTGTGTGTTTTCTATTTGTACTCGATTTATTTTGACTTGTTGTACCTTTGGTAGTATTTTAGTACTTTAGGATTTGGCATTTGCAAGAAATTTGCGCATGAAACCCAGTTTTTTACATTTGATGTACAGTAACTTTGTTAAATGGGTGATAAACGCATAAAATGTTCATACTCGATTATAGGGATTTTATTTCTGAGAAAACTTATGTAAGTTAAGTTTAAAATAAAATAAAAATAAGTACGAACAATTCAATTCTACTTTAATAAAATTAATTGTTTACAAAAAAAATGTACTTTCGATTACTAATTTTTATCTAATCTATAGATCGGCCCCATCTTAACGCATTTTTTTATAATACAGTAGTTGTTAAAAAATGAGTCCATTATTAAGAATGTTGAAGCATTCTTGTCTACTGTTTTTGTCAAGTTTCTTAACTTTCCAGAATTTCCCTTTGTCTGCTAATCCAATCTATAATATGAAAAATTAATTCTTCACAAGAATTCGCTCTTGTATTTTAGACAACGCTTTTAACTCATATCCAGATGCAATAATCTAATAGATAAATCTAATAATTTTAGTAGCCAAGGGACTGCCATCACCAATTCTCTGTTCAGGAAATGTAATATTTAAGTGAGTGAACTTAATTATATATACAGGGTGGGGGGAAAATATGGAATCGCATCCACAACTTGTGTATGACTTCACTTCTAAAAGTGAAATCTTGTACGTGATCATAGTTACAAAGAACATAATTTTTAACACATTTCATCTTTTCAGGGCAACAGCCCACGAGGAGTTGAACGACAATCTTCAATGTAAGCCTAGGTCGACTTTGGTATCAAATGAAAGGTCTATTCAAGAGAACTTAATATCCGCAAACCGGACTTCGAAGGGTTTATTTTTTGCAGAGTAGTGGTCATTTGAATTTCAAAGTAACTAATTTGATCATTACTATTTCTCCGCTATTTAACGGTTTTAAGTAAATTGTTTTGATCAAAAGTTATATTTTATGGAACACAAATAAAAAAATAAATAAATTGTCAAATTAACTATGGAAAAAATAACGTTGTTGTGAAAGCGTTTCCATATTTTTTCACCCTGTATATTAAATATACAAAATGTCCCAGTCTAACCGTGCTCGCGGACTCGACTGTACTAACCGTTCCCACGACGTAGACTATTACATTTTTGCGTCCAAAGACTAATAAATATTTTACGCATCCCTAAACAAATAATACTTAACATAATTATGTTATGAACACTCAGATGTTACAAAAAAGTAAATATTACCATATTTAATTTGTTTATATAATTGAGATTATTTAAACAAATGAGAAACGTTTTAAATATTAGACAATTTAAATTTTACTCCACATTATTAGTAAACAGTCAAAAATGTGATTTAGAAATGTCTACTTAGTCTAATTAACAAAAATAACTTGCCAAATAGCCGATTAATAAACAGTAATTAGTTGCAATGAATTAGAAATAAGTACTCCCCACACTGTCCCGCTTTTATTAGCCTCTCCTCAAGGTCACGCGCGCCTTTAGGCTGGGCCGACTATACAGGTGTCTCTGAAATGCTCGGACATATTTCAGTAATTAATTGTATGGAACAAAATAAAGAAAAATGTCATGTACAGGCACCCTAAAACCATTCTAGGCTAAATATTTATAATTGTAGATGGACTCAACTGATTGTGTTGAAATGTTGTACATTACTTATCCATATAAATAAATACATTTGTAAGTAAGAAAGTCGAGTTCTGTGAATAATAATCTTCGTCTCACCCTGAAGATGGTTGAATTTAATGTGGTCGAAACGTCGGCAATGTTTAAACATAATGTGCATAGCTTAGTGACGCAGCCGAACCCCGAAAACCAAGATTTGAGTTGAATTTAAGGACTTATTTAAAAAATATGTGGGGAAAACATATGACTTTAAAGGCCATATTCTACTGGTTGAAGGATCATGCCCAGTCTTCAAACCACCACGACAACCAAACTTTATGCTATGCTTGACAAGGTGGAAGCTGTCAAATTTTCACATCTGTTCTTACCTTACGCCGACCGAAAAATATTTTTGTAGTAGTTGGAAAGGTTAAGATTTTTTTTCAACTCTGGATACTAAGAAAGCTTACTTAAATATATAAATACTATGGGCAACTCCTGCACGTTTCGCGTGTCAACTCCGTCACTCGCTACGCTCGTGAAGGAAGTTCGGCCTTCGGTCTCGCCTGGAGACTCTGCCTTTTGCCCCTTTGTAGAGCTCGGCCTACGGCCTCTCCAGTGTGCTCTGTTAAAGGCCCCTTTGTAGACCTCGGCCTACGGCCTCGCAGTGGAAAGTTTGGCCTGCGGCCTTACCAATGAACTCTGATAGTCCCATTTTTGGGTCTCGGCAGTTCGCCTCGTAAGGGAGATCGGCCTACGGATCTTAACTAATTTGACCATGAATTTTGGTTTTAGGAGCAGTCGAGCCCATAAACATAGTCTTTTCTCAAATCTGATGGTATATTAATCTAAATAATGCCTTTAATTTGATACCCCATTTGGGTATATTAGCTTAACATAACCCAATTTTGGGTTTTGGAGCATATATTTTTATTTAGGAGGCAGGTCCCTTAAACGTTGTCTCTTTCGAAATACAATGATATAATGTGATTTGGGAGATAAATAGTCTGATACTCCGATGGGGTAGTTTATATTAATATTAGTCTTTTTTATTTATTTTGTTTATATTTTATTTGGGAGGGTGCATATGCCCCTTATTGATTGCCCTTTTCGAAATCTGGTGGTATATTTGGATTAAAGAGAAAAATAGCTTTAATTTGATACCCCACTTGAGTAGATAGCATCAGTATTATAATTTTTTACATTTTTAAAAATTTCAGTTTTTGGGCCCCCAATACCCCAAATTTTTAAGTTTTTAGACTGAAATTCATGGACAAGGTGCAAGTTTGTTGTGTGCGTAGAATTGTGAAGGTTTGAAAGTTTTATTCGACATTTTTCTCAAGTTAGGTCAGAAATACTTTTTTGTGTGATTTTCCCATAAGAAATACACTGGGGCAGTTTTGGGGGTAAAAAAGGCTGCCATTTCGGAACTATGAAGAATTTTTCAAAATCCCTTCTAATTGCACACCTACAATATTGGACCAATCATTCTACAAAATTTCAGCCTCGAAGGTTTAGTGGTTTTTTAGGAACAGTGATCAGTGAGTCAGTTGTATTTGGCTTTTATACAGTGGCCACCTTTTATAACGTCAATATATACGTAGAATAATATATACGTAATACGTATATATTACGTATATATACGTATATATTGTCAATATATACGTAGATATGAGGGAAATGCAATTATTCTACGACTAAAGATGTTTACAAGGTCAACAGATTATGTTGGGTGTGACGGTTGCCCAAGCGTTCTGGCAGCAACAAGTAACTAAGATGCTTCAGCCTATTTCAGGGCTGTTGAAGAGACTGAACGCTTTATATTATGACATAATAACTGGAGAGCACAACATGGATGAACATACTATGAGACTCCAAGAAGTTTTATAGAGACTTTAGTTGTAAGAGTAAACTGGGAGAAGTGCAATTTGTTTCAAAATTCAGAGGAATATTATACATCATGCGATTTTGAGGAATAGCATTTATCTGTTCAGATGAGATTTTTCAGAGATGCTCCTAGGTCAGAAACTGTCAATAAATTGAGAAGTTGACCTGGACTAGTAAAATACTATGGAAAAGTCATTACAAATTTAGCAAAAAAAGTAACTTCACTACACAAGCTCTGGATAAAAAAAACATATCTTAAATGGTTAAATGAGGCATTCAAAGCTTTTCAACAGATTGTCCAAGTATGAACACAGAGATGGAGGAAACAGAGGTCGCATCTAATAGTGCGCTAATTGTGTATCGAGCAGTTAGTTCTCCATTTTACCATTTATATGGCATGGCCAGCACCTTGTAAATCCCTTCATTATTGCTCCCAAACAGCCAACTCAAGGATAAATGTAGTAATAATTACGTCAGATTTATGAAGATGTTCATTAGTTGTAATCTGTTTATAACTGAGGCGTTCGCTGCGGCCATAGGAAAGCGACCTCTTTTCTTTTTCTCTGTACTATAAAGTAACAAGTGACACAATGTTGATGGGATATAATGACAAATTATCGTTACTGAAGGTGACGAAAGTTAGTCCAGTAGGGCTGGGAGCAATTTTGTCACATGGCTGAAAGACTGCACAAAATCACCTATCTATTTTGCTTGTTGAGTTTTCAGTAAGATCACAGACAAAGAAATAGACGCAAAAATGAACAAAATTATAACAAAATTGATAATTCAGCAATCTATGACGTGATTGTCATGCCGTCGATTCGCTTTGATCGTAGATCATATCCCTTTAGTTAACTATCTTTGGACCTAATAGAGAATAACGTAACTTGTACATAATATATTTTTGGACCAAGAAAATAGTTTTCATAACAAAATAACAATATATGAAAATACTAAATTAATTTATTATAGCGTAAAATATAAAAAAAATTAAAAACAAAATACCTAAAGGTTATATTTTTATTTAAGGAAATCAATAATGTATCCCCTTTTCATGGTTATGTGGAAGAGAAGACTCTTTTGTCTTAACTTCACCACAAAGCCCTTTTATTTCATTTTTTCATTTAATTTCAATGCAATAAAAGTTAGGTTCTTTAACGTCTTTATCTGTGAATAATATCCGATTAATTATTTTTTAGAAGGTGTGTTTTGTTGATAGCAAAAATGCTGTATATACTAGAATATTCTTTTTGCAGAACTGTTAAATTAGTTTTAGTCATAAGTTTCCTATATTTAGATAGTGTTATTCAATTAAAATTTTAATTACAAATTTGTTTGGCTGGTGTGATAAACAGTAAATACAAATAACATATGAAAATTATATATATATATATATATATAATTGTAGAACATAAATGAATAAATGAATTCATTTCCATCTCTTAACAATATATATATATATATATATATATATATATATATATATATATATATATATATATATATATATATATAATTTCTAAGCCGAACATCATGTTAATTAAATAATTTTATATTGTATTATGGTAATATACATGACAATTTTTAACACAATAAGTGGTAAAACAGCTAAAACATTGCTTATTGACCTCGAAAGGATAACCTTTTGAAGTTTGACAGGGATCAAAGTTTTTGCCAGGACCTACACGTCTAAACAGCCGTCGAGTCTAACCTAACAGTTTGTTCAAGCATATGGACAATACAACCTATCAGCTCTTATCTTAACTTTCCTGTCGACTGTTCAACAATATAGGTTGTGTCAATTCAAACATAAACAGCGCCAAAGTACAGAAGGCCGTGTGAGGGTCACGTGACAGTAAAGCAGGCAGTGGGACAGTGGCGGATGAGGAAGTGACCTTAGGCCTGCCACAGCTGATCGACGCGCGCGAGCTCAGTAGGTGTAGGCGCAGCTTCGAGCGTGCGACTGTTACCTGGACCGTTGTCTGGTAAGCGTATTTTTTAATTTCTTTCTTTTAAAAAGACATTAAAATAAAATAACATTTAAGCTGGTTGTAAGATATTTTTTATTATTCAGGTCAGCTTTCCAACAAATGATAATATTAGTTCATTGTTATAGGTTTATTTTTTAATCACCATAAAAATTATTTATTTAAAATAATAATGAATAAAAGATGATGAATTTAGTTGTAAGTAGGCCTCTTTTTTTTTAGCAGTAGTGAGATACCCATATATGATTTAGTCCGATAACAAAACGTGTTTTAAATTAAAAAAGAAACAATATAGCTTTTTTCAATTGTTGTGGATATTAGTCGGTTGATTAAAGCTCAACTTCATAAGCTAATGGCTCTGTTCGATTCCAATCAGAGTTAAAACTAATGTTAAAGCTAATAATCTCACCGACCGTTCATCATGGGAATATTAATTTATGGCGTTTTCTAGGTTATATAGTATAAATTATACTTAAAAGTTACTTAAGAAGAGTAAATTACTTTGCTAACTTATATGAACACAGGAATACCTAGTTCGTTTGAATTAAAGAATTTTTAATTAATTCTAAGAAAAAGTGTTTCCTGATCAATTATTTTGGGCAGCCACAAGTATACATTTATTACACCAAGAAATAAGAGTGGGAATGTTCAATCCAACGATGGTATCGTCCACAGTTATTTAACAATAATTGCAAACCCTGATACGGAAAAATAATATAGCAATAATAAAATAAAAAAAAAAAAATAAATAAAATAGGAATGCGATAGTGTTTTTTTTTTTTAGTTTTTGTTTTTTTTTTTCTACATCCAGTTTTTTCTCCAAATATAAAATACAAACTTATCTGCTGAATCTCCTCTGGAGGAGTAATACATCATCATCTATCAACTCTTTAGCAGAAAATAGAAAACATTTTATAAATATGGACTATTTTCCCTCTTTTTAAAGACTTTGAGAACTCGTGCAGCCTCGAAGTACACATCTTTTGATTTATTATAATTCCAAAATTATAGGGTCTTAATGTTATTGGTTGCCATTATTATTGCTATTGGCTAACTGACATACGAATATTGTTAGTCAGCTACCTTTATTAACAACTTTGATATTAGTCACAGAAAAGATGGAATTTGGATTTCTAAGACAGGATTTAGATATTAAGGTTATTGGCCCTTCAGGCATTATTACCTACTCTGGAATCAAACACCCAAGAGGGAGGAAACAATTATGTTATTTGTCCTGTAATTGATATTGTATTCTGAGTGTAGACTGTTTAACTATTTAATCATATTCGTCTTTTTCTTCGTGACAATGGCCGTGACCGGAGAGTTCCGATGTTATCGCAAGATAACGGCGTCAAGTGTCGAAGGTAAACTGTGATGTTACCATAAGAAGTGTGCCTTTACTTTTCAGTTCATTGTCATTTACTAATTAAAATTGGTTAGGCCTTAACAAGTTAATTATAACTGTCTCTTTTGTTTCAAATTTCTTTAGAAATACTTCCGTTTATAGATTACGTGTAAAATAAGTTAATTTATAAAAACTGAATATTAATACTCTGTTTGGATCTTATCTCCCTTTGGGAAAGGACAAAGGATTAATATATTCAGATATTTACCATTCAGTAAAGGTGCACAATAGTGCAGTACACAAAGTACCTTTTCGACCATTTTAGCAAAAATTAGTTTGCAATAAATATTTTTGGAAATTTGCTGATGCTATAATTAGTTAAGCAAACTCATTCCAATTAAGTTTTTTATCCTATATATTGACAGTTACAGTTATTCTTATCATTATATTCAATTTCGTTAAACTTGAGAAGTGAAGGGAGTAATTATGGTCTTTCTGAGTGTGACCAAAGAACGCATCAATTATTAGGACTAATATTTGATCAAATAGAAAATAGTGATTCGGTCATCGATGCTACTGACTTGTTAAAGTATAACATTGTCTAATGCTATATGTCGGTGATTTCTTGGGTAGCCAGTCCTTCGGAATCATCGTGATCAACTTTGGTAGTCCAACATGTTCAACTTTTATAACTACAGTGATATGGTTAGCACACTTGATTAAAACAACATTGTAAGCATACACGCACAGTGATACTGACCCACTTACTCACCCATACATGTACTGTAAGATTGACCCACCCACCCAACCATACATGTTCTGTAAGATTTTTGGTACATACCTATGGGTCATATGCCAGGGCAAGACATAATATTATTTGTATACATGCCTCTTTATCCTGCAGGGTTTTCTGGCGTCGTGGCTCAGTAGCTAAGGCTTCCGACTGCAGAGGGCAATTTCCAAGTTTCGAATCCCCACTGAACCAACGGTCGGTACTTCACTCGTTGAATAAAGTTCACACACGGGCTTGTAAGCCCATGTGAACTGGCGAGTGAAGTTAAATATATACATGCAGTTTAAAATTATAAAATAAGTTTTAACAATCTTTATCCTAGTTGGAACAAAAAGTATCAGAACTTAAACTAGGTTTCACTGTGGATTAACTTTACATTTTTATTGGGCCTACTAAAAAACCTTTCAATGAATCATCTTTATATATTAATATGTGGTTGATAGGAATGTTTTCTGTAAGTTTCACTAATTTCGGAATGTTAACTTTTCAAGGGAAAAAGTTCTTATCAATTTCCTGAAATAATGTTTACATGGCTCTAGAGGTCGTGAAATTAATTACTTGGTCACGTTGTAGTCCTTATTAAATATATTGATATGACACATTTACATTCGTAAAATCAGTTTAAAAAAAACTGCATTTAATTACGCATATAAAAGTAATGAATCGTAACAATATATTTCGTGAGGGTTACAACAGTGACCAAGTAATTAATTTTACGACCTCTAAAAGCCAAGACAAAATTGTTTCAAGAAATTGAGAAGAACTTTTTTCTTGAATAGTTAAAATTCTAAAATTTACGTAACTTATAAACCCTTAGTTATATTCCTGTCAATAAAATATAAATACGACACATGAACGGTTTATTTAGTAATTAAAGTGTAAAGTTTATGCACAGTGAAAACTAACTTTTTGTTCAGCATTTTATGAATGAGAATACTTCTTTAGTGTCAACCATTATTTCTTAACATGCAAATGCTATATGATTTTTTAAAACTTTTTATATATAGACAAAGTTTGTCATTTATTCAATCGTTATTCATTCATAAGACGCCGATCAACAAGATATGGGCGAATATGAGGGACGAATGAGTGTAATGAACGAGTGTAGTCATTGTTACTAACTAAGGTCGACTGTTTCTCGGAGAGTGATATTAATTAATGGCCCAATAGCCAGGGCAACTAAGGGACCTACAGCTTTTCGTGGAATACGAACCACGTAGTATGTGTCTGATTTTCACGTAACTGACAAGCCTGACACTCGGTTCTCTTCCCTACACAACATCTGAACCTTCACTATCTAACATGGACACCCCAGACTTTTCTAGTAGTGTTCACGTCGATGGCAACCATTGAGTGGACGCCGTGTCAGTATTAAGAGGACTGAATATAGAACCTATCGTCGACATCTCCACAACACGTTATCCCCATGTAGCTAGGATACAGCACGTTGTATGTGTTAATAATCTTCTAGGATATAATGCCATTTGCAGTTAGACTTTTAATTTATATGCAATTTTACTCTGTAACTCTAAATGGGAATTATTTATAAAGGCTTATTATATTTCCCTCGCTTTTCTTTTCAACGAGTTGCTGATATAAATTCTACAGTTTTGAATCAGGTGCCTTCCAATTAAGTCTTTTTGGTGTTCCTTTCGTATAGGAAACGACATCTCAACACAGGATACAGTCACGACATACACTACATCTCAATAATGGACACAGACACCGTATACACTACATCTCAATACTGGATAGTCACCATACACTGCGTCTCAATACGGAATAGTCAACACATTCACTACGTCTCAATACGGGATAGTCACCACATACACTACGTCTAAATACGGGATACAGTCACCACATACACTACGTCTCAATAATGGACACAGACACCATATACACTTCGTCTCAATACGGAATACAGTCACCACATACACTACGTCTCAATACTGAATAGTCACCACATACACTGCGTCTCAATACGGAATACAGCCACCACATACACTATGTCTCAATAATGGACACAGACACCGTATACACTACATCTCAATACGGAATACAGTCACCACATACACTACGTCTCAATAATGGACACAGACACCGTATACACTACATCTCAATACGGAATACAGTCACCACATACACTACGTCTCAATAATGGACACAGACACCGTATACACTACATCTAAATACGGAATACAGTCACCACATACACTACGTCTCAATACTGGATAGTCACCACATACACTGAGTCTCAATACGGGATAGTCACTACATACACTACGTCTCAATACTGATTACGGTCACCACATACACTAAATCTCAATACAGAATACAGCCACCACATACACTATGTCTCAATAATGGACACAGACACCGTATACACTACATCTCAATACGGAATAGAGTCACCACATACACTACGTCTCAATAATGGACGCAGACACCGTATACACTACATCTCAATACGTAATACAGTCACCACATACACTACGTCTCAATAATGGACACAGACACCGTATACACTACATCTCAATACGGAATACAGTCACCACATACACTACGTCTCAATAATGGACACAGACACCGTATACACTACATCTAAATACGGAATACAGTCACCACATACACTACGTCTCAATACTGGATAGTCACCACATACACTGCGTCTCAATACGGGATATTCACCATATACACTACGTCTCAATACTG
Organism: Stictocephala bisonia; assembly: GCA_035578905.1. Lineage (NCBI taxonomy): Eukaryota > Metazoa > Arthropoda > Insecta > Hemiptera > Membracidae > Stictocephala > Stictocephala bisonia. Next base: position 384,307 of record JAQJVL010000149.1, on the reverse strand, counting down.
TTTACGGTCACCACATACACTTCGTCTCAATAATGGACACAGATATCGTATACACTACATCTCAATACGGGATAGTCACCACATACACTGCGTCTCAATACGAGATAGTCACCACATACACTACGTCTAAATACGGGATACTGTCACCACATACACTACGTCTCAATACGGATTACAGTCACCACATACACTACGTATCAATACGGGATAGTCACCACATACACTACGTCTCAAAACGGGATACAGTCACCACATACACTACGTCTCAATACGGAATACAGTCACATACACTACGTCTCAATACGGGATAGTCACCACTTACACTACGTCTCAATACGGGATACAGTCACCACATACACTAAGTCTCAATACGGATTACAGTCACCACTTACACTACGTCTCAATATGGGATACAGTCACCACATACACTTCGTCTCAATACGGGATACAGTCACCACATACACTACGTCTCAATACGGGATAGTCACCACTTACACTACGTCTAAATACGGAATACAGTCACCACATACACTAAGTCTCAATACGGATTACAGTCACCACTTACACTACGTCTCAATATGGGATACAGTCACCACATACACTACGTCTCAATATGGGATACAGTCACCACATACCTTACGTCTCAACTTAGGAATCATTCAGAAATTTTTAGATCGTGATTTCTTAACAAACAATTTTTATTATTACGCTTTTAACCTATTAAGTAATGTGATTAGTGACGACATTATCATTATGAAATAAAAATAAAAAATTAACCGTTTCGCTTGTAATATAACACATTAGTTTACCCTTTTATTAGGTTTATTAGGTTAAGAGGTTATTTAGGTTTAGATAACCATAAGGAGGGGGTTATATATTATCAATGATGACATTCCATGAGAAATGGTGTGACACAAAATTAATATTTTAAATTGGTAACATGGTAATAAAATGTTTTAGGAATATGTAGTTTAAGGATACCTTACTAGATTGGAATATAAAAACAGATTAGTTTTTTTAGACATTTTGAAATAATTGCTTGAAAAATATACATTGTTATATAACACGATTAGGCCTATCGTGTTAGAAAACAGGCCTATCTAATTATAGAAAAATTATCCAGGTTAAATTAAGAGTTTAATGATTGGAAAGTCAAGCGAAATGTATGGAAAGTCACGTACAATGGTAATTGCCCTTTCATCTACCCATACACGTACAATGGTAATGACCCTTTCATCCACCCATACACGTACAATGGTAATGGCCCTTTCATCTATCCTTACATCTACAATGGTAATGGACTTTTCACCTACCCATATACAATGGTAATGACCCTTTCATCCACCCATACACGTACAATGGTAATGGCCCTTTCATCCATCCTTACACGTACAATGGTAATTGCCCTTTCATCCACCCATACATTTACAATGGTAATTTCTCTTTCATCCGCCCATACACGTACATTGGTAATGACCCACCTGCTCACCCAAAATTAAGTAATATTAAATTAATACACCCAAGTGGGGTATCAAATTAAAGGTATTATACTCTTAAATAATAATTTACCATCAGATTTTAGAAAATAATATGTTTATGAGCTCCACTGACCCAAAAACCAAGATTCATAGTTATACTGCTTAAGAATCCTGGCGAGGCCGTGGGTCAATCTTCCTCACGAGGCGACATACCGAGATCCACAAATAGGACTGTAGCAAAGTGCCTCGATGAGGCCGCAGGCCGAATTTTTTCCGCGAGGCCGCAGGCCGAGTTCCACAAAGGGGCCTGTAGCAGAGCGTTTTGGCGAGGCCGTAGGCCAAGCTCTCCCACGAGGCCGCAGGCCGAGTTCCACAAAGAGGCTAAAAGTAAATGCGGAAGACATCTGAAAGGAAATCTTATTAATAACCTACAAGGTAGAGCAACAACAAACGATCCTCAGGGAGATATGGATGCTACCTCTTCAGTTTGCAAAATTCAACTGAGCGAAGCTCCGTCTCCTGGTACTATTAATTAAAACTCACTCTCCAGTTTTTAAAGTGATTTGATTTTTTTTAAATCCAATGTTTTATATTATTTTACGAATGTTTTTAAACCTTATTTTTTACAAGTATGAAGCCCATGAGCATAATGTGTAAAATGTTTTTAATTTCTTGGCCTATTCTCATTCTGACCCCAAGCTCGATATGTTTACCTACATCAACTTTCTTCTTGTTGGGTTCTTTCCACTCACTTCAGTTCACGAGTGTAAACAAAACAAAGGTGAAGCAAACAATAAGTGGGACAATTGAAATAAATACCATGGGTTAGAGTGGAACATTTTCAGAGTTTGGGAATGTGTTTAAAGTGACATATCTGAGACTTCAGTCTCGTGAGGATTATTTTGTGATTCAGTTTACTTGTATTGTGCAGATATTGGAAGTAAACAGCTGGTCATTGTCTTTGTCGGAAGGGAAGAAGTGACAATCAGCTGTTCTCAGATAGACCAGAACAACTTGACACACTCGACACTAGAACCAGTTGAACAGGTAAGAAACACAACCAGTGCCTTCTTTATAGTATTCTAGCTTAGTTTCTCCAAGTATTATATCAAATGAGCTTTGTTAATAATGTGTTTTTATTATTGTGTCAAATTAATTTTAAAAAGTGTTCTTAATTAGTGAAAACTTATAACATAGTAAATTAATCGTAAAAATAAGAAGTTTTACATTCTATAAATTTATAAAACTTTTTAATGTTGAATGGAAATTATAGTTATTTTGAGTGAACCTAGATAAAAAACATCAAATATTGTACATATGTTTTTTCCTATCTGAGTTATACATTTAATGTTGAAGTAGATTTTACATCCAAACTATGTATCTATAAAGCTGATTTACATTTTGAGAATAAATCAAATAAATTGCTATTTATCACATGGATTGTTTTGCAAGTCTGTAAACAAACTATACTTACGTTAATACATGCTATTTATTTGCAAATACATGCTATACATTTTGCATATGTTTACCTATATGTTTACCTATACATATGCTATAGATATGTTTACCTACATCAACTTTCTTCTTGTTGGGTACTTTCCACTCACTTCAGTTCACGAGTGTAAACAAAACAAAGGTGAAGCAAACAATAAGTGGGACAATTGAAATAAATACCATGGGTTAGAGTGGAACATTTTCAGTGTTTGGGAATGTGTTTAAAGTGACATATCTGAGACTTCAGTCTCGTGAGGATTATTTTGTGATTCAGTTTACTTGTATTGTGCAGAGATTGGAAGTAAACAGCTGGTCATTGTCTTTGTCGGAAGGGAAGAAGTGACAATCAGCTGTTCTCAGATAGACCAGAACAACTTGACACACTCGACACTAGAACCAGTTGAACAGGTAAGAAACACAACTAGTGCCTTCTTTATAGTATTCTAGCTTAGTTTCTCCAAGTATTATATCAAATGAGCTTTGTTAATAATGTGTTTTTATTATTGTGTCAAATTAATTTTAAAAAGTGTTCTTAATTAGTGAAAACTTATAACATAGTAAATTAATCGTAAAAATAAGAAGTTTTACATTCTATAAATTTATAAAACTTTTTAATGTTGAATGGAAATTATAGTTATTTTGAGTGAACCTAGATAAAAAACATCAAATATTGTACATATGTTTTTTCCTATCTGAGTTATACATTTAATGTTGAAGTAGATTTTACATCCAAACTTTGTATCTATAAAGCTGATTTACATTTTTCACATGGATTGTTTTGCAAGTCTGTAAACAAACTATACTTACGTTAATACATGCTATTTATTTGCAAATACATGCTATACATTTTGCACTTTGCAAGAAAAACTGCATGTTTACGTGTAATTTTAAACACACAGAATCATTTTTGAAAAGCTATTTGGTTTCATAAAAGGCAAATCAACAGTGAATGCTATCTTCAGCTTTGTAAATGATATTGTTCGAGCCCTTGACTCAAAAAATCAAGCAGCTGGCGTATTTTTTGACCTTAGTAAGGCTTTTGATACGGTTGATCATGCTTCACTGATACAAAAAATGAACAATGTTGGAATAAGAGGACCAGCCTTAGATTGGTTTGATTCCTACCTTCGGGGTCGTAGGCAGTGTGTGGAGATACCAGCTGTCAATGAAGCTGGATATCACTTGCGTCACACCTCTGCTGATGCCAGTATTGTTAGTGGAGTGCCCCAGGGATCAATCCTTGGTCCAATACTCTTTCTTTTGTTTGTCAACCAGATACCATCTAGCCTAACAAACTCAAGTGTTTGCCTCTTTGCGGATGACACCTCCCTCTCGTTGTCCAGCCCCAGTAGACTAGAATTGGTGAAACACACTTTTCTGGAGTCAAACGGCCTTCTCCAATGGTTTGACAACCACAGTCTTAAGGTCAATGCTTCAAAAACCAAATTGGTCAACTTCAAAATTCAAAATTCAACAGTAAATTCAGTTTTTGGTCTCAACATTTATTTGGACGAATCAATTTTAGAGGAAGCTGGATCAGTGAAACTCTTGGGCAAAACCCTTGATGAAAATTTGAATTTTCATACCCATATTGAACAGGTTTGCTATCGAGTGAGCACTTGCATTTTCATTTTGCGTAGTCTTGCAAAGACAGTCAACATCGATGTCCTACTCACAGCATACAATGGTTTGCTTTACCCACTCCTAATGTACGCCATACCAGTGTGGGGCAGTGAGAACCAACGGACACTTTATTTGTTTAGACTTCAAAAAAAGGCTGTAAGAATAATCCATTCACTTCCTCGAAACCACACTTGTAAAAACACCTTCAAATCCTCAAAATTATTAACATTTCCTTCAATTTACATTTTGGAAACCTTAAGTTTTGTTAAAAGAAATTTTCCACTTTTTTCCATCCAACAGAACTCCCGTTATCAGCTCCGAAACAATAACAATTTACAAATTCCAGCTCACTATAAATCTTTTTTCAAAAAAACACCTTCTCTATAATGGGACAGCTCTCTACAATAAACTTCCCAATGACCTTAAACAGGAACCAAATTATGACAAATTCAGGAAAAAACTTAAACATGTTTTACAAGAGGGAAGCTACTACAGCGTCCGGGAGTTTCTGGGTGGTGGAGTAGCCTAGTTTTGTTTTAAAGACATAAAATTATACTGTAATTAGTCTTTGATGAAGTTGCCAGTGCAGCAACTTGTCTTGCATGACAAGGAATAGTTTAATCTATTTAACAGTTACACTTTTAAAGTACCTCTTAGACTTAGCCAATGCAATATATATTTGTTAATTTTTTGGCTGAATAAATAAATGAAAATGAAAATGATATGAAACTAAATTCAACATCCAAATTCTGTATTTTGTAAATAAACTAGGATTGATATTAATTTTGAGAACGAATTGAAAAAAATGCTACGATGTGTTATAATTTTTTCACATGTCCACACTATCAGACATATATCAATATAATTAATTAATGTATATTTTGCAAAAAAAAAAAAAAAAAAAACAGTACATTGAAAACTATAATAAAGAACAACAATCTTCAAATTGATAAAGTATCAAAGAAGTTTATTTAAGTACACAAATAAGCATGTATTTATGGTAAAAGTGTCTGTTTCATTAACAAACTTTTTAAAAGTCAAATAATATATACCTTTCTGACTCCAGCGACTTAAATAAATTCCAGTCTTTTGACTTCTGTAGTGGCAAAGGTAAAATGAAGAATGTAATTAAAATTATTTTTGCCTATCTGACTGTATTACTTATAACATGACAGAAATAACTGTTAGACCATGAAAATGTGTTATTATTATATTTGCTTTAGTTAAGCGCACAGAATACGCCACAATACCTTTTTTTATTTATTTACTTAAGTTCAATTTCATCGTAAAACATGTAAGTTAAACGTCAGATTTAAAAAAAAACCCTGTTTTTAACTATGAGTATTTTAGTTTTAAGTTCCTTTGAATTAATGCTTGCATAATTTGGTACAGTATTATATAAATTCTTCTGGAATATATGTTTTTTAACTCAAATAAATCAATTAAGGAAACCTACTAGATGTTTTGAATACCGAAACTAAATTTGAAAGAGATAACATGGAATACAAAATAAATAAATAAAAATGACTTTATTTACAAGCGTTTCTCAGTACATAACTGTTTTACAGAACAACTCAAGTCAATGGCCTTAATACTAAGAAATAAATATTAAAAACTAAGAACAGCGCAAGTTAAGATTAAGGTATAATATATATATATAGTTTTACAAAGAAAGGAAACCTACAAAAGCCATAAGTTTGAAAATATGACAAAAGCGAACACGCACTAGACAAAGATAATAATTTGTTAATGCCCTTTCTTTTACTTACACTTACATTCTTTTACTTACTTTGTGTTTTCTGCTTGACTTCATTACTTGATCTCATGAAACCCCTCAACAAAATTGTAATGTACCCTGTAGTAAAACATAGTACGTCACAGCTAGACAGTCAACCATCAGTTTTATTGCATATATTCGACTTTGGTCTTTGAACAGGATGTTTTCGAGCCGGTTTGGTTAAACAGCTTAAGATTTCAAAAATTTTTTTATGTTTGTCTGTAGTTGAGATAAAGTGAAGAGGTTGGCAATTTTGTGCTATGCACTTGAGTGTATGTGCTGGTTGCCGCATGCTTATCATCTCACTACCTGAAGTAACACGCTGTTTTTATACAGCATTTTTTATAGAGGCCACTTGATCATGTCTTATCATGCTGATGCGACATTTATAAACAATATAAATCACTATTAATGTAGATCGATCAGTAATATGGTATTTTAATTTTTTTAGTGTGAAGTCTCTACACACAAATTGACCGTATTTTCCTAAATATTCAGTTTCTTGCCACACACAGAGAATCGTTATAGGTAGACCCCGAAACTGTCGCCCTCATTTTTTTAGGAATATTTAATCAGTAGGCGTCCGAACCCCGTGACATATACACCATCATACTCCCTCGCATTCTAATTCTGGTTAAGTAAACATTTAAATTGGTAATTCACTGAAGTAGTTTTGAAACATAAGGGTTTACTACAATATTTGACCACTTTGGTTTTTGAAGCAAAGCGCATATACTCTCTCGTCTCTCTAATATTTATGAGTAAAGAAATCATTAATTTGATCTATCATTCGATTACGTTTTGAAACAATCAGTGTTTTCCAAATACTCGTCCATGTTAAAGATTTGTTTAATGAATCAAATACAATTCGAATTTTAAAATAAAACTTGAAGGGTCCTTTATATATTTGAACATTGTATATAAAAAATCTATCATTCGATTACGTTTTGAAACAATCAGTGTTTTCCAAATACTCGTCCATGTTAAAGATTTGTTTAATAAATCAAATACAATTCGAATTTTAAAATAACACTTGAAGGGCCCTTTGTATATTTGAACATTTTATACAACTTTAGTTTTATAACCTTCTTAAGAATACCAAATCAGATCTAAACATTTTTAAATGTTCGAAAGTTGAGTTTCTAGGCCAAACATCAAAGTTAAAAGTTTTTAGGTAAAAAAACCACATCAAGTGGCGCGTCAAGTTATATTTACGTGAATACACGTCAAGTTTTGGTTCTAGTATTCTTGTCCTTTATGGGGTAGCAGGTCAACAAAAATACTTGTGTTGGCTAATGTTAAAAACCATTTTTTATTTTAAAAAATCGCCTACAGCAAAAACAAAATAATTAGCAGTGTTACATCTTGTAAATCAGATGGTACTTGAATTTGTAGATCTACAGGCTCCTTTCAATATCTATTTTCAAATTTTATTCTGTATTTTTCGTGTTTCCGATTCAAAAGGTTACTTTTACTATCCTCACACAAATAATTTATACAGTTATACAAACGTTAGTTAACACATATTTTGTTGGCTATCCATAGATCCGCTTGCACTCTTTACACATATTTGTGTTAAGTGTCCGTCCTTCGCCTAAAAGTCATTATCTATATAAACGTGTTTGAGACGTTTAGTTAGGCCTAAAAGGTTTATACAATGACGTAGTTGTATGTGCCTGTTGGACTGTCAACAAATTATACTTCTAGATTTGTTTGGATGACATTTAATACGTTTGTTTAATATTCACTATATTAAACTTAACTGAACAAGTAATTTTAATAATTTTAAAGAGGTAGAAAAGAGAAGGATAAAATCTTTTGTTTTTTTTATTGTTCTTTAAAAGTTTTTAAAGCTTATGTTAGTATAGCATTCGTAACGTAAACAATTTGGTTTCTGCGTTTTTTTATATAAAGTATATAGAAGTTATTTTTAGATGTAAACAGTCTTATTGTTAATACAAATATCAAGTAACGCTTGCATTGTAAGTTTTGTGTAAAGTTTATCCTAGATAAGAGATTTTTGTGAAATTAAAGTTATTTAAAATTTCATTCAACATATTGTATGGTAACTTTTGTATGTGTATGCTTAATAAACATGCCTATTGACCACAACAAAATCAAATGAGACAGGATCAAACGTGTTGTTTTGTAGATAAAGCTTCGACTGCGGAAACAATAAGTAAATACACGAATGAATACACTATTGTTATCAAACAACACCCACAGATTATAACAGGTTTGATCATCCATTTATAGTAAAATTATTAGTTCAATAAGATATGTTAGTTGTCCTTGGAAAAGCCCCAAACCACAGACACACGCCCCCTCCCCAAACAACCCCAACGGAATGGAAAACTTTACTTTGTTGGCAATGACCTTTGCTACTTAATCCTGGAATGCCATTGTTTCCAAGTAGTTTATAACTGTAGACCATAGTTGTATGCTGCACGTGTTACACGAATGTTGAAACCTCACGGCCGGCCGGTACAGTTTCACATCCAGTCGTCCTCTACTGTAGAGGCAAGACACGGATCATAGTGGACGGCCTAACCCATACACTCAAGTCTGAGATAATATTGTTCCCACTTTAATTACAGTTTTCACATCATTTTAAAACAATGTAACAACATATATTTGCTACATTGCTTTCTAATCAGTGTTCACAAGAGTGTGTGTACAGGGAGTTACTTTATTATTAGTTTATTTCATTCGAAATAAGTATTAATTAGGGCTACTAAAGTTGACTAATGGATATCAAAGAGTGTTTACTTTAGGTATGATGGAATATTGAACATTTTCTATTCTAAGGACTAACCAAGTTTCTTTTTTAACCCTTAACTGGTCACGAGAGGTCTTATGAGACCCAAGTAGATATCCTTTTTAATTTTTACATAAATAATATTTTTTGTGCACTGTCGTTTTTATCGATATTCTATTAGTTGCGTATATTAAACAAGCTTACGAGCTACATTTATCAAAATTATTTTTTTAACCTTTACAAAAAATTTTAATACTTATTTTATAAACTGTAAAAATATGAAATTTGTTAATAACGTTTAAAATCAGATGTTTTATTAATTCTGGTAGATATATATACATTCATAAAACAAAGAAAACATTAAAAGAATTTGAAATAAATAACAAAAAATTAAAAAAAAGTTGTGTCAACTTTCATACTTTACAAAAGTGACTATTTAAGTAATGCTAATTTAAAAAATTTTGAAAAATACCTATTCTGCTTCATTTTTATACAAAACATATGGTGATTTATAGTTATAAAATTTAAAGTAGTATATGTTTATAAAAAATTGTATTATAATTTTTCTTTAGCTCAAAAGACCCCACGAGACCAGTTAAGGTTGTAAGTTTCATGGAACTTGTTAAGGGCTTTAGAAAACTTGGTTGATTTGAACTCATTTTGTAATTTTTGACAAAAATTAAACTTTTTATTAAGAACTTGCTTAACTTATGTAACTTTTTTATTAGATTACACGGTACATCTTTAATCAAAAAATAATCACTACTAACTTAAAACTACATGCCCCTCTAATGCCCGTAAATTACTTATATTATTGCAATACATTATGTAGCAATATAGTGGCATCAAGTAAATTACTGTCACGGAAAGTTTGTACCATAATGAATAATAATTTTTTAATTTATGAAAAGAAAGTTTGGTGAATTATCGAATTGAACTTTCCTGTTTGTAGAGAAAATACTAACTTCTATTCCGAAATACTTATTCCCCCTCCCATCTAAACACACGGCTCACTACCTTCTCTTGTGCATTTAACACGCCCTGATTTTGCAAATCACCTTCAATACCGGCTATGCCCCTCTCACCCAAAAGGTTCGCAGACCACTCACCCAAGCTGAACTTTTACGGCCTTGCTATGTTACAAGGTCACCTGAATGCAATGTTCTCACAATTCTCTTAGTTCTCATATTTCATAGTTCTCACAATTAAGTGTGTATGTACGATAACTGTATTAATTTTTAAAATTAATAGTGCTCCAATTTTTTAAATTTTTGTCTGTTTTCTGATTTTGTTTTCAAATTGTCTCAACAACAGAAATAATCACATTTATCCGACCAATTATCCGAATTGACAGCGGAAAGAAAAAGAGGTAATGACTGCTGCAACAAGCGGTAGCCATTACATCAGACATTTCATATATGTACCAAGTCAAGGTGACTTGATTGTTTGTCTACGACTGTACGTTGATCCTTGAGGAGGTAATTCGAATGATACATGATTGACGTCCCCAGCTGTGATTTGTACGCTCGTCCAGACGGAGAAACGATTATTAAAGTGGATCTCTTTAAATTTAAGTTCGTGTAAAAGCTCCTCGAAAATACAACTGCGCTGTAAAAGTTTAGTATAGTCGCCAATTCAAATTTTTAATTAGTAGTCCAAAAGTGTATTCGAGTTCTGTAAGTTACGAAATGTAGTAGGTTTGTAATGAAACTATTTTTGGTGCAACGATTTCTCTAATTTGGAACCACTATCTCGATGAATATCTATTCTAGACTAACAGGCTTTGGGCCTTTTACTAAATTTTCTTAATTCTGTGAATATCTTTGTGTCAGTAACTACAAAAACAAGCCGAAGGGAGTTTTAGACTGCATATTCTATCAACTGCATTAATTAGTCCATTGTTTTAATAAGATAATAATTTTACTGAAAAATATTTAAATTAAGAAAACATCTATTTCTTAAAATAAGTAGATAACCGGTGTTACGTAGCTATAGAAGATTGAAAACGCACGATCAAGACACCTCTGATTTCATATATGTATAAGGCTTTTACGCTCACTTCAATACCATTGTACGTTTATGGGTGAGCGAGTGGGTCAATACCACTGTACGTGTATGGGTGGGTCAATACCATTGTACGTGTATGGGTGGGCAGTTAGGTCAATACCATTGTATGGGTGGGCGGGAGGATGAATTTAGGCATGTGCAATTATTGCAAGTCCAAGATAGTTTGGCTGAATCTTCTTTCTAATTAGTTTAATTACATTTTTTTCATTCACGTGTCTCAAATAGAAATTGTATTTCGATCTGTCTTCTCTTTCTTCTTTGTTAATTTCATTCTTCTCTTCTTCGAAAAGTATTTTTTTATACTGTAAAATTCTTCAATAGAAAATAACGCAGCATCAACTACAACTAAATACTTTTTTAATTTAATCTTGAATATATTAAAGATTAAATTAAAAAATTGTATTAAATTCGTTTTCTTTTTTTATAATATCACGTAAATATCTAACAAAAATTGGTCCTATGTCTGTTATCTTTTTATGTGTAAATTTAGAATACGATGCTTGGGTATAGGCCTACTGTAAATTTTACTTGTATTATTATAATTATGTATCAGAAAATCACTAACTTCTTATATTTTTTATTATTCTAACCTAAATTGGTTATATTCCACGAATTTTGGTCGTGGGTGAAATATCACGTGGACGAAGTAGCACTCAGCCTACGTCGAACTAATGAAGTTTATAAACTGTCTAGGTAATTGTTTATTTGGTATAACATTTATAAGAAAATTCCATGAATAATTTTACCTGTATTAATGTAACTCACTTAAATCTTCGATCACTTAATCGCAGTTTAATATATGCATTTTTTTAAATTCGTAAGCTTAAGCGGCCGGAGTCATTGCTATTAACTAAAGATTCCGGTAACGACCGCATCAAGGTGCTATCTACAATGTTTACATCACCGCTTTAAATATTGCAAGTAACGCCTTGACACGGTCGTTACCGGAATCGATAGTTTTTAGTAGTGTATAGTATTAGTCATAAGGAGTCAGCTAATACATCTTTTCTACCACAAACTATTGAGTTAATACAACACGCCACTTTAGACTGACGTAGCTTTTATCTTCATTATTACAGTAGCTTGAAGAAGCAGCTGTCGGAGTGGCCACACAAGGATACAGTTATTGTCAAGCACTGTATCCATGAGTTGTTCGCGCCTAATCTTGGCAGCACATCAGGGCTGTGAGTAGCGCGGTCAACTTACACACATAAACAAATTATCGTGGTGTGTATCTCATTGGGTAGGTAATCTAGGATGTCCCTTTGGCAATTAAAACCCTCCGGACGCAATGTTTGTACGTGGTCTATGTACTAAATTGTACATGTAAATATACAATAATACGATTCACACCTATTTAGACGTAAAAAACGAGTGAACGTCGTACAACACAAATACACCATAATGCAAGAACAAAATATTATAGTGGTCAATTTTGGTAAACCAAGTTTACCTTGCTCAGACCAGAGGAATTCACAAACAGGGGTATCTCCTTTCCTTAGTGAATCCCTCTGGTCTGAGGGAGGTAAACATGGTCTGCCGAAACTGACCCCTAAAATAGTTTGTACATTTTATACTCATGATTAATTGAGTTGTGACGTTCACTTTTTTTGTATTTCTTCCAACACTTAAGTAATTAATTAGCAATTAGAAACTTTTTACACAAACAAATGTTTGTTGTACTTTTGCTTATTTTTATTATTTTGTCCCCTGAACACAAAAAGTGGTTTTTTTCTTTCTTCAAATAAATATTTTGGTGCCTGTCCGTATGAGTCTGTTTTTGTGTATGTGCTGTTTGCTGGAGACCAAACGGATGGATCAATTTTTATGAAATTAGGTATGTATATGAATTTAGCCAATATATACAGACAGGTTTTCACTTTTATGAAATTTTAGTTTTTTTTATTTTTATGGGAAAAACATACAAAAATGGAATTATCTCAAAAATGATATAAACGATTTTGATTACATTTTCAAGAAATGTGTGAATTACAATTTTAAATATTTTAGTAAAAACCACATGTCTCTAACTTGACTAGTTTTTTTAATTATGACAAACAAAATATATTTGGGAATCAAACTGGTAATTTTCAAAGTTTTGATATTTTAGTGTTAATATGGGGGAAAGTTTGTGCCAATTCTTTGGAACCAGTTATTCACTTTGGTTTTGATATTGCTGAATATTTTCAACAATAGTTAATTTACCATAAGTTTTTCAGAACGTGTTTTGATGGAAATCAAATGTATCTTTCAGAACCGGGTAGTTAGAGTTTTGTACCTAAACGTAACTGAGATTTTGTACTTAAAACATTCTCTATAATCAAATATTTCACCAAAATCAGTATAAAACATATTCACTATGATTGAAGATCTTCAACGACATAAAATATTTATTTATCGAAAAAATACTCGTAGCTTAAGCGTTTTAAACTAGATTTTAATTTTCTTATTTATTAAAACAGTTGTTGCTTTTACCTGTCGATTACAATAACAAAAAGTATACTTTACTATGTATGAAAAAACAAACGAATTGATTTTAAAAAGGTGCATTTTGACGCGACTTCATTCATAGTCATGGATAGGTTATTCGCCCTCCTTCTCTTCAATATGGGTAGGAAGTATCGTGTAGACGAACGCGTACATTTCAATTAAACTTTGTTAGTGTGAAAAAATGACGCACAAGAGTTCATTTAATGAAAGGAAATTATATTGTCTGGACTGAATATGTGACAGAGTTGTTGGACTGCTTCAACAAAGGCAAAAGGCAGCGACATTACACATAACTAGACGGGTCCTCCCACCTGCCCTCCACACGACTTGATCCATAAATTTAAACATTTTTAGCAACTTTCACAATCTTCTTTACATTATAAATTTTTTAAAAACATTTTAATCATCCATTTTAGAAAGTACTTTTAATATGAATAATAGTGGTCAATAATTTGACTGAATTCCGTTTTACCAACGGAAAAAACTACTTTTTACAGCAAAGACAATTTTTTCGTTGGAGAATCAAGTACTGTGACGTAATGAAGCCGTGAGTAGTTCGTGTTTTACCGTGAAAGGGACAGATGAACGCGTCTGAAATATCAGAATCACGCGTTGAGATAGGTAATGGCGTTGACGCAGGTTCCCGTGTTATACCAGCTATAGTACAAGCACGCACAAGCTCTCTTAAATAGGGCCACAGAGAATAAATGAACAGAGGCTGCATCCAATAGCGCGCTGAATGTGTATCGAGTAAGTGTGTTTAATAGTTATTTCTACAGTTTCCCATGCGATGGCAGAGCTAGGACCTTGTCAGTCCCTCCCTTACTCCCTTAAAATCTCTAAGGATAACGAGGAATACCTTAATTCGTAGATACACATCTTAAATCCTAAATGTACATTTCTTTTAATCTATGTATAACTTCCAATGAAACGTTCGCTATGGTCATACAAAAGTGACCTCTGTTTCTTTTTTGTCTGTAGTATGTTACACAGGAGGGATTGCCAAGTGGTGGAGACATCAAAATTAGGGATGTTGAAGTTGTTGTAGCTCATTAGTATAATGGATAGGAGTGGTGGGCATGTTCTGAAGGTGAACCAACCATACATGAGGTTCTCTTTCAAAAACATGTAGAAAAATAGTTTATTGTGACCTTGATATTCATAATTGATAGTATTATATTGCAAAAAAATCACACGGCCGTAAACAATGCGTATCTAAATTATTACGCCATTTAGATAATGGGTAAATGAATGGTTCATTGAATATAGTTAGATAGATCACTTCCTCTGGATAAATCAGGCGTGTGTAATTACGTTTCATGTTGGGAGTTATAAAAGACCTACTCTTGTGGGGAACTTGACAGTTGGTGTGTTATAAAAGACCTACTCTTGTGGGGAACTTGATAGTTGGTGTGTTATAAAAGACCTACTCTTGTGGGGAACTTGACAGTTGGTGTGTTATAAAAGACCTACTCTTGTGGGGAACTTGACAGTTGATGTGTTATAAAAGACCTACTCTTGTGGGGAACTTGACAGTTGGTGTGTTATAAAAGACCTACTCTTGTGGGGAACTTGACAGTTGGTGTGTTATGGCCACAAAAGAGTGCTTCATGTCGGTTAACATACCTAACACGATATCGGAAGTAATGAAAAGTCACTACGTTATTGTAGACAGTCTAATTCATAATTTTAAAGTTATTTAAAAGAGTAAACCTGTTATTATCAACATACACTTGTTTTCCGTTACTTTTATTACCAATAAGGTAAGTATACAAATGTTGTTTCTCTTTAGGAATTGGTAAATACTTGTTTGTGTAACTGTTCATTCTGGGGTGTTTCAAATACTTGTTTGTGTAACTGTTCATTCTGGGGTGTTTCAAATACTTGTTTGTGTAACTGTTCATTCTGGGGTGTTTCAAATACTTGTTTGTGTAACTGTTCATTCTGGGGTGTTTCAAATACTTGTTTGTGTAACTGTTCATTCTGGGGTGTTTCAAATACTTGTTTGTGTAACTGTTCATTCTGGGGTGTTTCAAATACTTGTTTGTGTAACTGTTCATTCTGGGGTGTTTCAAATACTTGTTTGTGTAACTGTTCATTCTGGGGTGTTTCAAATACTTGTTTGTGTAACTGTTCATTCTGGGGTGTTTCAAATTGGTATCAATTTTGAAAAACATAATTGTGTGTCTAATGATTTGACAAAATTCAGATATTAAAAGAAAGTAGGTATATCTGTTATCAAGTCACCTTAACCTAATATTTATTGACTTCGTGTAATACTTAATGTTCAAGGCAATTCATTTAAACAGTGTCAAGAACAGATTACTTTAAATGCAGGCCTATCTATTTACACCATTAAGACTATAAAGTTGCTGTAGGCGATTTGATTTTTGGTTCTATGCTATTATTATTATTTATAAAACAGACGAATTAATTGTAAAGTTTGTCGTATTTTCCTGTGTTTAATATTTTTCTATATACTGAACCATGCGTAGCTACATGATAGAAAATGCTTTGGTCTAAAAATGTCCAATACATGTTATACCTATGATGTTCGTAAAAAAACTGACATTTTAAATTTCTTGGAGCGTAATTTCATTATTTCGTAGTACAGTATTCCAAATTTCTATTTGTTGTGGTTAAAAATTGTTTGACCCTAATCTTACAGGGCATCTGGACTTGCACCAAAATGACCTTAGTTTTGTATTCTTTGTTTGTTGTGTAAAAAAGGGGAGAAATTGCATTTTCCTTAAGAGTCTGCAGAGGCTGTCGGCCATGTTGGTTTTAATCTCATATGAAAAATGCATTTGCTCGTTATTTATTGACCAAAAGTTGTTCATGAGGTGTCATTTTAAACGTTATACTATTGCGCATTGGGTTTGCTTTTGATATTTTGAAAACATTAGCCTAATTTTGAAAAGTATGTGAAAATAAAAACTTTAAACTAAATAGTTTTATATTTTTTCTATAATTAGGAATTCGCAAAAAAATTTCAACGTGATTCCATTTTTGATCAAATTCAATTTGTTTGGAAAACCCGTTAAAAAATGACTGTTTAATGTGGATACGCGTGATCCTATGTATAGTTCGAAAATAACATTGTTTTTATGGGATTAAAACCAACATGGCCGATAGCCTCTGCAGACTCTTAATTCAGTTCTCCTAAAGAACTGAATTAAGGAAAACAATAAATAGCTCGATATCGGCCAATTAAAGCAAATGCAAACTTTGGCAAATGCTACTACTCACCATAAAAATGAGAGAGAGCGTACGACAGTGATTAACTTCATAACCACCCATGATCATTTTGGCAGCTATCTATACACCGAGATGAGCTAATATTTTCTATAACTTACAAACACTTTTATGTCATGTATCGTTTTTCCAAAATATACTGTTGTTCGCTACTCATTGTCAGCAGTTGAAAATAAAACTATGCCTTCATCAAAATTAAATTCAAAGTTGTCATGTAAAATTGAATCTGATTGTTTTGTTAATTCTTTTCATTATATGAGAACTGCGAGCGACTCGTGCATGGACAACCCACGCTCCCTGCACGATATTAGTGAACTTTTTTAATGTCTAGACGAAATTTCAGAAAACTGTGTGTTTCATCTGCACAAATACAGTGTGCAAAAACCGCAGTAACGGCCGGTGTTTGCAGGACCAGTGAAGCAAAATTGACAAGAGAAAATATGCAACGTATAACATAAATAATAAGAACCCACCACGCACGTATAACGTAAATAATAAGAACCCACCACGCACGTATAACGTAAATAGTAAGAACCCACCACGCACGTATAACGTAAATAATAAGAACCCACCACGCACGTATAACGTAAATAATAAGAACCCACCACGCACGTATAACGTAAATAATAAGAACCCACCACGCACGTATAACGTAAATAATAAGAACCCACCTCGCACGTATAACGTAAATAATAAGAACCCACCACGCACGTATAACGTAAATAATAAGAACCCACCACGCACGTATAACGTAAATAATAAGAACCCACCACGCACGTATAACGTAAATAATAAGAACCCACCACGCACGTGTAACGTAAATAATAAGAACCCACCACGCACGTATAACGTAAATAATAAGAACCCACCACGCACGTATAACGTAAATAATAAGAACCCACCACGCACGTATAACGTAAATAATAAGAACCCACCACGCACGTATAACGTAAATAATAAGAACCCACCACGCACGTATAACGTAAATAATAAGAACCCACCACGCACGTATAACGTAAATAATAAGAACCCACCACGCACGTATAACGTAAATAATAAGAACCCACCACGCACGTATAACGTAAATAATAAGAACCCACCACGCACGTATAACGTAAATAATAAGAACCCACCACGCACGTATAACTTAAATAATAAGAACCCACCACGCACGTATAACGTAAATAATAAGAACCCACCACGCACGTATAACGTAAATAATAAGAACCCACCACGCACGTATAACGTAAATAATAAGAACCCACCACGCACGTATAACGTAAATAATAAGAACCCACCACGCACGTATAACGTAAATAATAAGAACCCACCACGCACGTATAACGTAAATAATAAGAACCCACCACGCACGTATAACGTAAATAATAAGAACCCACCACGCACGTGTAACGTAAATAATAAGAACCCACCACGCACGTATAACGTAAATAATAAGAACCCACCACGCACGTATAACGTAAATAATAAGAACCCACCACGCACGTATAACGTAAATAATAAGAACCCACCACGCACGTATAACGTAAATAATAAGAACCCACCACGCACGTATAACGTAAATAATAAGAACCCACCACGCACGTATAACGTAAATAATAAGAACCCACCACGCACGTATAACGTAAATAATAAGAACCCACCACGCACGTATAACGTAAATAATAAGAACCCACCACGCACGTATAACGTAAATAATAAGAACCCACCACGCACGTATAACGTAAATAATAAGAACCCACCACGCACGTATAACGTAAATAATAAGAACCCACCACGCACGTTTAACGTAAATAATAAGAACCCACCACGCACGTATAACGTAAATAATAAGAACCCACCACGCACGTATAACGTAAATAATAAGAACCCACCACGCACGTATAACGTAAATAATAAGAACCCACCACGCACGTATAACGTAAATAATAAGAACCCACCACGCACGTATAACGTAGTACGCTGAAGACTACACGTACTCCGTATCTATTAGGGCATGGTGAGGAGGGGCCGGATATTCACAAAAGGGTATGCTTTACATATCGGCGATGTGTCTGTTTACTACAAACATTAACATTGACAACTCTTTGACACATTCAGAAAACGACTGATAAGGTATACGTAGCATTTTTCGAACATCAAAGGAAAATTTCACTATTTTCATTATTAAGCTTTCGAATTTATATACAAACTAGCTTATTCAAAATGACTGGGATTGAAATACTTATTGACGATGGCAAACTGGAATGACAACTCACTACTGACTACTCAAGAGTATTTAATGATTTATACATTCAATATATATAATACCAATTTTCGTTAACACTGAAATGATTTTTGCTAAGATTTAATTAATATCTATACATTATTTCAGTTGTTATGTTACATACAATGTGTTTTCTAACAACCAATTCGGATTTTAAGACTACTATCAACAATAATTACTTGACCAATGTGTAAATATTATAAACAATAATTAATTGTATGTTTCAATTGGTGAAAATGACAGGCTGTCACTCTTTATAATTAACACAGTGCAGCACTTCTTATTTGATTAACAAAAGTTATTAATAAGTAAAGTAGGCCTATGTAATCACGTTAGGTCTAACCTGATTATGTTCTACAGTGATATCCCAATTTTCGTTGCAAACAAGTGTTAATTTCTTGTTCGAATTCTCTTATTTGAACAGTTTCTGTAAGTGAAATTTTAAATTGTTTATATCATAACAAGTAATTAAATAATATCACTACGTTTCGACAACAGCGCTTCATATTCTGTTTATAGAAAAAAACTAATTAAAAACAAATGTGTCTAGTAGCCTACCGAATAGAAATTATAAAAAGTTATTTTTATAAAATTATTTCTTCCAATATTAAATAGTAGGCTATGTTTTCTTATGTACGAGTTTATTGTAAAATATTTATTTATTTGAGTGCAAGCATCAATTTATATAAATGGTTTGACCTTGTGAACCTACAGAGAGGTGGTCGAGGAACGAATTTAATGGCTTAATGACTTGTAAAAGTGATCATTAGTAAAGTACCAGCAATTAAAATTTTAATTGATCTCAGAAGACACACCTTTGAGCACCTGCACTGATTAGTCTACGTGTTGAATGACGTCATACATCCGAATTTCAAGAAAGTTTTTTATGAAATTAGCAAAATAGTATATAGAATAATAACATTGTAAAATCGCTCGACTAATCTACATTAAAGTAACGAAGATTTCAAGAATTTTATATTCCAGGGTTTAGTAGGCTTAATAAATAACAAACAATACGTGTTTCACTTCATAACAAATATTTGTCAATAATATAATTAATTGTGTAGCTTCGGAAGGATTAATAAAAATGTACATCTATCGATAATGAATATTGAGATAAAAAAATGAAAGGGAAATATAAGTAATAACAAACAACGCATTACTTTTTTTACTTTTTTTTACTAACGTGTATTCGATTACAGATGTGCAAACAATGTTGAATCAGATATATGACATCGTTTTCGTAGGTAGGAACGTAGATTTAAATATATTTCTAACTTATTCATTTTGTATTTTTTGTTTTTAAATTTCTTTTAAAATACAGATAGATACAGCCTAAATTTAGACTTTTGAATCGTAAATTAAATAAAGTATTTAAAATAAATTATTGTCGATTTCCTGCTCCATTTGGTAAAAGATCGTATTATCTATTACGAAATGTATATAGACCATTTGGTGTTATCTAACTATATTTCTAGTGACTAGAATTTTAGTATTTAGATAACGATTTGGCATTCACGCCTTTGATTGAAAAGTCTTATCAGTGTGTTATCCATGGAATTGACATTGGGGTGTACTTACATGATCTGTGGAGTGGAGAGTCCACATCATAATCTTGACATCGATTATCTCGTAGTTTTATACATGAATATCTATTTTATTATTACTGGATTATAGTTTTTTCACGTTTCGTTTGCTCTCTCATATCAGTTACATTGCTTTAAGACAATGTTGACATTTGAATCGGAGATAAAAATTGGGCGAATAAGGTCCATAGTACTTGTTCGAGTTTGTTTTGATATCTATAACTTGATTAGATAAACAAATAAACCTGGGTTGACTTTGAACCTATTTGGCGAACGAACGCGTAAATTCACTTTCCGAGACCTTTGGTTTTTTAACTCAGTTCAGAGTTCAAAAGTTTGCAGTCGAATGAGTCATCATCACGAACAAATATCAAAGTCAAAGACATTTGAAAGAAGACGAAATACTTCTTTGAAGAAAAATAATTGCAAAATTACTGTTATAATAGTTCAGACAGCAATACATTAAAACAATTTTTGTATTATTATTATCCTCAAAATTAAAATGTATGTACATTTATTTACATATGTGCAAGTTAATTTGTATGACACAGCTAAGGAGTTGTCTCTTCTGCAAGTACAAAGAATAACTCCAAAGCAACAATGGCAGTTAAATTAAAATTGAACTGGTGGAAATATGTTACGTATATATAAACGAATGTAGGTGTGTTTGTCCTTTATGCATTACTAAACCACTCATGGGATCACTATGAAACTTTGGGAAGTTGTAGAGTTCACTCCTAGGAAGGTTTCTGGCGTGGTTTCATTTGCTCCCGCCCAGAGGCATTTAAAGTTTCAATGATAATGTTATGACGTTACTTTATTTATTCGACACTGCACTAAACTAAAACATTACTGTTTATGTGTTAATCCCGTAACAAGGCGCGGCTAAACAGCTGGTTACTTTTTATGATAAATGATCATTGGACGTATTAGATCAGTTCCGTCACGTAATTATGGTACGAAATTCTTTTTAACCCTATCAAATTGAGTTGCACAACTTTACAGATAGGGGCATTGTGTGATTGGTTGGAATTGGATTGACTTGAATCAGTTAACCCAAACGTAAACAGAACAATTGAAGTAAATTCTTCACGATAAGCTTTCGAAACGCGGAAGTTCATTTTGAACACTCTCTGAATAACATGTAGGCTATCCGAGTTAGTGACTGTTCCTATCTTCACAATGATCGCAGAGGTTAATATGGCTAATTAAGTTAATTTGCTTTGAATGTAGAATTTGTATCATCCTTAGTTCTGTGAGACATCTCATTTGGGAGCTGGGGGCCTGTTTCTACGGTACTTAAAACTGACCTGTCACACAAAACGTTTGTGTTTGTTTATAGTCGCTGAATAAAAATGCCTTATGTTTTAAAATCGTTTCTTTCGTACATTTTACTTTTATTTCTCACTCAACTTAATTTTTATTTGTTTGTTTAATGTTCGTTTTTGGCCTCAACAATGAAATCACTATTATGAATTTTTAATTTAGGCCCATAGAAAACAGACACTCTAAAATAGAAAATAAATTAAATAAAATAACGTCACTACTGTTTTATATCATTAGTTTCCCAGTGGGTTTAAAACCAATTTTAACAGGTTCATGGCTGGTTTAGATTCTAGGGTAATAAGTCTTAACTGGAAAAAGATAAAAGATAAAGAAAACAAAATAATACGACAACAAAACTTATTTTCACCATTCGTTTTTAGTATGAGTAGGCGTTGTACACTTAAATATTTTGCAATTTCTAACAATATGTAAATAAAACATTTCAAGCTACTTCTTTTTATTTCATAACTATTCTATTACTATGTATGGTGAGCATTAGTAATAACATCAGCGTTGTACATAATCCTTGTGATTGATAATGAGGGGACATTAGGTTAAGTAACACCACCTGGAGAAGAAACCATTGTACATCTATGCCTGAAAAGCTGTAAACAGTAAACCAAATTTTAACCGTAGGATTTATGGTTATGTTTACAACTGTTTGATAAAAACAGCTGGCACCAAGTCGGGTTGGTCCAGACCTTGTACTTGCGGCCTTCCGGTTCAACCAAGGTCAAAGCAGCTCTTACCTTTCTATTCAACAAGGGTGTGTCAGTATGGGTACAACGAGAAATTAACCATTAGTGGAGTGACGTTGGAAAACAGAATGCAACAATGAGAGTTCTTTAATTAACTCGTCAGACAATACTAAAGTAAACTGACGTCATACTATGTGCGTCATAGGGCTGTGTTCCAAATAACAGGCGCGATTTAAAGCGGTTGTTTGATTCAAGTACTTTAATACAGTTAGCTTTATTTGCCTCAACGACAATTATCTTATTAGTTCAGCTGATTTACTATCTTATTATAGTTCTATAATTTTGTAGACAACAACATCCTTACGTTAAAACAGTGTTTTTAAAATCGTGTCATATTTTTCATAGTCGGCCAAAAATGAAATCTGTTGCTAATTAAATATTCTAAATATGCAGGGAAATACAATGATATTATTTATTGTTATATCAGTTTGATATTGTTGAGGTTATGTTTTCTAATGTATTCATCTAATGTAAGCTACTAATCTCAAGTGTTACCAAAATCGGTTGGTATTAAATAATTAAATATGTAAATTAATGAATAAAGCACAATTTTAAACAAATCTGTAATAATTTCTGCATATTACTCAAGTCCATTTGTACTGACTTAAGTATTTTAAGATGAACAAATAATATATTATGAATAACATTTAGAATGATTAAGTACATTTAAAAGGATTTTTCATATAATTCGTGAAGGAATCTCATTAGTTCACATCGTTTTTCTCAAATTATCTTGTGCTTGAACGATTTAAAATTAAAATTACTCTGTCTAAATTTTAAATCTACATTACTCCATAAAAAGTCTGTCACAACCATAACTTATGTTAATTGTAAGCATTGTTATTAGAACAATACTGTTTTATAATTGTCACAGACTTATTTTAAAAGTAAATATCATTGCCGTGCCCCAGAACAAGTATTATAGTAAGACTATAATAAGGGACACTCTTGCTCGCTTCGTGTGCCAACCCCCGTCACTCGCTGCGCTCGTTACACATCGACCTGTAACTTTTGGTTAAAGTTAATAGAAAGTTAACTGTATAACGTAAAGTCACAAAATTAAATTTATTTACAATATCTCACTCAAACTACTTGCGTTGCTACCTATTAATTAGAATCAATACCCGATGTTTATTACTTAGGCTATTTCAAATGTGATCATTTCATTTGTTTTTGTTTAACAGCTGAAGATTAATCAAATAAATAATATAACCGCTTTAATTATCATTGTAACCTTCAGTTCCAGTATAGCGGAATCCTATAATCGAATGTGAATGAAACCAAGCTTACAACCTTCCCTCGTTTAACATTAAGAAATATATAACTTCCTCGATATTACAAACACCGTTGTTTACATGCCAACAGCTGTTCAAACTTTTTGGAAATCGCTATGTATATTTGAACACCTGTTTTTTTCGATTCATTTAAATACCTCTCCATGTAAGGTTAGGTGGTAGAGAGGACTGTCCAGTCCTAACCTCGCCTTAAAAATAAAGTAGTTTTTTCATGTTATTCTTATAGCCGAAACACGTACTTTGAGTTAAGAGCATTGACCTTCAGGGTGAAAATATTGAAGAATTAAGATCTTATTGCACAACTACGAACAGAGGCAATTTTGTTGACACCTCAACCGTTTAATTGGTCGAGAAATAAGGGAGGAGTTGCGTTGACAAAAAGCGGCTTCATGTATTATAATATAGGGATATCTTGGGCTTTAAAAACATTTTACTTCTCCAACATTGCCACAGTAATATTTGTAAAGCAAGCTCAATGCAATAGGTAGGCATTGATTCACATGTACTTTCTATTTCACAATAAATCACGTGTACCTTGAGGGATTGATTCACATGTACTTTTTATTTCACAATAAATCACGTGTTCCTCTAGTCGGTTTAGTTGTTTTGAAACAGTATCACCGACTAGAATAATATTGGCACAGTCCACAATCAGTAAGAGTGGACTTCAACTGTGATTGACTTAATTAAGCCGATGTCTGGCGATAGTTGCCAAGACTGCTTCATTTTGGTGCTAGAATATTAAGCATAACATAATTATTTAAGTGTTAAAGTCCACCTTTTCATGTTAGCTTTGGACCACTTGACGATGTTTTCAGGAAGTTTCCACTCATCAGTCTTGGAGCTATAATGAGAACTACGTTTTTGTTTAATTTCCTATACCTTGTCAACATGTTTGGGTAGATAAATGTGTCCACAAGACCCAGTCATCATTATGGAAGGTTTCCTTTAATAGGATGCGCAGTATGTTAATACAGTTCTTAATTTGTTGAGAAACGATTCTCAAAATTTGTCTCTTTCTAAGTGTAAAATTTCTTTTTTAGAAATTTAAACAAATATTTAACAATGGTTAAATAAGAGGAGGATTTTCAATCACAGAGCATATGTCATCCAGACTTGACTTGCACAGTGTAGGTAAAGTCAGTAAACGGTAAATTGAATGTTTTGGTGAATGTAGTACCGGTACCGAAAATCACTCATGTTCACCCTTTCTTGGAACTATTTCCAAAACATACATAATAAAAGAAATTAAAGCGAAAACTGTTTGGGTAGTGAAGAGTGATAGAGAATAATTAATAGTGTGATGGAGAAAATAAATTCATCATGTCGTGGAAAATCCTCACTTATTCCTAATCCTTTCACCTCAATTTTCTTTGCTATGTGGTGTCATATCTTAAGACTAATGTATGTACGGGAAGTCTGATCAGAAATGAATTTGTTGTCAGGCATTTTTTCTTTCATTTTATTTATTATACAATATGTGCATACCAATGTGTTCGTAACATGTGGGGAGTAGGGGGATCATAGTCAGCCAGTTTTAGATGAACCACTTGTTACATGATGAAACTGGTTTTTAGTACATTTAAAAAAATCTGTTTTGGTTTATTGAGTCCAAAACATTTCATTCTAAGTAATTTCAAATAAAAATGTCAAGTATACATTCTAAATGTCATTAAATTTAAAGATACAGTATATATATTAAATATTTATATACAGTATCTGTATTATTTGATTTAATGGTAAAAATATAAGTTTACGATTGGTTAATAGGAGAAATTAAATTGTAAAGAAATCTTAAAGTAATCTAAACTAGTAATTATTTTAAACGGCCAATTTATATGTTACTAAACTTAAGCTAAGTGTTTGTTCTGACAAAGAGGCTATTCCAAGCAGTTACAACAACACGCTCTATACAATGACGATATATTGTCTTTCAACTTGCATCTTATTGAACATTATTTCTTCTAAATATTAAAGATATTGTTCGCTTACCATTTATCTATTCTAAATTAAGGCGTATTCATTTGTTAGACTCTCACCTGAGTGGGATTTAGGTGGGATTTAGGTGGGGGACAAGGGAGGGGCAGTTGCCCCCGCCCCAATATTCTCAAACGTTCAAAATGTATTATTAGAAACTACTGTTGTTTCCATTGAGTTATTTTTCATAAATATATTAATAAAAAATATACAATCTAAAAGAATAAGAATGTGAAATTAAAATAAAGAAAGAATTCAGAACACCCTTTGTTTGCTACTGAGTACTGATAGTGGCCATGAAGAATATTGCCAAACTACAGTTGAACAATAGCCCTGGCAGGAATGTAGCGTAGTTGGTTCAATCCCAGCTTCATGTGCTAAAGGTTCTCAGTTCGATCCCAATCAGAGTCAATATATTTTGAGAGAAGGATCAGCTGATAATCACCGGCTGTTCATTTGTCATTGGGCTATTTAATTAATGACACTTTTTAAGGAATAGTCGGCCTTAGTTTGAAACAATGACTACGTTCGCTCATCTACACTCATTCGAAATCCATATTCGCCCATATCTTGACGATCGGCGTCTTATAAATAAATAAAAAAAATAAATAAATAATGTCGGTCTAGTCTGACTGCTTAACCTCTTTCTCTACTTGGTTGAATTCAAAAATCTGTTACATAATCGCATTATAAACATTTGGACTACAAAAATATGAGCTCAAAATTAGCAGTAGCAATCGTCCCTTGAAACTGCGAGGGGGAAGCACTTTCTAAAAACATTAGAACTTTTTCGTCTTTACTTTCCAATATTATTGGTATTGACCAATAAGTTTAGCTTCATACGAACGTCCATTCTCTTGTTTGAGAAGGTCAAAGACATATCTAAGGAATACGACCTGTATAGAAAGACTATCATAACTTGCCTTGTTAGCTATAGAAAGAGATGAGTTTGTAGACGTGAACAAAGTGATAACAAATTCAGAGCAACAAAAGGAAAGTTGAACTTTGTTCAAAATCAAAATGCACCTAATTTTTGTTAAAATATTTTTTGGTAACATGTAATGTAGTAAAATGTAATTTGTATTCAGTACCTAGTGTGTCATATTTAGTAAAATATTATATATTTTCAAAGGCAAAAATTATGGTTTCATTTCACTATCGTTCAGCAAGGGTCTTTTAAGTTACCATTGAAAGTTCAAATACGGTTTTTACCTTAAAATACTTAAGCAACATTTATTGTTAATTGAAACAGCCCTAAAATGCACAGCCAGAGCATTGAATTCTAGACATTTTCCCAGGTGTGGGCAATTTTCCCAGACCCCCATTCCATTCCCCCCAAAACCCCACGATAGGTTCTCCTCCCCTCCAAAGACTATATCCAATTCCCGCCCATGCCTGAGTGGAACAATAAATCCACCTTAATCCATTATCACGTATAATATATCAATGAAATTAACTGCTGGAGTGGTGGCTCAAGGCTTCAGACTGCGAAATCCAGGATCTGAGACCCGAATCCTTAACTAAGATGACGGTCAGTACATCACTAGCTGAATAAAACTGCATAAAAAATATGCATGTTCATATAAACTGAGGAGTAAAAAAAAAAATAATACTAATTATTTCTAATATTTATGACGGAAAATTGAAAGTGAATCGAATGAACAACGTAATTAGAGAATGACACAAGCTGCTATTATAGGAAAGCAGTTTTCATTCTATTATGGCACCATAATGCCATCCCTATATCTACGATTCAAAACAATTGTACCTTAATTGGCAACCAACTAACAGAGCGCCAAGGCAAAGTTAAAGTGCATTGGCTTGTACATCTATAGCTGCAATACCAGATTACTAAAAAAATATATCCCCTGAGGCACTCCATACTCAATTGTACAATAGGTATGTTTAATACTTTGAGTGAATGTCTCATTTTACATATCCCTGATGTTTCATCAAACAGATCTACTACAGTGTGCTTGTTTCTGCGGTAGATTTAAGTGTAAAACAATGTAGTGTTCTGAATAATTAATGTTTACTAAATTACTCAAAGACTAAATCAAATAAATTACTTTATTATTTAAATGGTTAACCTATTAATGTAATTATACATTCCTTGCATTAATCATTGAGCTGCCAGTAATGTTTCCTTATTGCTACGGGGTTTAGGTAATTAATGCAAGCTTATCTTTTTGAAAAAGCTAAACACAACTACATCTGCACATTTAACACAATCTGAAAATTTTTATTTTTGATTAGAAAAATAAAATGAACAAATTTTATTGTTCTGTTAATTACTTTACAACAACTTTATATGATTTATTGATATCAGCCTTTGAAACATCCTCATTTACAGAAAAGGTTCAACTTATGCATTTTCAAATAAAATTAAAATGAAATTTAAAATAAAATATTATTTCAACAGTAAATAAAAGCAATTATGTCACTGAAATTAAAAAAAATTGTAATTTACTATAAAATTAGTTACAAAAATACAAAAGACAATGTCTGTATGAGCTCAAACTGTGTTTTTTTTTCAGTAAATCATTGCAACTTAATTAGTCATTGTAAATAATAAAACAAAGTCAACTAAATAAAAGTGAATGTACCAGTAAGCAGTCAAGTGAGTATTTTTATATGATGTACTTTATTATGTTCATGTAAAAAAAATGTATGAAGGTATCATAAAGTTTGCATTAAGAAAACACAAAATAGGTACCAAAGTCAACTGTTGATAATCTTATGGTTGATTTTTATGAATATCTTTAATTAATTGTATTTCATTAATTATTATCTTAAATTGTTGCAGTTAGCACCACCTGAGAACGATGATTCCTGTCGCTGATGACTTACCCTTGGGTCTCAAGCTCCTGGCCGCAGGGTCCTCAGCCTGCATCGCTGATTTCTCCACATTTCCTCTCGACACTGCCAAAGTCAGACTTCAGGTGAGTGCTTTATTTAATAAAGCAATAAAAATGATTTACTGCATTGTTTACATTTGCAGATAAAAACCAAGATTGTAGTTAAAACATTTATTAAGAGAAAAAGGAGCACAGTAAAAGTGGGAGAGTGGTGGGTTATTGTGTTAAGAGATGAAGTTTTTTTGACACTTCTTTTGTAACTCTCAAAAGGAAGGGCTTTACAGAAAGGGAATTGTGCTATGTTTGTAAGGTGCCTAACTCTGCCTTGTCCAAGAGCTCAAAGTGGAGTAGGTTTTGGTTTAGTTCTGTAAAGCAGTTTGAGGACTGGTATACAAACTGACAGCAAAGTCTCTCTCACTACGCCAAGACAAAACTTGTGCAGATATATCAACTAAGGGGTAGAACAAATGGCTTCTAAAGACTATAAGATATGACATGCCCCTGTTACGTGTTCTTCACTTACTGATTAAAACATATGCCTATCCTACTTTCAGTGTATGAGTCATATTGCTGTAGAAACTAAAGTTATAGCACTGCTGCTTGATTGTCATATAAAAATTGTTCTTTCAAAATTATGAGTGTAAGTGGGGGGGGGAGGGGGACTTAAGGAAGCATACGTAAGATGGAGAATGTGTTTTACAGTTTCAATCAAAAGGATATGTACAATTTAAATTCTACAAATAGCTTTCTTGTATTTATAACACCCTACTAATTATTTCAGCCCCTTAGAAAATAAGAAATCCCTAATCATTTCTTGTCCTTTTTAGTCATTTATATAATTAAAATCACTAACTATAACTGTGCGGCTGTTGTCATTGGTTCCCTTGCATTAATATGCATACTCTCATAGCTTTAACAACTATTAGACAAATTAGGGAAAAACAAAATTCAGAAAATTGTAACTCTTAAAAAATAATTTGTTGTTGTTGTTGTGAAAGACGTTTGATAGTAAAATATTGATAATAACTGGAGCTTAAAACATAGAATCAAATGACAGCACACCATGGTTCAGTCTATACCTATAAAAGGCAAATACCACTGACTCACTCACTCATCTCTGTAACTAAAAAAGTACTAAGCCTATGAGGCTGAAAATTTGTAGAGTAAAAGGTCTTATGTTTTAGATGTGCTATAAGAAGGGATTTTGAAAAATTTGTTGCAAATCAAAGATAGCAGCCTTTTTAGTGCAAAAAATTTTAAATGCCAAAAACAGCGTTTCTCTAATTGGACTAAGCAGATAATGAAAGGTTCTACAGCAAAACTAAAACACCATTCCTGCGCCTGATTTGAGATGATCTACAACTTTGGCCCTGTGACTTTTTGTTCTATCTCACCTCCTTAATCCTTAGGTAGAGTTAGATTTTCAATTTGTGCGCGTAAATCAAATTGGTTAATTTACCAAGAGTAGACTTACATATTTTTGTAGACTCTAAAACTTTGTTATCTAGGAGAACAAACTGTTTTCAATCGGAAAATTAACAATTTAGTTTTAAAGCATGCACAGCCAGATCATAGAACATGGCTAAACATGATGAGAAGGACAATATTTTATTGATTTAGAGTCAAATACAGTACGTTGTGCCCTCTAAAATTAGACTTACGGATTTCTCAAGATTTTGAAACTTTTTTATCTAAGAGAACAAACTGATTTTAATCGGAAAATTTACATTTTAATTTGACCAAATGCATAGCCAGTTCACAAGACATGGCTAACTATGGCGATAAACCCAATATTTCACTGATTCAGAGTCAACTACAGTAATTTGTGCCCTCTAAAAGTAGACTTACAGACTTGTCAAGAGTTTGAAACTATTTTATATAAGAGAACAAACTGATTTCAATCGTAAAATTTTAAATTTGATCTTCTATCTATGAAAGCCATTTATCACTCATCACTATTTCTCCAAAACTCCAATACAATTGATTTCAAATTTTGTACATAGGTTTATCTTAGTCCCTAGAGGCTCACTAAGAAAGGATTTTTCTCTTCGATCTCAGCACTTCATCCCACTGGCCTCTAAAATTCCCACGGTATTCTTATGGAGCCATATTAATGGATTGATTTAATATATTAACAGCTGTTGAATAAAATCAAATTGCTGCAAATTTTGATTGTATAATCAAACTTAATATTATGACCGGTGAAGCGAGCGGGTAGAGCTAGTAACTAAATAAAACAATGAATTAATAAAGAAAATTCTTCGCAACAATGTCAAGCTATATAGCTACTACATTTAATTTTAATATACTAAAATTACATTTAATCGTAAATTTACATTAAATATAATGTAATTTAAATTTGTAATACAATTATTTAAAAATTGAAATGTTATAATCAACAATCCTAAAATCTTAAAATAGATTTATTTTATTTAATGTTTGTGAAACTCTTAAATGAATAGTATTGGTCTTATTATGAATATTTTTTAGATTAGTTTTTAATGTTTATAAAGATGGCTAAGTTAAAACTACATGGAGTGACTCTTAAATGAATAGTATTGCTCTCATTATCTATATTTATATTAGTCTTTAATGATTATACAGATGGCTATGTTAAAACTACATGGAGTGACTCTGAAAATGAATAGTATTGCTCTCATTATCTATATTTATATTAGTTTTTAATGATTATACAGATGGCTAAGTTAAAACTACATGGAGTGACTCTGAAAATGAATAGTATTGCTCTCATTATCTATATTTATATTAGTTTTTAATGATTATACAGATGGCTAAGTTAAAACTACATGGAGTGACTCTTAAATGAATAGTATTGCTCTCATTATCTATATTTATATTAGTCTTTAATGATTATACAGATGGCTATGTTAAAACTACATGGAGTGACTCTTAAATGAATAGCATTGCTCTCATTATCAATATTTATATTAGTTTTTAATGATTATACAGATGGCTAAGTTAAAACTACATGGAGTGACTCTTAAATGAATAGTATTGCTCTCATTATCAATATTTATATTAGTTTTTAATGATTATACAGATGGCTAAGTTAAAACTACATGGAGTGACTCTTAAATGAATAGCATTGCTCTCATTATCAATATTTATATTAGTTTTTAATGTTTTAGATATGGCTCAAATGAATGATGATGAAAAAATGATAACGAAACTCATCACTTCTCTTTTAATCAATCATTTTCTTTTTTTTTAATTAATTTATTACTTGGCAATCTGTTCTAATGAACATTAAGTAAATTTTGTAACTGTTGCACTAAATATTGTTTTTACTTCAATAAGGTGTTGACCATTGTTAACACTAATAAACTATCATATGAATCTATATTGCAAGACCAAGATATATGTCATAGTAGTCTGAAGACTGAATTAGTGTGTTCATAGGTTGGTGATTGGGATGATTTTTATAAATTATATATATATATATATATATATATATATATATATATATATATATATACATTTGTAGTGTAAAATAAATAAATAAAAATGTTAATCAATATATTATCAGCTGAGTTAGTCGAAAGATTTTTTTGTTGGATAAATTACTAGGATAGCAAATGTTATTTATATGGAAATTGACCATGTTTCAGAGTTTACAATATGAAAAAGTAAAATTCTTCTCAAAACTGAGAAGAAATTAACATGTTCAATCAAACCTTTACATTGCAATATGACTTTACAATTAGTTAAAAAATAAAAAACACAACTGGATTAATTCTTTATTTAATTGTGATTATAAAGTTATAATACACAACCTAAGAACTACCAAAAATATATATATAATCTAAATAAACATATTTTATGTTTGAATACTAAATAAATAAGTAAAAAATGTAAATAAACCCTTTAGACTAAAACACACAACAGAATAGGTAACGTCAAAATTTCATGAATACAAAAAATAATGGTTATCCACACAAAAGAGAATCACAAAAGAGATGAAAGAAATCTGCTGTTTTATGGAAGGGATTTTTTATCGAACAGCAATTTTACTCAAAAAGGAGTAAGAAAAAAGAAATTAGTTAGAAAGTACCACTAAATGTAAGCCCTTGTCAAAAATTACTGTACATTTATGATTCAAGCAACTTTTTCAGATTCAAGGTGAGACTAAAACTCTGACATCATTGGGAAGTGCAGACATGACAGCTGCAGCAGCAGTGAAGTATCGTGGGGTGTTTGGAACCATGTCAACCATTGCCCGCAATGAGGGCCCACTGTAAGTTATTACATCAATTACATTACCTTCGTCTATGCTCTGCTTGACCACAAATTTCCTTAACAGTTTTAGATTTTGAAAGTGTATAATTTTAAATATCATTCAAATTTTTATTTTCTAAGAGAAGCATTTTTCCACAAATTTAGAATCTATTTCAAATTTATTATAGCAGACTAAAAGCACATAGAAAATTACTTAGAATTTCATTTTAATTAGTTTTATTTTATAATTATTTTTTTATTAATGCACTTTTAAGTAGTATTTACCAAACAAATTCGTTTGTCATTTCCTATAATCTTTAAACATCTTAATAACTTTTTTGGCAATAGGCAAATTGGGTCTTTTCCATTAACCCACAGCAAATCTACATACATCACATCACTCATCTTTGTAGTCAGTGCAGACAGTGGCTAACCCTCCCACTAACACATTAAAGTTTTTTACTTTATGTCGTGGTAGTGATCACTACAATAATCAGTATATCAATCATAAATATACCTTATTCATATCTATGTTTGTGTAGGATGATTTAACCTTAATCTTGTTGAAAATTAAACTGTTAAGTTGTATTTAAAACTATACAAACTTTAAGAGTTTTGCTTAAAACAAAAGACTCGACAAATTTTACAAAAGTGTTCATTCAGATTTTTCCTATGAAAATACTTAATTTACAAATTTATAATCAATACTGAAGAATATCTTTTAGAAGCTTTATATTTTACTAAGATGTTTTAAGATAGTTTTGGATATGCAGAATTATGAACTTTTATTTATTTCACTGCAATACTAGCCCATTTAGGATTGAAGTATGACTTTAAACTATATATTTTCTGTTCATTCATAAATCCAATTTAAACATTTTTGTTTCTCATAAATATAAAAACTAATATTTCCTAAAGCTTATAACGCATAATATTTTCTTGTATTACTTTGCTTTTCCCATTTTTCCCCAAAGCCCTGCTTGTTTTGTTATAGAAGTTTGTTCAACGGACTGTCGGCCGGCCTTCAGAGGCAGATGTGTTTTGCATCTGTACGTCTGGGCTTGTACGAAACAGTCCGAGACTTTTACACGGACCTTTTTTATGGTAAATATTTTTCTTATATAAATTTGTATATAGAAAATGACGTAGATTTCAACATTTAGCTTAATATGCACAATTGATTTAAATATATAGAATTTATACTATAGAAACTAATCAGTTTTTATTTGTATTTGGTTCAAATCTGTGATTAAGAAATACAATTAGTTGATAGGACTATTTATAAGGGGGACAGGCGTCATTAGTTATTAAGTTAAATGAAAATAAAGTACTTAATTCTTTCACAAGAAGGTTTTTTTTACAGCAGATATTTCCAACACATTAAATTAAAAAGAAAAACGATTGCACGTGACATTCAGTAATGAGAAATCTGAATAATTGATTTTTAATTGAGTAGGGTATCTAATCCAAGATAATAGGAGAATTTTTAATTAGTCATTTATAGAGGATTTTATTGCTTTTACTATATCCTTTACAGAATTTTGATACTTACTTGATTTATTCATCTTTGACTGGTAACTGTCAGATTGATTGTGTCAAAATACACAAACTAAGTCAACTTCTCAAGTTGATTAAGAATCAAAATTTAAAGAACTATTTACATCCTTCTGTTCTGTGGTGTAGGTAAAACGACAGATGTTGGACTGAATGTTCCTTTGCGTATTGCTGCGGGAGGCACCACTGGATGCTTAGCGGTGATGCTCGCACAACCCACAGATGTAGTCAAAGTAAGGTTCCAGGCTCAGCTCCGCAGTGCTGGAAACGCTCGCTACTCCTCGACAATGCAAGCGTACCGAACAATCGCAATTCAAGAGGGGGCCAGAGGACTTTGGAAAGGTATATATTACTAAAAGTTTGAAGTTTTCTTGAATTTTTTTTTAAACTACAATTTTGTCAATGAACAAGTTTGGGGAAAACATTATACAGTCACAGTTCCCTAAAATTCACATTCAATAAAATTCCTGTCGTTAACATTTATGCTAGATTTACTTAAATTGAAGGTCAGCAATAACCATTGTGATTACGGTAGGCCTACTACAACATTTGTACCAGTAGCAAACCAATGTACTTCCCTAGAATATTGCTCTGTTAGTATTAATTGCTTGTTTAGCTTAGAAAAGCATGTTATCTTCTTTCTGTACAATACACACATCTGTAGACCTAAGTAACACAAGTAATGAAGCAGCTGTAGCTAATGGGCTAAGGCAGTAGCATGCAGAAGGTTGGGTTCGATTCCTGATGTGACCGTAATAGTTTTTACCCTTTAGCTGCTCCTGATGGTTCATAGGTTACATTAAGCCGGTGGTCCTCAGGTAAGTGTTAAAGAGGGCTTCTTGGCCTTAACTTTGGCTGGTTAAATAAGATAAACATTAATAATAATTTATTTTACTAATGATTTAGCCTTTTCTACAATTAATTAATTCTTAGTTATATTGTATATAAAAATCTTGATTCGAGTTTGAAGTCATTATAATTAATTGTTTCTCTCTACTCTTAGGTCTGAACTGGCCAGGTTACACACCTCACCACACCTCTGAAAGCATGCTCAATATGAGTTTTCCCTTTCATTGGAGAAATTCCCCCTCAAACTTCCCCTGTGATGTCTCCTTTTACAATAATAGTTTAATTAGTCATAAATTAGTTTTTCTGATAAAATATTAGAAAGTAATTCTAATTCTTTACTATTTCTTTTAAGCTACATTTAGAGAAATTAAGAAACAAACAAATGTTCCATTTGCAGAAGATTTTTAATTGTCTGCTAAAATCAAAGGTTTTTAATTTGGTTTACTTTAGAGTAAGGTTAAAGAGAAGATCGGTCTCTCCTTAAAAAAAAAATTAATAGCCCAATGACAAATGAACAGCCAACAACTATTTGGTGGTATATCACTTGCCTTTTCCAGTGAACATATTTAAACTAGAGTAAAAGCTTCCGGGGTTAAAGGAGATCTTCAAAGACACCTTTTTCATGTTCAATTTTAATAGTTCTATAGTTAAGACTTTACAAAGAAACTTAGCTGGTAATAAATAATAAGGGGACAAGGAATCTCGATGGGGGTCTGTTGCTGGCTGGTATGGCAACTCAGGGGCTTAAGGTTTCAAATTGTAAAACCAATGTCTAATGTTATAATCCTCAACTGAAGT
Source organism: Stictocephala bisonia (assembly GCA_035578905.1). Classification (NCBI taxonomy): domain Eukaryota; kingdom Metazoa; phylum Arthropoda; class Insecta; order Hemiptera; family Membracidae; genus Stictocephala; species Stictocephala bisonia. The sequence goes on along the minus strand of JAQJVL010000149.1, from coordinate 347,844 downwards.
GACAGTACCCCATGTATTGAATATAATGAACACACAGGCCTGAAGGCTACGAAAAATAGAGATTGAACTTTTATTCTTACAACATTAATATTCTAATGTTGTAAAATCCATTGAAAAAAATTCATAATAAATTGAATGGCATTTTCTAAATTCAACCAATGAGCCAATCCCTTATAATCCTTTAGATCTGTAATGACATGACATCATTTGAATATTAGAGCTGACCCACGAAAACAGTCTATTGACATTTGGAGTGTTGTTGCCTTATCGCTTTCGATCACTACGAGTTTCTCACATGACATGTATATGTTTACTTTCTGGTGTAAGTTCGTCATATCCCTGTTGTTCCATTAATATAAGTTATAAATCAAACAACTATTAAAAAAAATATCAAATCCTTCAATAAAATAGCTAAATAGTACACATAACAAATAATTAACATATTGATAGCTTTCTTACCTTCACCAATTTTATGAATTTACAGCCAGTGAAACATACGTTTATTTGTTTACATTTACAAATTATGTTTATTTACTGCGACAGATGTTTAGACAAATCAGTAATTATCCATGAAATTTCATCTGGCGACATGGTTGGATACGAGGTGAGGAGTGGGGATTCAGACACACTGGCCATAATCAGACTTTTTTCGTGCAGTCTGGACTAATAAATATTGTTATTAAATGCCTAAGACATCTAAAGAAAATTTTTTTGTGTTTGTGAATTCATAAAAGCATTTAAAATTAGTAGCTTTTTAGTTTCCTAAGCAATAGTGAGAAAAATTATCCCATGTATGTAAAATGTAAAAGCAAGAGGGTAACTTCTAGTTTTTTTTTTTTTTTTTATTACAATATGTTTGAGATTTTTTGCTGTACTTCTCTGTGTACAGCAACTGAAAAAGAACTTAAAGTATTTACATATCAATGATCAAGACTCTCTCAAAATACTTAATGGAATGTTTTTGGTTCTGTTTGCTAACTTATTAGATTTTTGTTTTAGGTGAAATATTTACTCTAAAATATCTTTTATTCAGGTGCTTTTGCCAATTGCGGAAGGAATGCAATTGTAAACATTTCCGAAATAGTGTGTTATGACATCATAAAAGAAACCATCTTGAAGAGTAAGCTGATGACCGACTCTGTACCATGCCATTTCACATCAGCTGTTGCTGCAGGCAAGTATTATGATAATAGGTGCAGTTAAATACCTTACCAATTGTAAATGAATAAATTAACATAATAAATGAGTACCCTTTTTTTATTCAGTTTGTAAAATTGATTTGGAACTAGCCTCGTTTAATCCAAACTAAAAAAAAAGAATATTTTAATAGTTTAACTGGCTAATTGTTATGGTACCTAATACTTATTTACATATTTAAATCTAACTATAGCTTCAACTAACTTATTACATTTGAAAAAAAACTTGTTTGTTTACTTTTTAGTATATTTATGCAGGATAAAGATATAAAATCTAACCATGTTCTTTATTAGTTCATTTTTTTTGTTTTTTAATCAATGAACATAACATTTTTTGCCTATACAGTACAGTGAGTCTTTCATGATATCAATGAAATTATGTACATAAAAATACTAGGTGAACCTGCCTGCTTCGCCGGACATAATATTGAGTTTGATTATATAATCGAAAGAGCAGCAAGCTGTCAGTTTAGCTACTATGGTATCCAATTTAGAACAGCTGATTTTATATATAATTTACTAAATTAGTTTTAATTTTAAAAGTTTACAACAATTTTATTCCATTTATTTTTATTTAACACCTGTTATTCAAATAAATAAATCAATTAATATAGCTCTATAAGAATACCATGGGAAGTTGGGGGGACAGTGGGAAGGAGTCATGAGCTTGGAGAAGAAAATCCTTTCTTAACCCTTTGGATCCCAGGACCAAAAAATATTTTTTTTGCAAAAAATCCCAGACCAGTTTTTCAAAAACTGTGCGAAGAATCCCAGGCCAAAAATGACAAAAATACAAGCATTTGGGAAAATATTCATAAATCCTCTATTACACATGCTATATTGAAGTTTTTTATACTAAAATGTTTTTTATAATATTATCTAGCCAAAACAATGTACAAAAGCCATTACATGTTGACTTTTTTTGTATATGTATGTAAATTAAAAAAAAATAATAATTTTTTTCAAAAATTTTTAAAAGTTATCATCATTTTATGGGCAGAAGAAAAAAAATTATCCGTGGGCAGTACTTTTATTTTGTTCCAAATATATTTTTGTATACTGTAACAAAATTTGATACTGATATGTATCATACAAGCTGAAAAAAAAAAGTTTTACTGTAATAAGTACAAGCTACAATTTGTAAAAACCGGAAAACCGGAGCACTACTACGTCCACTGTCATCAGGATAATACGTGGGGTCTTCATCACTGTCGTCGTCAAATATAGCTGATGAATCAGAAAATAGTTCCTCATCAGATAGATCGTAATTTAGCTGCCTATCAACTTCACTTTGTTTATCGGCGATGTTTTCACGATCCATTTCGACAAAACACCAGCTTACTAAGTGAAATAAAACTATAAACTTATCCATTTACACTAAAAATTAGAAAAACAACGCATAATAACACAAACAAACTCTATCCATTACACTAAACACAAAGTAAACAACGTAACAGAACCATACAGTAGCGATTTAGAAGTAAACAGTGACCGCAACAATCGCGCGCCAAAAGTCAGCTGAGCGCCTCGTGTTTGCTCAGTGGAGAATAAAATCAAGACACATACGGTTCGTAGTTTTCTTGTGAAATTAGTATATTTGACTTCAACGTATACTCTAATACCAATACTAGTCGAAATCCGCGGGAAAAAAACCCGCGGAAATTTAATATTTAAATTAACACGTGGCGACGATGAGATCGTCGCCTGGGATTTTTCGACAGTTTTTCGGCGACGATGTCATCGTCGCCTGGGATTCTTAGTACACACTTCTGGCGACGATGTCATCGTCGCCTGGGATCCAAAGGGTTAATGAGCCTCTACGGGCCAAGATAAACATATGTACAAAATTTTAAGTCAATTGGACGTATAGTTTTGGAGAAATTGTGATCAGTGGAAAATGGCTTATATAGATTTGTTAATGAAATACATGGCCTACTTTCTTTTCTAATGTTTTGTAGAAGTTTATTACATAAAGTCATACAGGTGAAATGCTGAAGTAAAATGGTTTACAACTGCTAACTTATTGCAACTTCTGGTGGGATAGTTGTGATAGAAACATTTTTTAATGAAAAAGCTTTCATTATTTTTAGCATATATGCAGGATACATTTCCAACTACGCCAGCCAGAGTCAACATTTGTTATTTCTTGAATAGTGGCTGACATTCAGTTAAGCATTTACCAGCTAGGGATCGAATGGACCATTTCTGAATTTTAAATTTACTATCAAAATGTGCTGCACTTGAGAGCTTCTAGAAAATGGAGCATTGCCTTTTGGCTATGGATGAACATGAGGTGATAGAGGGCATAAAATATAGGACGCAAACGGACTTATATGCGATTCCCAGGGAAAGTCAGCATCAAGAAAGATACAAAAATCTAAGTTGAAATTTGATATCAAGACAAAGCCTCTTTATCATCAATTTATCTTTCAGACAAAAGGGAAGATTATTTGAAAGGGAGAACAGAAAAAAACTTGTTTTTTTTTACAATTTAATTCCAGGCTATTATTTATGAACCACTGAAAAGCAGTTTCAAGACTTCTGTTGAATGACATTACTACTACAAGCCGTTTTTCTGAACGATGTGCAATACAATGAAGAGAACATCCATCAGCATAGAGGACCATGTTTATTTATTACTTTATAAAATGTATAAAACACTAATTACATGTTCGTTTCTATAATAAAATTATTAACAACAGACATAGTTTACTAGAACTCTAAGGAAAACATTAGAAAACATTATTAAGTGTTTAACTAATAAAGTGGTAAATTCTTATTTTAATAAACAACAATATTAATAAAAAAATTAGTTCAACCATGATTCTCGTATTTTTTTAAATATCAATATGCTTAAAGGTAAATAAATATTAAATGTTATGTTACAACATGAACAAATGTTCAATATTATTTGTTGAATATGACTATGACATTGAATATGAATGAATTTCTATGAGTGAATAATACATCACATCAACAGGCTGTGAAGATTTTCATTTTAGTTGTTTTTTTTAATTAATTTTTTAATTTTAATTTAGCTATTTAAAAATTTTTGTTTTTTAATAGGAAATTGGTCCCCATGAATTTTCTGGAGTTAGGAATATAGCATGATGGGATTCATTTTAAAACTTGAGGGCCATTGACAGTGGAAAATCCAGAAATATAAAAAAATACCTGGACTAAAAAGATCGAGTAATTTTCTGTCATTACAATGATTTTATTATACTGTACATATTACAGCTTTTATGTTTTTAATGTTTATGCTAGTTGAATATTTTTAGTGCTCTGTTTAGTTGAAAAATGTATCATAATAGGGAATACATTGATTCTTTGTATTCAAAGCTTTTATTTAACATCTCATTAAATTAATAATCATATTTCAAAACAAAGCACTGTTGTCCAGTAGCAACATAAGTTCAGTGAGAAAGCTACTGTAAAGAAATTAATGTATGATGATTGTACTTGGTGCAGTGATCTACTAATATTTGCAGACAAGAGCAGAAATGTCACTAGCGCAACTAGTGAAACTTACTACCTACCAGCATTACAGAGGCTGAAGGCTGTGTTGATATGAGCATAGCACACGATGGATATTGGCACACGAAGCACATGCTAGGGCTAGGTCTACATATACTCTTAGTTTTTATAAATGTAGAACTCCTATAATTAATAACTATTCAAAAATTGCTTTTTGATAATTTATTGGTATTATTCAGGTTTGTGCGCAACTTTCTTCGCCTCACCAGTGGATGTTGTGAAGACTAGATTCATGAACTCTGCACCAGGAACTTACTCGGGAGCTTTCAATTGTGCCATCAAAATGTTCTCTCAAGAAGGTTTACCAGCATTTTATAAAGGGTAAATTTAATAATTAATTTCATTTTTTACTTGAGTACTAGCTTTGTTAAGGTACAATGGTCCAAACACCTCGAGCAAATTTACAGTGAACCTTCAGGAATTTGAATCCATGATGAAGCAGAAGTGCTAATGTCTAGGCTATCAGGAGACATAATTTCCAAAACTATTGATCTTTCTTTTTACAATCATGCTTTATTAAGTACTGCATCCACAAAATATACAATGAAGAGGGTCGATTATCTTCAAACAACAATAATAGGACCATAAATCTGTATAACCACAGACCAGCCTAATACTTATTTGATCTCTGGAGTAACAAAACTGAGGTTACATCTTAACACTGTAATTACTGTGAAACCGGTCTTGGTGTAAGGTTTGGATCATAACAATCAAAACAACTAAATATGTGGAAAAGCTCTGATCGATTTATTGATAGATGAAATCTTCATAATGTACCATGAATGTACATAAGCTTTACTGTGCGATCATTTTATTTTTGAGTTTAAAACAATTGTGAACGAAGTAATCAGTTGGTAAAATATTCTATTAAATAATACAGCTAAACCTCGATTGTTTGATACTTGATACATCGACAATCCTTATATTTCGATACTGGCCATGGTGACGCAACACGGCAAAATTGGTGTCTGTGACAGGCTGAGCATCATTTAGCTCAGTGTAGATAAACTGAATAACACTGTCAAAGCGATTATAGTTAACAATTACAATGTTTTTTAACTAAGGCACTGTTCTGCCTATACCTTAATAACTGCTTACTCTAACTCCGATCATTAGGACATACTTACATCAATAGATTGGTTTTAGTTTTGTTAAAATTTTAACTATTCAAGAAGAAATTATGGTACAACTTTCCTATAAAAATCTCTATTTTCTTTTTTTCATCTTTAACATACATTCTTTACAGTTCAACATTTTGATACTTTGACACCTCTACGGTCCACACCCTGTTGAACTATCGAAGTTTTACTGTACCGTACTGCACATTGTCTAGATTTGAATGAAGCATTCTTGCTGACACACAAGTTAACTAATGTACACCCATTAAGTTGATATCTCACCTCCCATTTCCCCTCACAGCTTTTTTATAGGGACTCCTTGTGGTGTTTAGTTATGTATTCTAAGAACAAAATTCCAACAACATTCTCATATACAATGCACAACTAAATAAATTTGAGAGATAAATATAAAACACTATTTTAAAAATATTAATATTTTAAGTAATTGTTTATTTGGCCGAAAAAAACAAAGGTCCTCCTCATAATGTCATATGGGAGAAATAGATCTTTTTCAACATTAAGAAGCCACTTTCTTTAACAGTCAAGAATTTGTATATGCTTTATGCTTTATATATGCTTTATGCTAAGCTAAAAAGATTCAGGAAAATTATTATTTGTGATTTATTATTTGATGATTCTCAACTCGAATATTTTGCCTTCATTTGTTTTCTCTCAGTTATACTTTGTGTTTGAAGATAGCTTCTCAAATATTGTTGGAATCTATTTTGGTTGATTAAAAAAAAAAAATGGTTTCATACTGCTTTTTGAAATTTTTCTTAATTAAAATATATAATTTTATGTCAATTTAGCTAAAATGTTATATTAGTTCAGGAAATAAAGCACTAATAATAGCTAAATCAGCAAAATTTTTTGCAGTAGATCGGATGGAAATGTGGTTTTTTGCATTAACAAAACATTCGGGACACAACAGGAAACTTTGTGACCACTTTGTTTCGTTAACTTTTTGGAAATTGCATCGCTGCATCTAAAAATGTTTTCTCAAAAGTCCATTTTTAAAATAAATTAAGAAAAAATTCATAATTTGCCTAGAAATTAGTTGAATGAGACGTAATTTGGTACCTGGGGGTTTTTTGAGCCAGGGAACCTAAATATGATGTTGAAATTCACCCCCGGGTATCTGGAGGTCTGGAAACTGTCAGGATGTCATCCCCGTGAGTTCTATGGATTCTGTTGATTTTTTTGAAAAATTTACAGAAAAACCTCGGGAAAGAGGTTTTCAGTCAGGATTCTCTCACCTGTGTCAGGTACCCTTGAGAAAGTTGCTGATGTGATTTTCGAGACAAGCGAGTTGAAAGATCCCTGGGTACCAATTTGCAGTCGATTTATCAGGAGTTTCCTTAGAACTCCTGCAGATGACATTCCTGATAGTTTCCGGACCTCCAGATATCCGGGGGTGAATTTCAACATCAAATTTAGGTTTCCAACACAAAAAAAAACACTCTTTACCAGATTTCTTTTCATTCAAGTGATTTCTCTACAAGATATACATTTTTCTTAATTGACTAAAAAATGCACTTTTTAGAATGCATTTTCAATGCAGCGATGCAAAGTGGTCACAAAGTTCACTAATGTGTTCTAGAAGTGAATGCAAAAAACCGCATTCCGATCCGACCTGCTGCACAAACTTTTTCGGATTTATGTGCTTTATTTTCTGGCCTATAATTTGAAAGTAAAACCTGTGACAGTTGAAATAATTCTTATATTAGTGTAGTAATAGGATAGGTAAATTTTTATACATTGTATACTAAGGGTAGGGCATCAAACTTACCTGAGGAGACAAATCCAGTACACAGGTGAATAATACAGTACATCAAGTCTGACCTAGTGCTCTTTAACCTAATTTTGTTTTTGAACTTCACTCGCCATTTCACATGGCCTCGCAGGCCTGTGCATGAACTTTATTCAACAAGTGAAGTACCGACCATTGGCTCAGTGGGGATTCGAACTATGGACCTTGTCCTCCGCAGTCCGAAGTCTTAGCCACTGAACCACCATGCCGATAATTATAATATCCATGATTATTCTATCGGTATTTTATCCTGATTGGTTTGTATTAACAATTGATGGTAAACTTTACTTCTTTTGTTCCGCCACCAATCTTCAGTTTTTTCCTACACTACCGGTTTCGGTAACTAATCTCCATCTTCAGGTGTTCACTATTCACTACACACTAAACCATTAAAGTTTAAAATACTTGAGTTTGCATTTTTTGAATCACTAACGGTTGTTTTAGAGGTGAATCAAGATGAGGGTGGTATTGCCAACTTTACAGCCTATTATTGAGTTGTTTATATTTATTGTTATGTTTTCGATGTTGTATAACTGTATCGAAGATTTCATTGCTGTGGAAATCAGTTTGTTCATTTAATATTTGGAGAGGGTTTTGTTTTATTGATTTATAAATTTCAAACTGTTCTATTACATTCATTTTTATTCCTTTTTTGCAAACTTTTAAAATCTTGAAATTCTGTTCCATTCCTGCGATGTCGTGGCCTGACTCTACTAAGTTATCAGCAAATTTTGATTTGTAATTTTTGTTGGGGATATGTTCTTTAAATCTGGTCGTGAAAGGTCTGCCTGTTTGGCCTATGTAGTGTTTAGGGCATTCTATTTTGTAAATTCCAGTTTTTGTGAATTTGTTAATGTTTTGTGGTCTGGTAGTCAATGTATTTTCAAGATTTCCTGTCGTTCCTTTAGACCTTTCATGACCAGATTTAAAGAACATATCCCCAACAGAAATTACAAATCAAAATTTGCTGATAACTTAGTAGATTCAGGCCACGACATCACAGGAATGGAACAGAATTTCAAGATTTTAAAAGTTTGCAAAAAAGGAATAAAAATGAATGTAATAGAACAGTTTAAAATTTATAAATCAATAAAACAAAACCCTCTCCAAATATTAAATGAACAAACTGATTTCCACAGCAATGAAATCTTCGATACAGTTATACAACATCGAAAACATAACAAGAAATATAAACAACTCAATAATAGGCTGTAAAGTTGGCAATACCACCCTCATCTTGATTCACCTCTAAAACAACCGTTAGTGATTCAAAAAAATGCAATCTCAAGTAAGTGCAATCCGGTAGTGTAAGAAAAAACTGAAGATTGGTGGCGGAACAAAAGAGGTAAAGTTTACCATCAATTGTTAATTATAATATGTTAGTATTATAGACTCTTACATAGATAGTGTAAGACTCTTACATTATCTTTTAAATTGAGGAGATATATCTAATAATCCTACCAACCACCATATGTTGAGATATTCATACTAATCAGCTATATATTGCCATTGACTATAGAAACAAATAGACTGTCCAAGCCGATGCATTTTCTGTTGATGTTATAATGAGTTGCTATATGAAAGAGAGAGAGAGAGAGAGGAGGGAATGAAGAGAGATAGAGAGAGGGACATCGCTTGTGCTATCTGTGAAAACTGAACATGAACTAATTTCACTGAACAGAAACCACAACTTCATATGACCTATATGAGTGGGCAGTCTTCTTGTTTTTATAGTTGATCATACGAGGTATGGTCAAAAGGTTCCTGGAATGGATTGAAATAGATTTATTGCACAAATATAAAAACTTACAAACCCATTTCCCTTCAAAATACGCTCCTCCTACAGCAATACACTTGTCTCTCCGATAATATAGATGTTCAAAACACATCTATAAACAAATCTATGTTTGGACACTTCATTTTTAAAATTTATTTCAATACTTTTATTGTATTTTTCCTGACAGTTTTAGCACCTGCAAATCGTTTTTCATTTATCGATGTTTTCACCGTAAGAACAGGAAGAAATCGCCTGGCATGAGGTCAGATGAGTAGGGAGAATGTTCTAGCGTGGTAACACAGTGCTTAACCATGTAGTTACGTACAAACAAGAATCGTTGTGCAGGTCTATTGTCATGCAGCAAAATCCAATTGTTTTATGCACCTTTTTCAGGCTGTTTCCTAATGGTATATCGTAAGCGCCTAAGAACTTTTGTGTGGTTAAATTTACTTCATATGAGATTTCATCAATCTTTATTCTTCAGTTTGCATGAACAGTTTGCCAAACTCGCTCAGTGTTGTCATCTGTGGTTGCAGTCGAAAGGTGTCCACTACGAGAGTCATCTTCAATGTTAATGCGACTTTCACGTTAACGTTTGTGCCATATATAAAATTGGCTTTTCTTCGTAGCCTCAACTCCGTAGTCCATACGCTTGAATTAACATTTCAAGTGTCTCAGAAGGTGACTCTTGAAGTAACACAAAATTTAATGTTTTTTAGCTATTCTTTAAATCAGTTTTCAAAAAGGGAAAATGTAAACATGCAAATACACGAAAAGCGCTCTTAACAGAAGAACAATGGTGGCTGAGCGATACTTACGCTACCCATATCCCTTCTCTAGGAGTAGTACTAGCTGATAGGCAATGAAATTCCAACCGGCAACCACGCTGTGTGTCTCTGGACATCGATTTCAGGAACTTTTTGACTTTACCTTATATTAACTATCTTCTAGTTGAGTAGTTACCACTCCTCAGCAGTAAATAACTCAAGGACCTCTATTTAAATGTATGCTATTTTTTTATACTAACAGATAAGACTAAACTATTGTTAATATTTCCTATACATATTTGCAGTAATAAACTTTCTCAGTTGCTACAGATATTTATTTTGTGACCTGCACAAGTATATTTTTATTTCAATAATTTGTTTAGCTCTTTCTTGGTTCCTTGTTTTGAAAGTGAAATTTATAGATGTAACAAATTTGATTATTTAAAGGTACTTCTTAATCAATTCCATAGTCATTATGGTTTAGTAGTATAGTTAAATTTTCGTGTTTTAATTTGTCATTCCCTTTTTCACAGGTTCATGCCGTCATTCTGCCGTCTTGTCAGTTGGAACATTGTCATGTGGCTCACTTACGAACAAGTTAAAAAGTTTATGATTGAAAAGAAAAAAATGTACAGCTCCCTTAATGTTTACACTGCTTAAAAACTAACATATCTTAAGTATTTGAAAACTTTATATTAGAGGAGTATTTTTTACCTCAATTAAAGGAGGTGTTATAAAAGATAGTAGATTTAAACTATAGGTTGTAATGATAAATATACTTTATAAATATTGCATAAAGGAAATTTATATCTTAAAACCAAGTTAATGAACAATGATATTTATTTTTGAGTGACATATTAAATTAGTATTACCTGTTTCTGTAAGATAAAATAAAAAGTTGAATTTATATTTATTTTATATTTTTAAATCATAAAACTCACTATTTGTTTGTATTCTTTTCTACTCTAACTGCATATTTTATGTCAGTACTTACAATTTCATTGGAAAAACCTGCCATAAATTAATATTTTATTGATTTGGATTGGTGCAAAATAATATCTATGCTAATATATTCATTTTTTAATTGCTTAACACATGTGCAATTATTTCCAGTTATATAAAATAACAGTTGAAAAAGTGTATACTGTTAATTTATATTTAATTGACTAGTTGTATTTAATAAGCGTTGATGGAGGCATAGTGCTATGCCTATGATCTTGTCATGATGGGTTATGGGGAGATGAAGAACATGTAAAATTAAAGCATTCCTACAAACATTAACAGTAAGTCGATTTGTGTGGTTACAAATCACAGCTGATTGATGAGCAAAAGAAATACTAGGCAATATGGTCAGCTGCGTTTATTTTTAAAACCAAATTATAATTGCTTAAATGATAACTGTTCAAACAATGGTTAATACGATTATAAACAAACAAAGATCACACGCACAGCTATACGCCTCCAAATATATACAGAATACTATTTTTACCATGTTTATTTATGTAAAAGATAATTGCACAAAAAAAAACAATGTACATGTATTATAGTAAGTTGTGTATAACTTTATTTTATCATGTGATACTGTTTTGTGATATAGCAATAAGAACTCTGACAATGTTAAGTTTATCTTATAAATGTGAACATGTGTGTTAATTAAATTATTTTATTAAAAAATCTGTTTCAGTGTTATTCTTATATGTCTATTGTGGGTTATATATACTGAGGATATAACATATACTCGTAAATTTGATTAATATATCTTCTAGAATTAATATACTTTGGCAAGGAATCACTACTAGAGGCTATATTTATAATAAATTAACTGCTGCACAAAAGAGCAAAAACTAAAGAGTTTTATCTCGAAACAAACTATGAGCCTCTAGGAAATACTCGTATAAACAAGTATATGTGGTAGGTTCTTAGTTAGGATTCTGGCAGTAAACATGCTAAATATTCTATATTAAAACATCACTCCTCATTTTACATGGGTTTATATTTGAAAATCTTATTGTAGAAAAGGCTCTTGCAGCCTGTTGCGAAAAATGAACTGAAGCTGACTTGTTGGATAAACAAGTACAAAATCTATGCTTTACCATATATGGTGGCTACAATACCGATGTCTACGTGGTAAGCCATTCTTCAACACCGGTCGAAAAATACATGAAAATCTTACTGAAAAAAGTATTTTGCAGCCTGTTGTGATAACTGAACTGAAGCTGACTTGACAGATAAATAGGCTTAAAATCTATGCTTCACTTTATATGGCGGCTATAAACGATGGCTATGTTGGCAAGCCATTCTTCAACAACATTGGAAAATACATGAAAATCTTACTGAAAAAAGGATTTTGCAGCCTGTTGTGACAACTGAACTGAAGTTGACTTGACGGGGATATAAGCACAAAATAGATGCCTTACCTTATATGGTGGTTACTATATACTTAACACGTTCGCTGCTGATGGTGCTGCTGCTTGTTCTGAGCATGCGCTTGGTGCGGAGTGCGGATCCGCACCAACTTCGTATCATAACTGTACGAAAAATTAAATCGCTAGCTACGAACGAACGGTAAAAATTTGTTCAACTGAATGTTTTAAGCAAGCTCACAATGAATCCTCTGTCTGTAGCCAGTGCTCGGCGCCGGGCGCACACTAAACAAATAACATGAGTCATCCAATATGGTGCGGATCCGCACCAAGCGCATGCTCAGAACAGGCAGCAGGGTGCGGATCCGCACCATCAGCAGCGAACGTGTTAACAATGAAGCCACTCAACCACAAGCCATTTACCAGAATTAAATGGTGAATATGTATTTTTTCAGAATATGGAAGTAATCTGTAATTTAAATTGAAGCAAGAATTTCTTGAACATTAAAGACTTGAAATCCATTACTGATTTGTAATAGGAAAAGAGAAACTTCATAAATATACTAGTTGATTTTCAGTTGGCTCATGGCGTTTTCCAAATGGCCATTCTGTGGAAAAATAAACACTAAAAGTTACCAAATACTATATAGCGGCTGTGACAATGGAAGACACTATGCAGGCGTAGGGTTTGCTGTCAAAAAATACTTGTTAGAATCAGTCATAGCCTATGAAGCAATAAATGAGAGGATATGTACAATTAGGTTTAAGGGAAAGTTTAATAACATATCAATGATAAGTTTCTATGCACCTACTGAGGATAGTGAAGATGATGAGAAAGATATATTCTATGCTCAGCTAGAGGAAACATTTTCAAAGTTACCAAGCTATGATACCAAAATCCTTCTTGGAGATGCTAATGCTAAGGTAGGAAGAGAAACCATGTGGGAGAGTGTGGTTGGCAAACACAGCCTACATAATATATCAAATGACAATGGAATAAGACTGCAAAGCTTTGCTTCTTCGATGAATCTGTACATTGTCAGTAATAAATTTCCACGTAAAGATATACATAAAGTAACATGGACATCACCAAATGGAAATACGAAGAACCAAATCGATCATGTTCTGATTGATAAAAGACATATCAGTACAGTAGTACATGTAAAAAGTAAGAGAGGGGCAGAGTGTGGTACAGACCATTACTTGATTCTAACAAGACTTAGACAAAGAATAAAGATTGAAAAAAGAAATGTTAATAAAATAACAGAAAGATTGTATCTGGATGAAGATAAGAAAATAGAGTTCCAAGTGAAAATCTCAAATAGATTCGAAGCTCTACTAACAGAAGAAGATGAGGAAGAGACACAAGTAGAGACAATGTGGTAAACCTTCAAAAAGAACATAAAAGAAACAGCAAATGAAGTTTTTATAAAGAAAAAGAACCCAAAAAAACCCTGGTTCAATGAGAAGTGCAGAGAATAAGTAATTAAAAGAAAGGAAGCAAAAAATAAAATCTAAAATGCACAAATGCTGAAACTAAGGAAAAATACAGAGAAATAAACTTGGAAGTAAATAAAACATTTAGACGAGAAAAAAGAAATTTTATAAATAATAAACTAACAAAGGCAGAACAAGATTTGACAGTGAATAACACTAAGGAATTTCACAGAACTGTGAAATTTTTTTAGAAAGGTTACAGTCCTAAAGTAATGGGAGTAAAAAGCAAAGATGGAAATACAGTAGTGGAAACATTTAAAATACTTCAAAGATGGAAGAACTACTTTGAAGACTTATTAAATGATGATAATAACATAGAAGATGAACAAGAGGTGAACATAGAGGATGTAAATCAGGAAGATGTTTTAGAACCAACTATAGAGGAAATTGAGAAAGTGATGAAAACATTAAAAAATGGGAAGGCACCAGGAGAAGATGGAATACCTATTGAAATAATCAAAAGTGGTGGTATTAAAATAATGAAATTCGTACATACAATGATATTGAAAATTTGGAGAATGGTAGTTATGCCAGTGGAGTGGTAAGAGAGTGTGATAATACCACTATACAAAAAAGGACATAAGCAGGAATGTACAAACTATAGAGGAATATCACTACTTAATTGTACATATAAAATACTGTCAAAGCTAATATTAAACAGACTAAGAAGATACGGAGAAGAAATAATCTGAGAACAACAAGCAGGCTTTATGAAAGACAGATCAACTACTGACCAAATATTTATTATAAAAGATCTGGCCTCAAAATACTGGGAATATAACAAAAATCTATATTATATATATTATTCATTGAATTTAGAAAGGCTTATGATAGCATTGTGAGATCAAAATTGTGGACATATCTTAGACAAAAAAAATCCCAGAAAAGATAATTATACTAACAAAAATGTGTGTTGAAGGCTCAAGAGGGAAAGTAAGAATAGAAAGAGAATTTACAGACACTTTTGACGTTAAAACAGGGGTAAGACAAGGAGATGCGTTGTCACCACTGTTGTTCAACCTCGCTCT
This sequence comes from Stictocephala bisonia, assembly GCA_035578905.1. Lineage (NCBI taxonomy): Eukaryota > Metazoa > Arthropoda > Insecta > Hemiptera > Membracidae > Stictocephala > Stictocephala bisonia. Next base: position 332,751 of record JAQJVL010000149.1, on the reverse strand, counting down.
TGAAGAAACACTGAAAGTGACAAAATCGGTACAAATAGGCGCAAACATTGAAGGTATAATCAATATTTTAGCATTTGCTGATGATGTGGCATTAGTAGCTGATAATAAAAATGATCTAAAAACGCTAGCAGGTTCCTGTTAAAAGAAGCCAACAAAGTAGGTCATCAAGTGAATGAAGAAAAACTAAATATATGAAGATAGGGAGACAGGCAGAGCCAATCAACTCAACACTGGACGTGATAGATTACAAATTTTTTAGCCACTGAAGAGTTCAAGTATCTAGGAGTTACTTTGACTAGCCAAAATAAAATGGAAGAGGAAATACAAGTCAGAATTAATGCAGCAAATAGATGCTACTGGAGTCTCCTGAAACTATTCAAAAGTAAACTACTGTCAAGACCCACAAAAATAAGAATGTATATAGCTATTGTACAACCTGTTTTATTATATGGATCTGAGGTGTGGACCCTAACAATGTATAACAAAAATAAGATTGATTACATTTGAAAACAAAATTTTAAGAGGAATATATGGACCTACCTATGAATCAGGAGTGTGGAGAATAAAAAAGAACAGAGACCTTAGAGAACTGTACAAGAGACCTGATATTGTGTGGCTTGGTCATGTGAGGAGAAGGGAAGAAGAAAAAATGATAAGAAGGGTATGGATGGTGAAACCAGCAGGAAGGCGACCTCTAGGATGACCAAGAATAACAGTGGGGATGACCAAGTGGAACAGGATGTGAGAAGTCTTGGTGGAGACATCGAAATGGCAGAGGATAGAGGATTGTGGAGGCAACTTGTTGGCGAGGCCAAAAATCACCTTGGATTTGAGTGGCCACAGGAGTAAGTAAGAGTAAGTAAGTCATGGGGTTTCTTACAAAGAAATCAAGTGGCATATCTTGCATTTTTATTTATTAGTTTATTTTCGCCTAAAGCATTTTTAACTTATTCTACAAACTTTTGTGATAGGACAATAGTCCAAACTCCTTAAGCAAACATTTATTGGACCTCCCAGGATTTGAACTCATGACCACTACGTATGAAGCAGAAGTGCTAAACATTTAGCTAGCAAGAACTTAAATTTTAAAATGTAAGTCCAAAACTATCCTGTTAGAATTAATCTTCATTAATTTAATTAAGTCAGTATTTGAAGGTTCTTTTATTTACATAAAATATTTTCACTTATTAAACATTCATATTTATAAAATATCTGGTTATAACATTTCAATTCTGTTTCTAAGGGGCCGTTCCTAAATTACGTAATGCTAAAATCAAGCTTTTCAGACCCCCCTACCCTCCCCCTGTGTAACTGACTTGTAACAGCAATACCTAACCCCCTAAAAAATTATGTAACGCTTTCACCAACCCCCCTTTTTTTGTCATCCATTTTAATGCATTTTTATGACTAATAATGGTCATTGTTTTGAATTTGTTTCACTTGTTTTTTAAGGGGGTAGAACATATTACTAACTTTTAAAATATTTAAAAAATATTGTAGTTTTACGAAAAACTATCAAATTTTGTGAATGAATTCAAAAAAATTGTTGAGGTTTAATAGTTATGTAACACAGTGTAGAAACCCCCTTACCTCCTAAAGGCGTTACGCAATCGAAGAACTAAATAGACTAAAACAGTTGCTAAACAAGATTACAAAACTATAACAAGTTTTTAAAGGTAGTAAATGAGGTTTAACAAAATGCAAATCATAAGTTTTTACAATGAAGTATTAGAATGGATTTAAAAATTATGGTACTTGGCAAGTTGTTAAAAATGAACTAGGTTACATAAAAATTTTGATTTCTAATAATCAGAATGTAATGGCAATATTAAAAAAATATTGTTGAGCCCCTAAATAATTATTTTACTAATACAATATTACTAATTTTAAATGTAACTAAATGAATTTATTAATTCTAATGATTAAAATTTTAATGGTTAATGGTTAAGATTTTAATTAATTTTGAACATCATTAAAAAAGAAAATATTTGTGAGTCAAATGATTCAAGGATTGAAAACAAATTTATCTTGTAGGTAGTATGAAACCCCTGTTATTTTACTAGAACCGCCTGTTTATTTTTCTTTTTTCAAATAAATGAATACTGTTTACTGTTGCCATAGTTTGATAAAAGTAAATTTGTTAATGCATTTCAATCTCGTACATGCTTTTTAATCTTGAAACCTTTATAACTAATCAGAGTATTAATATTTTCAGTTTTAGAAATAGTATCTTTAACAGACAGAACTTTTATTTTATTGTAACTTCTGTTTTCCAGTTAGACTCCTCAATCTAATTCATTGGTATTTTGCAGAGGAAAATTCATTAAACATTTCCAGCTACTAATAATTTTAAGATTCACATATTTTGTTTAATGAAGTAAGTTACAGACATCAATTTAATAACTGATGTATATTAATAATAGGGTGATATCAATTTAAGGACTTATCGATCATAAACATATGCACTGAGAAAATCTCTGGAGTCGATAGATACCTTAATTTTTGTCTCAGCATCAAAACAAGAACATAAATCAGCCTGATAAATGATTTTTGTAATTAGAGGCAAAAGCTCTTGTTTTATCACAGCTATAACTTTTGTGGTAAAATCTTCGTACAAAACTGATTTCAATTTGGCATAAAACTCTGTTGTTCCTAATATTCCACCAAGTTTGAGCAAACATGATTCTCTATCAGGGATGAATGTTAAATTAACACTTCTCACTTTGCATTCACTATTGTCATAATCTGTAGACAAAGTAACGTTTAGAAGAAAAGTGTTCTTTGGAAGAATAAAAGAAGAACTCCCTAACAGCTTCATGTCTTCATCGTAGTAATCAAATTTGTATTTCAAAATCTGGAGGTGAAATTTTTGAATTAAAACTATTAATGAATCACTATTTTCTGCTATGTATGCGTTTCCCAATCTTTGCAGTGAGTCCAGCCTTGAGACTACAGCGTCCATGCCAAATATGTTCTTCTCAGATTGTTCTCCATTTTCATTTAGAACAAACGTTAAATTAAAATGGTGATTTTTTAGATACAGAATTTTTTTATCCTCAAGCTGAACATATAATGAAAATTTCCTGCATATTTTATTCATGACTCGATTCAGGTCTGCTGTTAATGGAATCACTCTGCTAACAGGGAGTGTTTCACTGGAGTCCAAATCAGGGGCACTGTCACTACCGAAGTTGCTCAGTCGACTGTCTGAGATATCAACTTGCCTGTCGTCACAGCACATCTTCGTTTGGAATCGATTGTTGTAAATGTCAGAGAAAATAAGATGAGCATACCTTACTGCCAAGAAAACTCCATACACCAACACTGCAGTTATAACCCATTTAAATCCTACTCCAATCATTGTCCTGGATAAAACACCAGATTGATAAGCATTTCAGAAAAATATATTAAATGTGGTTCATTGACTATAGAAACAAGAAGACTAACTCCTCATCCGCACACACGGGTCCTCTGAAGCTGGTTTTCTTGTTCGGTGAAATTAATTCATGTTCAGTTTTCACAGGTGTGCATTTACTGCAAATGCATTGCCCTGGACAGTCTGTTTGTTTCTATAGTCAATGGTGTAAATGAAAATTTCATTATTTGTAAAACCAAAGTATTTACAAAAAGATGAAGTTAGCGGGAATTGAAAAACAGTGATGATTTCACAATGTCAGAAATAAATAAATAACAAAAAAATACCAATACACTTGCAGTGTTGAATTGGACAAGCAATCATCAGTTAGATACTTTGATCGTCAGTTGCAGCATCATAGTGGTGTAGGACCCAACTTATGTTTGACTAGGGGAGGAAGTTATGGGGCCAGTGCTTCTTATATTTGCACTAAACAACAAGTGTTTTGCAAGTTTTTGTTATGATAAGAGGAGGAGGACATGTTTTTTAGACTTTACATAAGTGACAAGACATTAAAGGACCAAACATAGATAAAAGGACATTTAAATATAAAAAATAACACATAAAATAAACATGCAAAAACATGAACTGTAAAACTATAAAATAAAAACTAGGACTTATGACAATTATTTAGGATGTGAACTGTTAAAGACTCAAATATGAAATATCTAGCAAATTAATATTATTAAAAGCCTTGTTATTTATCAAACTTGTATATTGCTCATTCAAAACCCCCACTCGTAATTAATGTTAATATTTTCCTTTCACAATTTTTGTCCATTTAAGTGTTTAGCCACCATTAACATTGTAAGCATAAGTAAAGTTGATTAATTTGCTATTTCATATTTGTGATTGTAATACTTTAAATGAGCTTTTCATATACATCCTGTGATAAATTTATAAATATAACATATCTACATTGATTCCTCCACCAATTGTAATTATTCTTAGATTTATTATGATTCTATTAACCATGTAGTTTTAAATGACGGAAGCAATAAATTTTTCATTCAATTCTTTCACTCTTGCTAACCAAGCAGAGTGATGGCATTTAAGTAACTTAATGGATAAAGTAAATCCACAGATTGCAAGAAAAATATATAATGAGCATAAATTTTTCATGATACCATTCTCATTAAGGAAACAGAATACTTATTGCCTATTAACACAGAAATGATAAACTCTGGGGTTTGGATTTAATAATAAACTAGTATTCCTTTCATTGCCCTGTCCTGAACTATTGATAAATTATATAACTATTTCTGAAGATAGGTCCATCTGTATCTCTGTTAGTAACAAGTCACACATATTCTTTTATATGTTAACTTTAAAACACAAACATTGTTTGAAGTCTAACATAAAAGCGTATATAACCAGATAATCCAATAATTCTTTAAGTTATTTTTACTCACAGTTTTAATGAATGAAAGGACACAAACACCCCATTAATAAGCATTAACCCGCCATCGCACACGCCACAGAGTCACACTCTGCAGCTAGGGATTTTTTGTTTTGTGAGGTTGGTAGCGCTGCGATGTCCAACAGCAGCCCAGTAGCTTCCCAGTTTACTTCAAGCTAGTGCCTGCGCAACAGATTAGCAGTCTCTTTTGCCTGGAAGTTTGCAGACTAGACTTAAAAAATGATGAAATGTTGGAGAAGATTGTAGCCTGCATGAATATTTATATTGCTAGTATTCGCAATAGGTATGCTAGACAAAGAGATACAGCAGACACAAATTTATTAGAATTAAAAGCATGCTAGGAGCTGCTTTTCTTAGGTGGAGTAATGAAAGTGTCACACACTAAACTAGAAGATCTATGGAAAACAGACGGCACAGGTATAGAATTATTCAGACTTACCATGGGTAGGAACCGTTTTAAGTTTATTTTGAGGTACTTAAGATTTTATGACATTCGTACAAGAGCCGAGAGAACGGTACAAGACAAACTGGCTGCTGTTAGGTTCTTCGTTGATAGTTTTAATGACAATTGTTAAAAGCACTCTACAGTTTATCCGAAACTGTTACCATAGATGAGATGTTAGATGCGCTTCGTCGCTGCTGTGGATTTAGGCAGTACATCCCCAGCGAGCCAGCCAAATATGGGCTAAAAATATTTGCCCTTACAGATGCTAAAACCTACTATAAAAGTAAAGTAGAAATCTACTGTGGCCGAAGGGCCATACAAATGCAGTAACAAGTCCGAAGATATTGTGAAATGTCTTGTAGAGTCTATAACAAATAGTGGTTGCAACATAACTTGTGATAATTGGTTTGTTTCACTACAATAGGCTGTAGACTTGATCCAAGGACACAACCTAACTTTAGTGGGAACGGTTAAAAAAACCACAAAGGAATACCCGAATTTTTAAAATCAGCTAAGGATCAAGTATTTTTGTCTTTAGAAAAGATTTGAATTTGGTATCTTTCAAACCAAAAATGAACAAAATGATTTTGGCGCTGACAACCATCCATAACGAAGACCTCAGCATAGAAGATGTTGGAGTAATGAAAAGTCCGGTGTCGACAAAGCTGATGAAATGAAATGTGCTTATTCTGTAGCAAGAATTACAAGAAGGTGGACTCTTGTTACTTTTTCTCATTCCTAAATATTGCTGGCATAAACGCATATGTAGTATTCAAGAACAACACCAATTCAACTTTGGCTAGAAATTACTACTTGACGCAGCTAGCAAAAGAACTCATTGATGGCGTCTTGAGAATGAGAGTAACAATGAAAAACTTACCAGTATCAATTTGGCTTAGAGTGTGTGAAATTTTAGGTCTTCCTGAACTACCACCACAACGACCTGGCAATCAAGAGAACAGAACACACGGACGGTGCAGTTTTTGTGATAGAAAGAAAAATAGGCCAACTCGATTCACTTGTAAAGGTTGCTACAAGTAGATTTGTTTGGGACATGTTGTTGGACACATCTGCAGTGAGTGTGTGGAGAAAGTACAAGTAATCCAGGTTGATGAGGCAGACCAAGAGTGAACTTTATAAATAAAAATTTCAATGTTTTCATAAATAACATTTAAATGTACTAATAAATATACTTTGAATTTGACAAATTTATATTTGACTTTAAATTTTAAAATGTGAGTAAATTTTATATCTAAATTTAATTGTTATAATCAATTTTTTTTAAATGTAATCGTGTTTTTATTTCCTTTTTTATTAAAGAAGAAGTTAACTATAATTAATTTATATTAACATTATTTTCTTAATTTATATCACTCATTTTACTTTATTTACATTTTCAACATTTTTATAAAATATTAGCAACTATATAAAAATAACAATATAAATATAAGTTGATTACTACTATAATACATCATATAACTAATAACGCATTCATATTTAGGCATTTAGTAGAGTAATACAGTAAAAATATACATTAGAAGTGTAAAAATCAAAATGCAGAGTGGTGAGACTCCTTGTGCGTGCTTTTGTATCACACTAGGTCGCACATGCGATGGAGGGTTAACATTAACATTATTTAGCTTCTCATCACTAAATAATACAACATTTTGGGATATATTTCCATTTTATTTCTAAAATCGTTTTCAATCCCTCCTTCAAAAATCAACAAACATAAAATTATTATGTAAATAAATGCAGATGGTCAATGTTTAGAAAAATTATAAATAGTAAACATATGTTTTTAAATAGGTATTTGATAAAAAATATAGTATATAATTCAAATAAATGTAATTTAGTTGTCATTGAAAATTGTTTTTGATGTGTTAATACTTTTTCTAGTGCTTATAATTATCACCATCACAAAGAATGACATACTGTAATGAATCGTTCCAGTAATGTTATTTTTTATTTGGCAAGGCCTTTCAGAAACAAAATGTTCACTATCAGACACTAGGCATAGCTTTTGTCTGTGGTGTGTAGTGTCTGATGATGGTAAATTTGTTTTTGAAAGGCTTCAACAAATAAAAATCAATATTACTGGAGTGTTTGGATCCTTTCATAAACTAAAACTTATGTTTTTAGTTTGTAATAAATACAAGAAGAGAATATTTTCTATTTTTTGTATTACCGATTTTTGTATTATTCTGTATAAATATGTCTAGTAGAAGACAACAAATTTTGTAACTGATGACTGCCCTTGTCTAACTAAAACAGTCATTTTTCTTATGAGGACTGTTTTAAAGTTCAATAAATAATACTTAATTTATTATTTATAATATTACTAATACAATTTTCAAGATTTATAGGCTAAACTATGCATTGAAAATTAGTCTATAATTCATAATATAGCATAATTACTTACTGACCCTAAACTTTTTAGTTCATAGGCTATTTATTCACTTCCCGATCTCTTGAAATTTCACATATTTTGGTTCATCATTTAGTCAAAATTAAAGAACTCTAATGACAACAAATGCTTTTTACTGTAAATACAACAGTTCTTTGGCTCAAGAATTGTGAACTAAAGTTAAATACAGTACAAATCATATCACTGATATGAATAAGACTGATTCTATCAAGATGACATGTGAGATAGTGAAGGAGAAATAACACTTGTGTTTCCAGAGTTTCAAGATGGTGCATTTTATAATAATCTTGATAGTGTTATTTCAATAAAAATGTCACAAGCATATTTGTTTCAATTGTTATAGTATAAGTACAATTAATACCCATAAATAAAAGTCATTAATCTTACTAGTACACAGAGGTATCTGTATCGATGAATAATATGTAGACGGAACTTACATTTTATAGCAATTCTAAATTGCTGTAACAATATACTGGATTTATTAAAAGACCATTACTATTTACAATGGATTTATGTTCAAAAGACACTCATTTGCTATCATTAAATTGTGTTCATTACTATAGCAGAAGTCAGTTCAGTTATTTTAATCTAGAAAAGATAGGCTTTGTTTACTAAGAATTTACTAAAAAGTATATATGAGAAGTGAGGGAAATACACATCACACACAGTAAAATTGAAAATCCACCTGATTATTTTTCACAATTTCAAATGACAAGTTTTTGCGTTAATTCAGAGTAAATTAAATACTCAGCAACATTTTTGATATTGAAAAGTGTACAATCGAAAGTTTGTATTAACACTAGTTCAAAATGAGTAGGTTTGCCTCTTACAGCCCTGTATGTACTGATTAGTTAGCATTAAGCTGAGAGTAAACTTAGAATCTCCCCAAGTATGAGTACTGTAATAAGTTCTTTGACTACTATTGGAGCAGACAAACTATTCTTCACTAAAAACTAAATAATAAGGTTAACGTATCTTTGTCGTCTTCAGCTACAAAATCCTATATATTGGGTTACCGGTTTCGGAGCAAGAACTCCATGGTCACATCCAAAAAGGTACGTTAACATTATTGTTTGTCATATATATATCAGCTCAGGAGGCTTTAACAATGAATAAAAACTAAAACTTCCGGTAACGACCGTGTCAAAGTGTTATTTACATCACCAGTCTCAGAGATAACACTGGGGATGGCACATCACAGCATGGGCGAAATGTCTGGTGATGAAAATATTGTAAATACCACCTTCATGTGGCCGTTACTAGAAGCTTTAGTTTTTAGTAATGACACTGGCTGCTTAAGCCTATGAAATAAGACAAACTGTTCTTCTTTTCATATCACAAATTCTGAGCATATATTTAGGAATCATGATGAATTTGGTAAATACATGGTATTAGACAGCAGAGTAAAGGGCATTTTTTAATCTCTGCACATTGACAGGACCACTGACCTCTGATGACCTTCGCAACAACTCACACATCTACACAACTAATGAAATAAGTATTTATGGAAGTGGTTCCTGACAATTCTGTTTTTAAGAAGGACCAGGATGAGCTATTAAATAACTACAGGCCAATTGCACTTCTTTCGGTTTTCTCCAAATTATTTGAGAAGGTTATGAGGGTTAGACTTTTGAGCTTCTTAAATAATAACAATTTCTTTGATGTAGCTCAATTTGGATTCACAACCGGAAAGAGTACAGAGGATGCACTTGCTATATTTACAAAAGGAATATACAATGCTATGAATAATCAATTAAAGGCTACTGGTATCTTTGTAGACTTTTCCAAAGCTTATGATCTCGTAAACCATGATGTGCTACTAACAAAACTGGAGTATGCGGGGGTCAGAAGCGTTGCTCTTGACTGGTTTGTAAGTCATTTACGGAATCGAATGCAACGAGTCAAAATCAATAATGAAATAAGCAACACAAGGAAAATAGAGCAGGGTGTTCACCAGTGATCTGTTTTGGCTGCGACCCTTTTCTTGATCTTTATAAATAATCTTCTGAGCATTCCTTTTGAGGGAAAACTTAGTGCGTTTGCTGATGATTTGGCAATTTTAATTATGGACTCAGAATGGGACCGAATTGAGAATAAAATAAATACAGACTTAAGATTACTGAGAAACTGGTGTAGCAATAATGGAATGATAATTAATGTTGATAAAACAAAGTACATACATTTTTCTTTTAGAGGTCACAACTTTGAGAGACACCCAATTTATCACAAAATAAACTGCACAAACACCAGATGTGATTGTCCACACATTGAAAGTATAGATGATATAAATTATTTGGGAATAGTACTAGACAGTAAATTAAACTGGAAAAAACAAATAGATCAACTTAACTGCACATTGCGCTACAATATAAGAAATTTTACTATCTCAAACGATTTTGTAATGTACAGTTAATGACATCACTATACTTTGCCCTTATCCACTCTCGACTACAATACGGTATTACATTCTGGGGAGGTGCAAACAAATCAACCCTCGAACAAATAGTAAAAACTCAGAAATATTTCGTACGTATTATTCTTGGAAAAAATAAACACCATCCTTCCTTCCCACTTTTCCAACAATTACAAATATTACCGCTTAGGCATCTTTTTATTTACAAAGTCCTGAAAGAATTTTATATACGAAGTGGTAACAGAGAAAATTTTCAAAGCTACTACAACACTAGAGGGAATGCATTGAATAATGTCAGACAACCAAAGATTGTTAGAACTTGTTTTAAAAACTGTTTCCTCTTTGTTGGACTGAAAGTATATAATCAGTTACAAACTGATCTTAGGAAATGTAATGTTAGTGAATACTTTTCAAAAAGGGTTAAACAATGGTTATTCACTTTTGACAATATTGAAACCCTAACAAATATTTTACAGTAGTTTTTTAAAAGTTATTTCAGTTGTATGTTTTTGTTAGATTAATAAATGCTTGTTATTGTGATTATTTATTACTGATACTAAGATTTGTTCAGATTTAATTATATTACGTCATGTTGTTCAGTTAAATATTAAGTATATCAATCGCCACAGATACGCCGCTCGTGTTTGAATGAAATGAACATTGATTGAGCCAGACTCACTAGAAAGTGATGTAAAAGAGACATTTTTGATGTACTAACCATCTTTACTGGCAGCGATGGTTAGAAATTCCTGTATATATGTTACATTGAAACTGTATCTGTAGTATGTTTTTGCAGGAAATAAATTATTATTATTATTATTAATTCGCAACCACAGACGTCATGTCATTGATGTCCCTTGACAGCCAACACATTCTAACAGAATCATACACAGACACACTACTGTCTCCTAAACATAGTCAGATATACACACAGACTGAAATACAAACAAAAACATGCATGGAAACTACAACTAACAGCCTTTAGAAACCTAGACAAAAAACACAACTACTGTTAGAAAGACACAAGAAAACATCTACTTCCCACACTGAACAAAACTACTCACCCGAGTAGTTACAGAAACAAATGGACTACTGAAAATCTTCTCACACTTACACACAGCCAACAACTTCCAGCCCTTGAGCCCTTCCACCACACACACACTCAAAGGTAAGAGCACTTGCAGACATAAATAGTGACATCCCTACAACCCTTTACAACACACACAAACACAATTATTACTGATAGGAACACATGCAGACATAACTAATCATAGTGACAGTCCTTCAAACCACTCAGATACAAACACAGTAACTAAAAATCTTTCACCTGCAAACCCCCCCCCCTCCCACACACACTCACACACTGACATGACTTATGATGGAATTATACACTGACTCAACTACTAATGACCTTCCCCACAATCAGACAAGGCTTCTTAAGGCTCTCCCACCCACAAAATTGTCGAGTCTACGAAAGACCTCTCCCATATATCAAGGCAGGAAACTGTCTTCATTATCAAAATGTAATAGCTCAAATCTCTTTCTATTTCTTTAATCAAATACTGTCGCCTAAATAACTGGCTTGTACACCATATCGAATTCTCACTTGAATAGCACTGCTAAGAAAGGACCCACCTACCCACCCATACACATACAGTGGTATTGACCCACCCGCCCATCCATACACATAAAGTGGTATTGACCCACCCACCCACCCATATACATACAGTGGTACTTTATAAAAACTATAAAACTGGCTTCTTAAACAATATGAAAAATTGGCAATAAACTGTCAATGTCACACTCCTCACACACTCATTCATTTACTTCCTAACTAAACATATTGTGTATAGTTAGTTTTATATAAAGTTACACCTAATATGCGTATGTATGTTAAAATATAGTGTATGTGTGTAGATATTTTAAATTAAAAAACTGGGAAAAATTTTAATACTAATACAAAATGCTATTAGAGAAATTGTTTGATGAGTCAAATCTGATTTTCCATTACGTAGAAGTTAATAAAACTATTCAATACAAACAATAAGTATGAACCCATAAACAGTATCATAACCTTGAAATAATAGAGCTCAACAACCGATTATTGATAGAAGCTATAAAATCAAATTCATCAAAAAAATGAATGAAATGAAAATGAATGAAAAATTATTAAAATGTTAGCTGCGTCTAATGACTTGTCGCGGAATCAAACTGTCCATAGAAAGAGGTTGTGGGAATCTATCCTAGTTTGCGGCATATGCCGTTTTTGTTGACATTTTATTCACATTCTTGTCATTTTTTATATACTATAACTAAGCGTGTTAATATTTATGAGTCATGGGTGACTCATGCCTCTCTGAATTTACTAGTTCTCTTCTGTGCGGCATGATTCACCGGTTACTCTTACTCAATTTTGGATCTTTTTTTATCACTGTGAGTTTATATTCAAAAGTATTCCTAAATAATATATAAAATAATGTAAATTACTGTAGGATAGCAATAATTTTATATTTTTATAATAGCGAGTTTGAAATAACTACACACTACTTTATTGATTATGTTTTATTAGTTATATGCAGCATGAGTCACCAGTGACTTGTGACAAAATAACCATGTAAAGCATTGGTGCTCCTTTTAACAGAATGTTCTGTTAGCTCCCTTACTAAATGCACATAGAGCACTCTATAGCTAATTTTTTTATGCGATTCCACAGCCTCTAAATATGAAAGCTGTCGTGAGTCATGGGTGTCCACCGAAATATATATTGACCCACCAGTGACTCGTGCCGCAATATATTCTTAAATACACGACGCAGTGAACGTGTTAAGGACAAAGTTAGGGCTAAGAAGTCCTTTATTCCACTTAACACCTTGGTTTACAGAAGCAGTGACATGCCCAATGTATCATAACATCATGAATCATGAAACATTTTTGTTATAATAATGGTATTCTAAAACTGAGTGATTTGAGAGGTTCAAGGATCTACAAATGTTTGTGTTACGGGCCGTCCCTAAATTACGTAACGCCTTTAGGGGGGAGGGGGTTTTCAGCAGCGTTATACACAGTTACGGGGGAGGGTGGGGGTTTCTACGCAGCGTTATATAACTTAAACCACAACAATTTGTTTGAATTCATCAACAAAATTTGACTGTTTTTCCCCAAAACTACTACTAGACAATTTTTGTACTAATAGCCAAAACTACAAAATAATTGGCTATTAAATTATTTTAAGAGTACAGAAGTACAGGTCGAAGCTTGTTTCATTTCTAAGAACTGCACCGTCTGTGGGAATAGGTACTGTTGACGTTGCCGCGACTGTATCACTGTCGCTGTGGAGTTGGAACTGGGAGTTCGAAATGTTGTAGCTGACCTTTACGACAGTTAAGAGCGTGAAACAGTACCAACGAGACAGTTCCAGTTACTTTGACCCACCTCTACCGCTCGGCCAGCGGCTTTCCCAACAATACAGAACAAATTCTTAGGCATTTTCTTGTATTCTGTGTTTAGAGCATTTTTACTCTTAATAAATTTTCTGATGTCTATCCTTTTTTTTAAAAAAGTTCATATTGTGCAACCAACTGGACATCCTGCTCTGCCTTGTGTGTGTGTGTGTGTGAACACATTTAGTGGTAAGAAAATAATATATTAAACCTTGATTGTTTGGATGTTTTATTGAACCATTGGCTAAGTTTCTTCATATTTTATCACAATGGTGGCAGTAATATTTAGTTATAAATCTAACACAACCTTAAGCTTGATAATATTAATGACAAATAAAATATAATTTAATTAAAAATATAGTTAATTAATCAAAGCTTTCCCACACCTAGTTAAAGGCAATCTATTTAAATATATTCATAAAACATTACAAATGTACAATGACAAACAATAACTATGACTATGTTAAACAGTATGTCACAGATCATTCTCATTAAATCTGTTAGTTTAATGTTTAATGTTACGGTAAAGCTTATACAAAAAGGCAACTGCCAAGTTAATAATTTTGCTTACTACAGACAGATAATCAATAAATATATTCCTATTCTTACAAATCAAGGATCAGAATAAGTGGGGGTACTTTTAGGAAGTAAGAAAAAATAGAATAGTAGGCATTCAAAAGATTTTTATTATACTCCCCTACATAAATATCCCTTTTAGCTCAGTTATTTTACTATTAATTTTATAGGACGTTTAATTGGTTCCATATTGTTCAATAGATTATAAAGCTAGTAATATCAAATACTTGCTCCAATCACTTTTTTAATAAAATATGAACGCAATAATTTGAAAACTACGGCCAACATCCAAGTTATATTTACAAATCAACACTAAACACAAAATATGTTTACAGTACTGGCTTAAAAAATAAAAATTATTAATAAAAACAAAAATGTACAAGTAGGAATGCATAACATACCAAATGTTGCACTTGGTAGCGAGATGTACTAATGTTTCAAAAAAATTGACTAAGTTGGTCACATAGCTTACTCAAGGCTGCATTTTAACAACTCTGCATTGTAATTTCCTCATCTAGATAGATGAGAAATTCCTTCTCCCTTTTTAATCTTGTCAAGAGATTTGTGGTTCCTTACTACAAGAGGCAAAATTTGCTTTATTCATTTGCTAACCTTTCCGTTCATTCTATCCATTTGTTTTCTTCATGTCTCAGCCTCAGTCTTCATCCACATGTAATCCACATTTGCCTCCCCAGCATAAAAGCAGAGTAAATATTTGTCCAGGGTATCAAATTTTATTTGTATAGAAGCAAACAAATATTCAGGTGGAACTAATGATTTCTGTGGCTGGTCATATATCTTGTACAGCTTTAATGTTATCACTGTCTTAGAACATATTTCTCAATTGATATATGTTCTATTGAGAAACATTATTACAACTAGTTTTGCCAACAATTGGTTTGAAAATTGATACTGACAGTTTTTTTAAAATCTTGCAACCATGAACCAATATCACATGGTTTCCCTGCTTTTTGAAACGTTGTAATTTTAATTTTCTAAATGGTTTAAAGGAGAAATAACTAACAAAACTCAATGAGTAAATCAGCCCCAAACTTGATAAGATAAAGGTTCTCAGTTCAATCCCAATCAGTCATAACAAATGTTGAAAGGGATCAGCTGATAACTACAGACTGTTTATTTGTCATTGGGCTAATTAATTAATGAAACTTTCTAAGGAATAGTCGGCTTTAGTTTGTAACAATGACTACATTCGCTCATCTACACTCATCATACTCCTTCCAAATCTTAATTTGCCCATATCTAGACAATCAACATCTTAAGAAATAAATAAGCTATCTTCAACGAAACATTACTGTTAAATATGTTAACAAAATTATTTCAATGTGAGAAAGCTTTGATTCAAAATCCACTTAAAAAAATAACTTACTAAAACAATTTCAATCACAAAAATCACAACCACAAAGTGCAAATCTATTTATATGACAACAATCCAGTACTTTAAATAATACACCAGAAAAAACTCAGTCAAAATATCATAAGTTAATTTGCACTTGGTTAAATAAGAATCTAAATAAATTAATTGTGTATAACATATTTTGTGCAAAATGATTTTTTCAGTATGCAATAATTTTTTTTAAAAACGTTATGAAAACATTGGTACACATTTTAGTTCAGTTTAATCATACTTTTATAAGACTCTCCTGCTTCCACAGTCTGTATAAAGACAAAATAGAAGAAGTGACTAACTTCTGTAGAAGAATAGATACCTCTTCTATTTTAATACCAAGACTAAATTAATACAAACTACCTCTAAACACAATCAAAGTAAAGGTTTATGTGAAGTTTTATGCTTAATAAACAAAGTTACAGTAAATATTGCTCCCGAAAATAGCACCAGTATTGCTATTAGAGGCAAATGCAGCTGTTAACGTACCACCAATTCACTAGACTCAAGAAATTCAGCTTCAATAACGCAGTCTTGACCGATGTGACATGGTAAGAGATGGGCGCAGTAGGTAGGTAATGAAACAGATGCGCTAACAACAGAGAATTTATTGTTTAGTTTTGGTTATTTTGCATCATTCTTTCAACAAACTATGGACGATTTGATACTTCTTAAATATACTTTTTTGATTTTTTGTTTTCAGTTTCAACAATTTTGTTTTTAATTTATAGATGACCAAATGCCTTGATGCTGCTGTATATATTGATGAGTAATGTATTTTTTTAAATATTTACATAAATATACATTTGTACTACTCATAGCATGAGAAAACATGTTAAAAACAGAAAAGTGCTATTATATTATATTTTTAGTTTTATAAATAAATATCCCATTTCCTGTATAGTTATTCTTCCCCAAAGAGGTCCCAATAAATTGATAGATATTGAAGTTACTTTACACTAAGAGCTAAGAGATACTACAAGAGTTAGTTGTGGGACTATGTTTAACAACTACGTTTAACATAAAATTCGACCCTAGTATTCAAATCAAATACACCTTTCTAAATTGATTACAATAAGCAGAATATGAAAACATTTGCTACAGATTGAGCCAAAGGCAACTGACCGGCAGGCACCATACACTAGATACCACAACCAAATTGTTGTTACAGTAAAACCTCAATAGTTCGCCTATAGTGATGTCGAAGTATTGAAAATAAGTATGGTAGACATGAAGGAGAAAAATATTATACAGAATTTGTGTTGTATTTTCTTTATGAATACAGTACAGTCTTTATGAATACCAAAAATTTTGAAAAAATTAAAAAGAACCTATTTATATATATAATAATGTATGTACTATTGAATTTGCACAGAATTATTAAAGTACAGACAGTGCAGTACTTACAAGGTAAAAGTATCAAACTATCCCAAACATTTGCTAAGGACTATAGAAGTATCGAGTTTCTACTATAACATTTTTAAGTCTAGATTGTAGGGATTTCTGCTCCATGGCACTTCAAAGTAGAGCTAGATCTGAAATATTCATGAGCCATTCAGTCGGTCCAATCTACTCTGTGATGACACTGTTTTGTTGTGTGGTTTAGCTGAACATTTCTTCCTGTCATGCTATATACTGTCACACTGAAGTATATGTATTATAATTGTCCAATTAATGAAAAATGAACTGTCTCGCTTCTTTACGGCAGTTTAGAATTAAACTTAAATACTAAACAGCATTTACAATACGTAACAACTTATATTTTAAATATTTAATAAATATAGATCCTTATATTTAAAAAGCATTAAATCTTGACTATTTTTTATTGTTCCCTCAAGTCCTCCGATCACAAATATACCACAATGGACATTGCTCACCCGTCCGTTCCTACAACTGGATACACATAATAATTTAAATAGCCACAATAAATAACATTAATTTAATACAAATAAAAAAATACACAATTTAAAAAATAATACTGTAAATTACGTCAAAACTAGTAAATTGACGTTAAGCTAGTGGCAGAAATCAAGACGCATCATCCTCCTCATTGCTTTCGGAACTTGACTCTGTGTTGTCTTGGACTTCTGTAACATTGATTTCACAGGATTCTCTTCCCATAGAGGACCTGAGAAAAAAAAGATAACAATTGTGTACACATCTATGAAATTAAAACAGAACCACTAAAAATGTAATCACCACATGGTGAATTTCTACTGACACCACTAACTTCACCTGCCAATGTTACTTACTAAATGGAACAAAAAGTTTGTATATGGACCCATGTCCAACCCTCAAACATTTCGCTGCAAATTGAGTTTTTTAAATAAATTTTTCAAACTTACTAAACTTGGTCTTGTAAACTGAGCTACACATCAGGGGTGCCAGGTTTTGTAAATCATGAGGGGTTGCTCTGACACTTGACTTATGTCTTGTTTTTGACCCACAATCAATACTGTTATAAAAACTGTTTGAACTTATTACTCCATAATGACGAAAACTATACGTAACTGGTGATGTTTCACTAACCAGCACACTGTTTTGTTGCTTACTGTACTTGACTTTATGTTGAGCAGGGATTGTAGCATATGACCAATTGCCATCATTTTGATCATCTGTTGAGTATTGAGGATACAGGATTTTTAAGAACAGACATCGCTTGTAGAGAGGAGGAATAGTGGTCCTGTTACTCATTAAGTAGTTGCCTGACCGGTCACATGTATTATTTGTATTAAAGAATTCATGTGTTACATAACTGTGCAAGGATTATTTATAAAACTATTGTATTTGCTGTTATGTTTTTAAATTTTGTTATTAATGACTGTACATAAGAGCAGTTTAACTTATGTTAGATACAATACAATACAATATTCTTTATTTTACAAATTCATGGAGAGTTGCAAATGTGTCACAAACAATAATAAATTATTACAATTAAAACTGTATAGTTCAAGTCAGATCAGTCATTGATTGATATTCCAAGTCCTCCAGTTTAAAAATTCATCAATTGTGTAAAAAGGGCGTTGAAGGAGCCATCTTTTCAGTGTATTCTTGAGGTTCCTTTGGTTTTTTATGTCTGCGGGTAAGGCGTTGAAAAGCTTTGCACTTAGTTTACTGTTGTTTTATTGGATTTAGGCCCATCCGATATTTATCCGGATAGGTTATCCGATGTCTTCAAGGCCCATTTGCGTTGGATAAATGAGGATCTACTATATGGCTAATAAGCAGAGCCTCACTTATCCAACTACTGTATTAGTGAGGACCTTGCATACTCTCAATAGCTAAATCATTGCAATCATAATTTCAATGGATGCCCTCTTGGACACATATTTGGATTTGTATACGTTTGTAGATTGTTTTGTTACACTTCACTGTACTGAAAACATATTGAATACATTTTACAATGACAAATGGTTAACTATAAAAATTTGACTAACCCCGTGCTAACAGATGTTGAGATTTGAGCCGAATGAGTGCGCCACTGAGTCTCATCTCTCAAACATGCGACAGCAACACAGAAACTGGTGCCCACCTCTCGCAGGTGATTAGTGTTTAGATGATGGCCCTGTAAAATGACAAGACCAAACTTAAAAAAGAAATTCAAGAAGGAAAATGGAGTTTTCTCTGCTACATTCACAAAACATTCTTTACTGACATGGTGTAAACATTAAATTTTGTGTTTTACTTCAAAAGTCACCTTCTAAGACACTTCAATGTTAATTAAACTGTGCAAAGTTGAGGTGATGAAAGAAAGCCAAGTTTACGAATGGCACAAACGTTTTCCTGAAGGTCGCATAAACACTGAAGATAACCCTCATAGTGGACACCTTTTGACTGCAACCACAGATTACAACATCAATCGAGTTTGGAAAATTGTCCAAGCAAACAGTAGAATAACGATTGATGAAGTTACATATGAGATAAATTTATCTAATGGCAGTGTCTACAACATTTTTCAAGATAAAAACATTTCATGACTATTTGATCATGCATTGAGTTTGTTTGCTAGTGGTTCCGAAAATATTAACTTCAGACCATAAAGAACAATGGTTAAGACCATATCCTGATTAAAAAAAAAAAGTTACTGGTGATGAAATATGTTTTCCGTATAGCATTCAAACAAACATCAGTCCTTTCTCTGGATAAAAAACAACATCATCACAAAGGAAGGAAAAATTTCGCTTGGAAAAAAGTAAGGAAAAGTCATGGTAGAGGTTTTTTTACTACATACTATTCACTATAAGTTTATTCCCAAAGGTCGAACAGTGAACAAGGAACTTTACACAGAAATTCTTCTATGTTTACGAGATGATAAAAGGAGGAAACAGTGTTACAAAATGGCAGAAAACAATTGGGTTTTGCTGCATGACAGTGTCCCTGCACATCGATCCTTGTTAATACGTAGCTATCTAATCAATCACAGTGTTACCACACTAGAATATCGCTCCTACTTGCCTGACCTCGCTCCAGCCGATTTCTTCCCATTCACACAGCTGAAAACATCAATAAAAGGAGGACAACTTGCAGATACTGAAGCTATCGGAGAAAATGTGACAATAGCATTAAAAGTTATTTAAGAAAATAAGTATGAAGTGTTTTGAACAACTACATGGTTGTTTGGGCAAATGTGTTGTTGTAGAAGGAGAGTATTTTGAAGGAATATAGGTTTGTAAGTTTTTATCTTAACAGCACCCCTTGCTTGGAAATTTCATGCTACCCACCATTGTAGGATTAGAGGTCAAGTGCTCGTTACATCCATCAAACACATCCAAGGATAATACCTAGTTGGTATTGGGTAAAAACACATCTAAAATTGATTGAGAAGAATTAAGTATGCACGTCTTTCAGAAGTGGAGTAGGCTTTGAACTGAAGAGGGTTTCATGTATGGATAATTCTGTACTGGACGAGAATTACTTGGTAAATTTTCTTGGTAGTGCCTCCTAGCAAACAAATTTCACGAGGAGCTACATAACACAGAACTGGGAGCCAAGGAAGTGGTGTCGGCATGAAGGTTCCACTTACTATTCTGATAATTTACTTGAACATTGCTTTATTTGTATATAATTTTAAAAACTATTTACAATTTAAAATCTTCCAATAAAGAACTCAAATAATAAATGGATTGATTTGTTTTATTCAGCCACACAGGATCGCTATACGCAGCAGTAGAGTAAACAAGGACCAGAGCTGTGGTATGAAGAGCTTGCGTATTGGCTGCCTATGATAACTCAGTAAGATCTAGAACTAAATTAGCTCTTATTTTGGTTTTAGCTGCTGATATTTTAAGGAGGCATTTAAATGATAGAAATAGTCTAAGGTTACTCCTAGATACTGCAGGTGTTTAGTGTGTTTCAGTTAAAACCATCAAGCAAAACATTGTAGGTTTTGTTATAATTAAGTTTCTTTTTGATTAAATAATGACAAATCTATTATTGAAAAGGAAACATGCCAAATCAGTCTTTATGGGAATTGGGTTTTGCTTCCAGATCTTATAAGTTTTATACATGACAGAACATCATCAAATATACCAACTGTCAAACCTTATAAATGCCGTTGTCCCAGCCACAATAACTGCATTCCATAGTGTAACTTCTCTTCACGCCAAACTGACGCCACACTGTGACTCTTGCTGTTGCTTCTTTGTGTCGCTCAAAGCCGAACTTGCAGAGCGGTAAAGAGAATCCAGCACAGTAATTCTGCATTATATTTGGCAGAACCTGAATTTCATGTTATTAAATTAGTTTATTTTTACATGCATTACCATTTACATATAAGCTTGTATAAAGCCTCACACATAGTGGTATTGTGGGAATGTGTAAGGTTAGACGGGTGGGTCCAATACCACCCTACCTTTATGAGAGGGCAGGTAGGTTAATACCACCTGGTATATGGGAAGGTAGGTACTACTGTATGTGTATGGGCAGGTGGGTGGGTGTGTATGAACAGGTGGGTAGGTCAATAACACTCTACATGTATAGGTCGGCAGGTGGGTTAATACCACCTGGTGTATGGAAGGGTAGGTGGATCAATACTACTGTACGTGTATGGGGGGGGGGGGCAGATGGGTTTGCACGTCACCACTGTACGTTTACTGTATACTTCAAACTGTGTTCCTTGTATGATGGGCTAAGAATTGTATGAAGGGAAGAAGGGGCAAGAATAATGTGCAAGTAAGTGAAAGGAGAATTGTGAGAAGAGAAATAATAGTGTGGGAGTAAGATAACGGATAGGATACGAAATGAGGAGATTAAAAGAATAATGAAGGAGAAGCTACAACAGAATGGGATCGAGTGTAGTAGACTGAGATCGATCGGATATGTTACAGAGAATCCTAGAGGAAGAAATGAAAGGATGTATTTTAGAATTTGGCTTAAGAGTAGATAAATTGACAGGGTTAGGGAGAGTGTAGAGAGAGGAATGATGCAAAGGAGAGAAGGGGAGAAGAAGATAAAGGGTTTTTGTGCCAAGAAGTCCTGGTGAGACTTGAAACTGCTCTGCATGTATCATGAATATAAAACACGCTAAGAAGGACTAGTTCTTAATTACCTTTTCTTGTATAAATCTATTATAAAACATAACTAACAACTGTCATCTTAACTTTTTTATACTCTAGTCCTAATTTTATACAATTTGAATACTACAATAATTGAACATAATTTTAAAATAATTCATACACAAATGTTTTAATTTTTTCTGATATCAATGAGAAAATCTATTTATTGGTTTATATATAATCTGAATAACACTAGGCATTTCAAAATAATCCAGAACTTTTGAATACATCAAACAATTTTCAATCCTCAGAGATTGGCTTGAGATTCTTAACTTTGTCATCACCACAAAAACTTCTGGTGATTAGGATTGTGTGTTTTTTTAACTTCACTTGCCACTCACATGAGCTATAAGCCATTGCAAGAACTTTATTGAACATAAGCTCAGTTGGGAATTTGAACTTTGGACAGCACACTCAGAAGCCTTAGCTACTGAGCCACCATGCCGACATGCTATATCAAACATATGTTAAATTTCATAAATTTTTTTAATTTCTACAAACAATAGTACAGAAATTATTATTATTTTTGTTTAATATTCAGTAAGTATCCGAGCACGACATTAATATTGATAGAGATATTGTTTAAAACTTTCTTGGTTATGTAGAGCTGACATCTATATTGTGAAACTGTTAACCAAAGATATGTCTTAAAATTGAACAAATAATTAAAAAAATTAATACTTGTGCTGTAAGACGATAAATAGTACAGGTAATGTTTACAGCAAAAATAAAATGTAACTACTGAAAATATGAAATTGACTCCATTAATGGGGAAAGTGAAATAATTATCGGTGGTAAAATTATTCAGAAACAAATTACAAACCAAGTAATCAAGGGGTACATCAGGCTGAGCTCTGTCACTGAAGAGCCAACTGTCTTGGTTGGAGCAGCCGTAGAGGAAGACATTCTTTCGACGAGAATGACCATGGAAGTCACAGAACACAAATGGCACCTTTTTTAAAACTCGTGCACAGAAGTCCATCAGACCCTGTGAAATATGAAAAAGGAGTTATTTAAATTCAATGTTACTCCCATTATAACTAAATATTCAGTGATTAATTCATCCATCCTGCTTATTATAGTTACCTATGTATAGTTGTAGTCATATAGTTACCTATGTAGTAATGATAATACAATGGTTAATAAATATAGTAAACAATGCAGAAGCCAAGTACAAGCTACTGCTAGTCTTGCTTTAAAGTACAACAAAAGGAATATAAAATGATTTAATTTAAAACATAAAATAATGTAAAAGACATAAAATAAATATCATTTTGATTTAATGAGAACTTAATTACAACTGTCACTGTTAGTACAAATAATTATTATGTTTGTTAATATTATTATCAATAAAATGTAAACATCCCAAAAACAGTTCTGCTCATTATAAAATCTCCAGTGTACAAAAATACAAAAGTACAAAAATTTGATAAAAAATGCAAATGGACCACCTAGATAGTTACAAAAACCTATCCAGAGCATTCTCAGTCAACAAGCTTTACAGCTTCCTCAACTTTCAGGTTCCATCAAGATTAATTTTTCACAAAAACCTATCCAGAGCCTCCTCAGTCAACAAACTTTACAACTTCCTCAACCGTCAGGCTCCATCAGTATTCATTATTCACAAAAATATATCCAGAGTAACCTCAGTCATCCAGTTTTACAGTTCCTCAACAGTCAGGCTACATCATATTCATTAGTTTTCATTTGTGAGTTTCATATCAAAATAGTTTTAAAACATTGAAGATTTTTAAAAACTCACCTCAGTGTGATAAATAACTGGATTGGCTCACCTTACTGTGATATATAATGGGATTGGCTCATCTCAGTGTGGTATATAACGGGATTGGATCACCTCAGTGTGGTATATAATGGGATTGGCTCACCTCAGTGTGATATATAACAGGATTGATTCACCTCAGTGTGGTATATTATAGGATTGACTCACCTCAGTGTGGCATATAACAGGATTGGCTCACCTTAGTATGATATATAATGTGATAGGCTCACCTCTGTGTGGTATATAACGGGATTGGTTCACCTCAGTGTGATATATAACAGGATTGGTTCACCTCAGTGTGGTATATTATAGGATTGACTCACCTCAGTGTGGCATATAACAGGATTAGCTCACCTTAGTATGATATATATAATGTGATAGGCTCACCTCTGTGTGGTATATAACGGAATTGGCTCACCTCAGTGTGATATATAACGGGATTGTCTCACCTTAGTGTGATATATAATGGCATTGGCTCACCTCAGTGTGGCATATAACAGGATTGGCTCACCTTAGTATGATATATAATGTGATAGGCTCACCTATGTGTGGTATATAACGGGATTGGCTCACCTCAGTGTGATATATAACGGGATTGTCTCACCTTAGTGTGATATATATAATGGGATTGGCTCACATCAGTGTGGCATATAACAGGATTGGCTCACCTTAGTATGATATTTAATGTGATTGACTCATGTCTGTGTGGTATATAACAGGATTGGCTCACCCCAGTGTGGTATATAACAGGATTGGCTCGCCTCAGTGTGATATATAATGGGATTGTCTCACCTCAGTGTGGTATATAACGGGATTGGCTCACCTCAGTGTGGTATATAACGGGATTGGCTCACCTCAGTGTGATATATAACGGGATTGGTTCACCTCAGCGTAGTATATAATAGGATTGGCTCACCTCAGTGTGGCATATAACAGGATTGGCTCACCTCAGTGTGATATATAACGGCATTGTCTCACCTTAGTGTGATATATAATTAGATTGGCTCACCTCAGTGTGGCATATAACAGGATTGGCTCACCTTAGTATGATATATAATGTGATAGGCTCACCTCTGTGTGGTATATAACGGGATTGGTTCACCTCAGTGTGATATATAACAGGATTTGTTCGCCTCAGTGTGGTATATTATAGGATTGACTCACCTCAGTGTGGCATATAACAGGATTAGCTCACCTTAGTATGATATATATAATGTGATAGGCTCACCTCTGTGTGGTATATAACGGAATTGGCTCACCTCAGTGTGATATATAACGGGATTGTCTCACCTTAGTGTGATATATAATGGCATTGGCTCACCTCAGTGTGGCATATAACAGGATTGGCTCACCTTAGTATGATATATAATGTGATAGGCTCACCTCTGTGTGGTATATAACAGGATTGGCTCACCTCAATGTGATATATAATGGGATTGTCTCACCTTAGTGTGATATATAATGGGATTGGCTCACCTCTGTGTGGTATATAACTGGACTGGCTCACCTCAGTGAGTTATATAACAGGATTGGCTCACCTTAATGTGATATATACTGTGATTGGCTCACCTCTGTGTGGTATATAACAGGACTGGCTCACCTTAGTGTGATATATAACAGGATTGGCTCACCTCAGTGTGGTATATAGAATAGAATAGAATATGTTTATTTCCTTCATTTTTTACAACTACAAAATAGAATACAAATGGAAAATTCTGTCATTGATTTCATGTATATGATGACAGCGCAGGTTAAACAAATACTCAAACTCACTTGACAGTCTATAATAACAAGTTCAAAGTAGTGGTCCACTGCAGCATCAACAAAGGCTATTGCTTATCATAGAGATAACAGCAAATACTCACGTGCACTCACACACACAGGTAGGCTGAGTAGTATAATTGGTGTTCATTTCAAATTTGAGTGACTTATCACTAACACCTTACACATAATTTATATAATAATATGTAGTTTATACATAAACATAATTAGAATAGAAATAATACAATACCAATATATACATACTATAGTACAGTGAATATATATTATATGAACAGTATCTAATATGATAGTTTTTACTGTTAGTAACTTACGCAGTAATTTTCAAGCTTTCGAAATTTATTTGTGGCAAATATATTTTCTTTATTTGTTTTTGTTTGCTATCTCGGGGAAAAAATGGCGGATTGTGGTGTGTGCGCAAAATCTCTGAAAAATGTTAAATCTAAACTTGCTTGTAGTGACTGTAAAGTAGGATTCCACGGGAAATGTGTTAATCTTTCTCCGGAAGATATTAACTTCATTACGAGCGAGAATGAAGTATGGAGGTGTCAACCTTGTGGTAAAGTGCGTCGAAAAAGTATGGTGATGGAATCTGCCACGAGCTCTATAACTTATGAGGACATGTTGGAGAAGTTTCAGGAGATAAGAGACGAATTTTTAAGAGTAGAGAAGAGCTTAGGTACGTCTATCGAGTCCTGTCATGCAGAGGTGAAGGAAAATATTGATCTTTCAAAGAAATGTAATGAGGAAATCTCTGTCTTGAAAACAACAATTGAAAGACTGATGGAAGAAAACCAAAATTTGAAGAAAAGAGTAACTTTTTTGGAAGAAAAAGTCGACGATATGGAACAATATAGCAGGAGGAATTGTGTTGAAATTCACGGTATTCCTGAGGCGAGCAGCAGAGAGACTCCAGCGGAAACGATGGATTTGGTGAAGAAGGTGGGAGAGGCTATTGGGCACCCCATTGAAGAGGTAATGGTGGACGTCTGTCACCGTTTGAAGAAAAGATCTAGTGGAGGTAAACCTGCCGGGATAATAGTGAAGATGGTACGACGCATGGACGCTGAAGCTCTGTTGCAGAAGAAGAGGGAGAAGAAGGACTTGTCTACCCGCCACTTGAATCTGCCTAGCGACAACCCTGTGTGGATCAACGAGAGCCTGAGTCCGGCGAGGCGCCGACTTCTGTTTCACGCGCGGGAAGCCAAGACCAAGAAGGGCTACAAATATCTCTGGATCAGAGGCGGAAAAATTCTGCTTCGTAAGAATGACAACGACAAGGTCCAGGTAATCACCCACATCTGACCTTGAATCTCTATAGCTCTTTACATAAAATTGAGAGTAACGTCATTGAAAAAAAAAAAAGATTTTTTAATTTTGTTTTATTCATATTGTTGTATTATTCTTTTGTTTTAACAAATATCAATTTTAATGTAAAATTTCATAATGATTGTAGTTCCAGACAAACTTTGGTACGTTTTAATCAAACTTATTAGTACCTCTGTACGTACATTCAAGGAAATACGTACTTTTAAAGTAACATTTAATTTATTAAATTCAATAATTTCTGTTATTTTTCGCACAATCTCTATTTGTCCTTTTGTACTGTATAATACGTCTAGTTGTATATTTTAGATTTTTGCCATAGTTCACACAATATTTTCATAAACTTTTAGTCTCAGACACTGTAATGACTGTTAATGGAACTAAAATCTCTATCTTTAAAAAGAGTCAATTTATTTATATACCTGTTAAATTTTCTCAAATTTTACAAAATCTTTCAATATACTTTTTCTCTCATTGCGTTTCAATTTTAATGTAAATTATAAAAACATAGTAGATTTTGTAGTCGAAACTAGTTATTTTAACAACAAATAATATTGCATTGTTAAATGTATAAATTTTAAGTAACATTATTAAAATATGAAACTTATTTACTTATAGTGTTCTAATTTTGGTAATAGTTGTTAATGATATACACTTGAATTGTTTTATATTTTCTAATGCATTTTAATTTTAATATAATTTGTCAAAATATTTGTAGTTTAAGAGAAAACTTTGATAGATTTTTAGTTGAGTTAGCAAATTTAGAAAGATCTCCAGACCTAATTATTTTAACAGAGATTTGGATTTACGACAATGAAGCTAGTTTGTATAAAATAGATGGTTATTCGACGATAGTTAAGTGCAACAATGAATATCGGTCTGGAGGAGTTGTGGTGTTTGTGAGGCAGGGGCTTTCATGCGACGGACAAGTCTTATCAGCTGTCCGATCGGCTGATTGTCTGCTGTTATCGCTGACCGTCCTTAGGACCAAGTTGATGGTTTTGGCTGTCTATCGATTGCATAGCCAATCAGTGGATTTATTTATTGATGATATTGAGGACGTTTTATTTAAATATAGGAATAATAATTTTATATTGATAGGAGATATTAATTTGAATATTTTAAATAATAGTATTAGTACTTGTAAATATTTAAATCTGATGGCTAGTTTTGGCTTAAAATCTTTAGTAAATGAAATCACCAGAGATACAAGTGGCTCATGTATAGATCATATATTTCTTAGAATAATGAACAAAGATAAAATTCTAAATTATGAGTCAAATGTTTTTAATTTGGCTATAACTGATCACTCATTAATTTCTGTTTCAATGTTACTGGTTGAAGGATTCAGAGAGAATCGGATAAAAGAACAAATTAGGATAGATTATACTGGATTAAAAATTAAAGTAGAAAATATTGACTGGTCTGTCATAGTAAATACTACATGTGTAGACTTGGCTTTTGAACAGTTTCTGAAAATACTTTCAGGAATGATTGAGGAGTCTAAAGTAACACTGGATGGTTGTAGTAGATTTAAACGGCTGAAACCCTGGATTACAAATAAGCTATGTGCGCAGATAAAAAAAAGACAAATTTTACATAAAAAAGTAAGAGCTCAGCCATATAATATTAGATTACAAAGATACTATGACTCATATTCTGCAAGAATCAAACATGAAATTAAAGCTACAAAAGAAACCTATTACTTAACAAAGTTTGATGAAGTGAGAGATGACACAAAAAAACAATGGAAAGTTATTGATGAAATCATAGGAGAAGAAAAAACAAAGAATGTAATAAATAATATATCTCACAATGGGATGGAAATTTCTGATAAAAGACAAATTGCTTTTTTGTTCAATGATTACTTTCTGAATATAGCAGATAAACTTAGGAACAAAATACAGATAAATGTAGCTATACCTGAATATGAAAATTTTTTCCCCAAAATTCACCAATTAAATTCAATGTTTATTCTACCTACCACAAAAAATGAAATAAAAAATATTATTCGGGACTTAAAACTTGGAAAAGCCCCAGGATATGATAATATTGGTACAAAGATAGTCAAAGAAATTTTGTCTGACAGTTTTTTAACCATTCTTGAGTACCTTTTTAATTTAAGTTTTAGTTTAGGAAAATTTCCAAATTGTTTGAAGTCTGCTGTGGTTATTCCTTTATATAAAAAAGACAATAGAAGCTCAATAAGTAATTACAGACCTATTTCTCTACTGTCTGTATTTTCAAAAATACTAGAAAAACTGATGAAAAAAAGACTTATGACATTTTTAGAATACAATAAATTTTTCAGCAATAACCAGTTTGGTTTTCAAAACAATAAGTCAACAGAGCAGGCACTCATCTCTTTCCTAGAAAACATTTACAATTATTTTAATCATAAAAAGAAGTGTTCAGCAATATTCATAGACATAACCAAGGCTTTTGACACTGTGGATCATTGCATATTATTAAGGAAACTATGGGATGCTGGAATTAGGGGAACCGCACATACTTGGTTTAGGAGTTACTTAAATAAAAGAGAACAATATGTAAAAATTGATAATGAAGAATGTGGTCCTGGTGAAATAAAATATGGAGTACCACAAGGCTCAGTGTTGGGCCCAATTTTGTTCTTAATATACACAAATGATCTATGCAAGGGAATTTTCCAAGGTAGATTGACGGCTTTTGCGGATGACACAGCTCTGACATACTTTGCTGACACAAACGAATCATTATTTATTACAATGCAATCTGATATTAAGGTAATACGATATTGGATGAATAAACATTACCTAACATTGAGTGAAAAAAGTAAATACATGATTTTTAATTTAAGAGGAGATAGCAAAAATGAAAAGATATTATAGTACCATGACATTAACTGCAATTTAAATTCAAACTGTCCTTGTCTAGAAGTAAAGGAAGTTAAACATTATAAATATTTAGGCATTGTAATAGATAGTAAATTGAATTGGAAATTTCATATAGATGACCTAAGAAAAAAATTGCTGAATGCTACAAGGAAAATGTATCTTTTAAGAAATCTTTGTCACCTGGAAATAATGAGAATGGTTTATTTTGCAACGGTAGAATCTCAAATAGCATATGGACTCAGTTGCTGGGGAGGCACATATATAACTAACTTGAGACCAGTTTTAAATTTACAGAAAAGAATTGTCAGAGTAATGATGCATAGAAATAGATTTGAACATACTGAACCACTTTTTAAACAACTAAACATTCTACCAGTAAGAATGCTTTATGTTTATAAGCTTCTAAGAAATCAGTTTAATGTACAACAGAAAAATGCAGAAAATACAGTTAATACAGAATATAATTGTATGGGCCTTAGGAATCCTAGAGTAGTTACAGTGCCACAGCCTAACCTGACATTGTTCCAGAAATGCTTTTCTTTCAATGCTCCTAGAATTTTTAATGTACTACCCGTGGAAATAAAAAACTCTACTTCTAGGACAAAATTTAAAAAAATGGTTAAGAAATGGCTTGTGTCTTGCCACAATATTGAAAACATATTGGCTTAGTTTGCGTATAATTAATTTGTTTATTAAATCTACTTTCCTAATTCATAGTGGTAACAAATATTTCATTTACTAAATTTACTAAAATTCTAATATTGCTTGAAAAATGTAGAACAAATTTTGTATGTATTTTTGTTTTATTAATATTGAATCTGAATTTCAGTCAGCTCGCTACCTTTAGTTTTAGTTTATTTAAGTAATAGCAACCCCAAAACAGTTTTTACTCTGGGGTGCTTATTTATTTTACCAAAAGTTGTAATTTCCATGTAGATGTTTGTTTATTTGTTGATAGATAAGAAATTGTATAAACAATCAAATTATACTTCCAGTTGTATTTGAACAATTTGTATATGTACAAAGAAATGGTAAAATAAATTATTTTTTGATTTGATTTGATTTTGATTTGATAGTGCACATATATACACTTACATTATATGTTTCTTAATACAGTAGGATAATACAAATGGGCGGTTGATGTACATTTGCTTGCAAAATACGTTCCTAAGGGAACTTACAAAAGGATACTATGACTAAGGGTTTTCACAGCTTATAAAACAATAATCAAGAGGAACTTAGGCTATTAATTATTTAAATATGCTATACTATTGTAATATTTGAAAAAAGTCAGTTAAGTGATTTCTTAGTAAAAGAAATTTTCTTAAATTAAACTGAAAATTTTTAAAATTACTTCTATGCTTAACACTGTATGGTAGCAAGTTAAATATTTTGGGTCCTAAAAAGAGAAATGATTTTCTAAAAACTGCCTTTTTAATCTTAGGTCGGATAAATAATCCCTGAGAAGAAGCTCTGGTTTTAAAGCTGAACTGGTTTGTAGCATCATTTCCGCTTTTAATATAAAATAATCTTAACACTTTGAATATAAAAAGATGTTTAAGGGGTAGGATTTTTAGTGCCTGAAAAAGTGGAAATGAAGGTTCTCGCTTACATTTAAACAATATAATTTTAATATAATACTTCTGAGTTTTCTCTAAAGGATCAATTAAATTATTAGCTGCTCCTCCCCATAGTTGGATGCCATATGTTAATCTAGACTGAATTAGTGCTATGTACAATATACGCATAATATGCTCACTAACTAGATTCCTAAGAAAATAAAATTTTCTAATATTTCTTCTCAATTGCATATGTAATTGATTTATTTGAAACCTCCAGGACAGGTTCTCATCTACAATTATACCTAAATATTTAATGTTATCTTCTTGGTTAATAGGTGGACAATTACATTGATCAAAGTTTAAACAATTTTTACAGTGGAGCTTTAAGGTATCGTCAAAAGAAAACTGTCTAAGATCAAAATTAATAAATTTAGTTTTTTCAGCGTTAACGACCATTTTATTATTTTCACACCATAATCTTAGACTACGGAGATCTTTGTTCAAGTTTTCCCAAACGTTCAACCAGTTATTCTCAGAATATTGAAGGCAAATGTCATCGGCAAAGGCGAGGGATTTTGCTTCAAAAGGTACTTTTAATAAATCATTTACAAAAACTAAAAATAACGTAGCCGACAAGACTGACCCTTGGAGTACACCTTTTAAAATTGGTCTTAGTTTGCTCAAACAATTTTCAATTTTTACTTGTTGAGTTCTTCCTTTCAGAAAGCTCTCGAACCAACTCAAAGCTGGCCCCCTGAGTCTTACAACTCACCTGTGAACAACAACATTATGCATAGTTTGTTGTTCAACACTTTAGACCCCATGCGGTCCATTTTCGGACATGTGATAGGTATACTAAACAGACCAAGTGGTCAATATCTGGATGTTCGTATATTATGCTAATAGGACCAGGTGGTCAATTCCTGAACGCCAAAATTTTGGTAGATTTAAAGAAAAGTATAAAGATATAGACATGCCCTTAATCTACTGATTCGATTCATCATTGCAACCCCTGCCACACACGCCACAGTTGACCGGCATTTTAATTTAATAAAAATTACCTAGTAAAACAATTTAATGCAAGTTATAGCACAAGGCTACATGTATACACACGCACTTTGACCTTGAGCGCTGGAGCTCTAGAGATAAGGTCCGCACAGTACAAATGACTGATACTGACTGGATGTAACAGGATTGGCTCAACTCACTGAGATGTATAACAGGATTGGCTCAACTCACTGAGATATATAACAGGATTGGCTCACCTCTGTGTGGTATATAACGGGATTGACTCACCTCAGTGAGATATATAACAGGATTGGCTCACCTCAGTGAGAAATATAACAGGATTGTCTCACCTCTGTGTTCTATATAACAGGATTGGCTCACCTCGGTGAGATATTTAACAGGATTCGCTCACATCTGTGTGGTATATAACGGGATTGGCTCACCTTAGTGAGATATATAACGAGATGGGGCACCCCTGTGTGGTATAAAACGGGATTGGCAAACATCAGTGAGATATATAACAGGATTGGCAAACATCAGTGAGATATATTACAGGATTTGCTCACCTCTGTGTGGTATATAATGGGATTGGCTCACCTCAGTGTGATATATAACGGTATTGTCTCACAATAGTGTGATATATAACAGTATTATCTCACCTTAGTGTGATATATAATGGGATTGGCTCACCTCAGTGTGATATAATGGGATTGGCTCACCTTATTGTGATGTATAACGGGATTGGCTCACCTTAGTATGATATATAACGGGATTGGTTTACCTTAGTGTGATATATAACGGGATTGGCTCACCTTAGTATGATATATAACGGGATTGGCTCACCTTAGTGTGATATATAATGGGATGTAGCACTGGACTAGGTTGACTCCATCGCCTGTTTAGGTCTTCATTGGTCAGTCCACAACGGTGGCTGTAACAATGTAACAAATAAGAAGAGTTAAGAAATACATACAAAACCATTATTTTGTACATTACACAACAAGTGAATGTCACATATCGCTAATTCATTACAATATAAGTACAACATTTTCAAATATTAGATGACTGATTTCGGAAAACCACATTTTCCTTCTATAGACCAGTGATTCCTAATGATTCCGGAGAGATTTCCTTTATGAATCCCTGTGGTCCAAAGAAGGTAAATGTGATTCTACCTATATTATAATAAATTTATGTAGTGAGAAGTCCACTTGTGTTGTATTTCTAGCTACATGTACTTATCAAATCAAATCAACTTTAAAACAACTGTGACAAACAAAAACAAGGTATGTACTTAGCAGAGCTAGAAGAAACAGGTGACATTGTTAGACTTACAAAAACATACATAAAACAAAAAACAGACAAAATGTAGACTAGAAGTCATGTTACTGTAGCATTGATTCATCCACTAAATTTGTATACTACATTAAAATTATCATTGAGATAGTCATTAATTAAATAGTAGGCTTTATCTATTAAAAATTCTCTAAGTAAAATTTTAAGCTTCCCTGCATTGTTAAAATGTGTTATGGCATTAGGTAAGTTATTGAAAAATCTTTTCCTTATATACAAAGCTGAATTCTCTAAAAGCGTTAAGTGGTGTCATGGATAAGATGCTATTTTATATCTAGTGGTGTAACAATGATGATGTTGGTCACGTAATAAATTGTTGTAGTTTTACTTTATAAGCAGTACATAGAATATAGTGTTTATATTCTGTGGTAGTAGACACTTGAATATATTCAAACTAGGAACAGCCATTATTTTGGGTTCTTTAAATAAAGGTTTACAAGAAGTTTTCTTATTTTTAAATAGCATTGTTTTTACAATCCTTTTTTGAATTTTGAAAATGTTATTACTATAAGAGCATTTTTCCCAAAATTAAATACCATATTGAAACAATGAGTAAAATAATGCATAAAAACAACAATCCTAGATTTTAAATCTACTGAATCTCTGATAACAAACATTTGAAAGGAGGATGAATTAAGTTTTTTTATCTACTTTTCACAGTATGGTTTACATGTTAAATTTTTCACTATTATGCTAATTAAGAAACTTTACACTTTAGTTATGAACAAACAAATATTTCTATCATGGCTGCACAACTTATAAATATTCTTATTTTTATTTACAAGTCGCATGTTTCACATGATTGGCGGTTCCACTAAACGCACAAAAAAGGTAAACTTTAACTTAATAAAAACTATATTAAACTACATACCGATACATATACACAATTAATGTCAAGATTTGAAACACTAGATGGAAAAATTCTTGTAAATCAGGTGAAAAAAACTAAAATAACATAAACCCATTCACAAGTAGTAATCGGATTTGGTATTTTTCAGTTATTCATAAATTATACCTGAAAAACAATTAAATTTGATGTACGTAATTTTGTAATTAACATTAAAAAGAATTGAAGAAGAACTATTCTTCAAACAATTCAGTAGGTTATGCACTTAAAAAGCATAAACAGATTTTTTTAAAGTTTTGTTGAATCAAAGTATAACGTAGATAGCTGTTCTAGGAACATGCTTAAGTGTTAAATGATTTTTTCAACTATTAAAGTCACTACATTTACAAAAATATTTTCAGAATTCACATAACATAAATATCAGATGGAGATATTTTTTAAAAAACAAAAGGAACAAACTAAAAAATCAGATAGAACTTTTTTGCACGATTTTGGAGGGTTTTATTATTTTACTTCATTCACCCTATCTGAGTCTGTATTATCCTTCAACCCCTTAAATTTTATGGATATGAATTTGCAATCAACCAAGCAGAACAAGAGCTCTGTTTTAGGTCCACTCTTACAACAAAGTATGTTTCCTGTTGATTATCTGTCTTGTGACTTTAGACAAACGTAATGACCAATTGACATGAAATTGGTATGCAAATACTTTATAAATGAATGGAACTAGCTTATGTAACTTTTATTATAAAAAAAATAATGCATACCATAAAAGAGAAAACATAGCACTCTGTGCACGGACAATATTGTGCAATACCGCAATATGAATGCACTATGGGTATACTATGTCTAAGTGAGTCATGGTGTGTTGACATTAATCTGCATGGTTATTCTAAGACCCACCTTTCACAACAAAAAACTGTGATAAAGCAAGATCGATTAACTAATAACTGACCATAGAGAAGTCCTACAAGTCATCTACAGTTTTTTGACCTGAAGAGTAACAAATAAAACTGTGTATATTGTTTTACTCCATCTTATCACACACAATGATTATAGAATTTATATACCAATTTATCACTATTATTTAAATGTGTTATCGTGTTGTATTTGCTCATTTTTGTGCTTCACATTTGTTTTATAACATGAAAATCACTAAAAAACCATTATTTTGTATTTTCTTTAGAACCTAGAAAATTTCAGTTTCATGCCTTCGATGGAGGGTTAACTTTATCATCCAACATGTCATCTGAGTGTTTTCCTGATCATAATTAATATTGGAAAGTAAGAGCATCATACAAAGATAAAACTAATTAATTGTGTACTTCCTTAAATTTACTTTTATTCGACATTTTGACATGAGAGGGTAAACACCACCACACTTCTTTTTTCATAGGCAATACATCCCCCAAGAAAATATGTTTGCTTTGTCATCTTTAACCACCATAATGATATGAGATCCATAACTGTCTAATAATGAGATATGCTAGTTACACTAGTGTACCCTTGCACCTAATTCTGCTTTAGCCATTTAGCAGCCAAATCAGTTTTCAACAGACACAGAGAAAAAAGAAACAGAGGTCGCTTGCTTTCTAATGGTCGCAGCGAGAGCCTCAGTGGCAGTTTAAAACAAATTACAACTAGTGTAAATATTTATATAATTGTAGTAATAATTAATATGTTTATACTGTAGGATTTGTGGGTAATAAAGGACGGACTGACAAGGTGCTGGCCCTACCATCCGCTTGGAAAACTGGAGAAATAACTACTTAACACACTTACTCGACACACATTTAGCGCATTATTGGATGCGACCTCTGTCTCTTTCTTCTCTGTATACAGAGTATACCGGAATATAATTACGATTGGCCTTTCCTTCAGTCACCCAACTGGCGCATGGCATCCTTACCAGCTTGCAAACGTAATGTTATTTACGTCTCGTTATCCCATATCGTCGTAAGTTGTCCAGAACTGTAGGAAGTATCCGGTGAGCTAGGTTACGGGCGGAAGGAGGGAAGGAGAGGACAATGGCTTCCATTGTTATGGAGGTGAGGAGTCGGACAGACAGACTCACTGACTGACTCACTCACAACTTACATATTCCGGCAGCACACAACGAAGTACGCAGACACAATACACAAGAGACAATAGTACCCGTCCGACACAACAGCGGATATCTCACTTATTACCTACTTCCACGCAAATTGTGTGACATTGATTGAGTTGAACTGAAATAATCACGTAGGTACAGTACTAGAACAAGTCCCACTTTACTAAGGCAAAGGGGCTTCTAACTAAACAGCCAGTTCCCTGAAGTGGCACTCTGTAGCAGAACTGAAACGTCGGACATGCATGCGAGTATTGTAGACACAGCATCATGGAGATGCGTATGTTCCTAACCTTTTATACCCTTCGTCACATTTCTGTAATCTTAAATTTGTTATAATTCTGTAGCAAGTCTTACAGAATACAAAACCAGAAATTGATATTCGCTTTCAAATTCAAAGTACTTTATTTAAATAATACAACGTAGGGTCCCAACAAACTATAAATGCTTGTCGTTGGGTGCCCAAGTTAATTACAACATAACAAAACACTAAACAAAATAGTACAACAAATACAGTTGCGCTCATGGCAGCGGAGCTTATTAATTAACTATACTAACTATCATCAGAAATACAAAGTCTTTAAATTTATGATCCAACACTTTCAATATCACACTAATGATACATATACCTTACAATAATAATACAAATAAATATAACAATAAATGTACAACTCGTTACGCATTAAGAGTGGGGGGGGGGGCAACATATCTATAACATAAATGTCACTTGGACAAGAACTAATAGATACAATACAGATAGAAACAATAAACTATACAATTATAACAGTGAAAACTTAACTATAAAACGTCTCCTATCAACCAGGAATATAACATTGATTTAATGTGTTTTAAAGATTTGTAATTCACAAAATGCTAAGGTGTGTTAAGTATTTTTGGAATAACATAACTTAACGAATTCTCTCCATAAACATTGTAATATCTTGACACTTTGTATCTTGGTATTTTTTTTCTTGGTACGTTGTATCTTGGCACTTTGCATCTTGGTGCTTTGTATCTTGGTACTTTGTATCTTAGTACTTTGTATCTTGGTACTTTG
Organism: Stictocephala bisonia; assembly: GCA_035578905.1. Classification (NCBI taxonomy): domain Eukaryota; kingdom Metazoa; phylum Arthropoda; class Insecta; order Hemiptera; family Membracidae; genus Stictocephala; species Stictocephala bisonia. Next base: position 294,960 of record JAQJVL010000149.1, on the reverse strand, counting down.
TATCTTGGCACTTTGTATCTTGGTACTTTGTATCTTAGTACTTTGTATCTTGGCACTTTGTATCTTGGTACTTTGTATCTTGGTACTTTGTATCTTGGTACTTTGTATATTGGTACTTTGTATTTTGGCACTTTGTATCTTGGTACTTTGTATCTTAATACTTTTATCTTGGCACTCTGTATCTTGGTACTTTGTATCTTGGCACTCTGTATCTTGGTACTTTGTATCTTGGTACTTTGTATCTTAATACTTTTATCTTGGCACTCTGTATCTTGGTACTTTGTATCTTGGCACTTTGTATATTAGTACGTTGTATCTTGACACTTTGCATCTTGGTACTTTGTATCTTGGTACTCTGTATCTTGGTACTCTGTATCTTGGTACTTTGTATCTTGGTACTTTGTATATTGGTACGTTGTATCTTGGCACTTTGCATCTTGGTACTTTGTATCTTGGCACTTTGTATCTTGGTACTTTGTATCTTAATACTTTTATCTTGGCACTCTGTATCTTGGTACTTTGTATCTTGGCACTTTGCATCTTGGTGCTTTGTATCTTGGTACTTTGTATCTTAGTACTTTGTATCTTGGTACTTTGTATCTTGGCACTTTGTATCTTGGTACTTTGTATCTTAGTACTTTGTATCTTGGCACTTTGTATCTTGGTACTTTGTATCTTGGTACTTTGTATCTTGGTACTTTGTATATTGGTACTTTGTATTTTGGCACTTTGTATCTTGGTACTTTGTATCTTAATACTTTTATCTTGGCACTCTGTATCTTGGTACTTTGTATCTTGGCACTCTGTATCTTGGTACTTTGTATCTTGGTACTTTGTATCTTAATACTTTTATCTTGGCACTCTGTATCTTGGTACTTTGTATCTTGGCACTTTGTATATTAGTACGTTGTATCTTGACACTTTGCATCTTGGTACTTTGTATCTTGGTACTCTGTATCTTGGTACTCTGTATCTTGGTACTTTGTATCTTGGTACTTTGTATATTGGTACGTTGTATCTTGGCACTTTGCATCTTGGTACTTTGTATCTTGGCACTTTGTATCTTGGTACTTTGTATCTTAATACTTTTATCTTGGCACTCTGTATCTTGGTACTTTGTATCTTGGCACTTTGTATATTAGTACGTTGTATCTTGACACTTTGCATCTTGGTACTTTGTATCTTGGCACTTTGTATCTTGGTACTCTGTATCTTGGTACTTTGTATCTTGGTACTTTGTATATTGGTACGTTGTATCTTGGCACTTTGCATCTTGGTACTTTGTATCTTGGCACTTTGTATCTTGGTACTTTGTATCTTAGTTTTTTTGTATCTTTGTACTCTGTATCTTGGTATTTTGTATCTTGGTACTTTGTATCTTGGTACTTTGTATCTTAGTACTTTTATCTTGGCACTCTGTATCTTGGTACTCTGTATCTTGGTACTTTGTATCTTAATACTTTTATCTTGGCACTCTGTATCTTGGTACTTTGTATCTTGGCACTCTGTATCTTGGTACTTTGTATCTTGGCACTTTGTATATTAGTACGTTGTATCTTGACACTTTGCATCTTGGTACTTTGTATCTTGGTACTTTGTATCTTGGCACTTTGTATCTTGGTACTTTGTATCTTAATACTTTTATCTTGGCACTCTGTATCTTGGTACTTTGTATCTTGGCACTTTGTATATTAGTACGTTGTATCTTGACACTTTGCATCTTGGTACTTTGTATCTTGGCACTTTGTATCTTGGTACTCTGTATCTTGTTACTTTGTATCTTGGTACTTTGTATATTGGTACGTTGTATCTTGGCACTTTGCATCTTGGTACTCTGTATCTTGGCACTTTGTATCTTGGCACTTTGTATATTGGTACGTTGTATCTTGGCACTTTGTATCTTGGTACTCTGTATCTTGGTACTTTGTATATTGGTACGTTGTATCTTGGCACTTTGCATCTTGGTACTTTGTATCTTGGCACTTTGTATCTTGGCACTTTGTATCTTGGTACTTTGTATCTTAGTTTTTTTGTATCTTTGTACTCTGTATCTTGGTACTTTGTATCTTGGCTATCTGTATCTTGGTACTCTGTATCTTGGTACTTTGTATCTTAGTACTTTGTACCTTAGTACTTTGTATCTTGGTACTTTGTATCTTAGCACTCTATATCTTGGCACTTTAAATCTTGGTACTTTGTATCTTAGTACTTTGTACCTTAGTACTTTGTATCTTGGCACTTTGTATCTTGGTACTTTGTATCTTAGTTTTTTTGTATCTTTGTACTCTGTATCTTGGTACTTTGTATCTTGGCTATCTGTATCTTGGTACTCTGTATCTTGGTACTTTGTATCTTAGTACTTTGTACCTTAGTACTCTGTATCTTGGTACTTTGTATCTTAGTACTTTGTATCTTGGCTATCTGTATCTTGGTACTCTGTATCTTGGTACTTTGTATCTTAGTACTCTGTATCTTCGTACTTTGTATCTTAGTACTTTGTATCTTGGTACTTTGTATCTTAGCACTCTATATCTTGGTACTTTGTATCTTGGTACTTTGTATCTTAGCACTCTATATCTTGGTACTTTGTATCTTGGTACTTTGTATCTTGGCACTTTGTATCTTAGCACTCTATATCTTGGTACTCTGTAATTTGGCACTTTGTATCTTGTTACTCTGTACCTTGGTACATTTCTGATGTGATAGGATGTTTTTATTCTTGGAATTTTAAATAAGTCCAAGATTTACAGAAAAGATCTATAAGATTTGTAGAAATGTTTTATTAATTTAAATATATAGCTTTGGAGTGGTTCCAATCTTTTCTGTCTGGTCGCAAACAGCGTGTCTCTTTAAATACACAAAAAGACTGCTTTTATTCACCGTGGGAATTGATTTCCATGGGTGTTCCTCAAGGTAGCATCCTTTCTCCCATTCTATTTTTAATCTACATAAATGACTTGAAAATTAAATGCGAAGATTCACACATCAATATGTTTGCTGATGACGTGTCTGTCATTATCACAAACAAAAATTCTGATTCTTTAGGAACCTCTGTTAGTCGAACAGTAATTGAACTTCTCAAATGGTTTCAGGACAATGGACTTTTGCTAAATTTAACTAAGACGGCAGCTGTATTTTTCCATAAAAGTGTTTTGATACGTCCATTGATTCATGAAATACCCATCACCCCATCTTGCATCCTTAATATAATACCAAATGCAGTATTCCTTGGAGTAAATATAGATCAAACCCTGTCATGGGGAGTTCATTTAGAAAAACTCAATAAAAAATTAAATTCTGCTACTTATGCTATTCGGGTGCTAAAGCCTTGCAGTAGTACTGAAACATTGTTAGATGTGTACAGAGGTTACTGTGAAAGCATCATACGGTACGGGATTTCCATTTGGGGCTCTTGCTCCCAACTTGAAAAAATCCTAAAAAGTCAAAAAAAAATATTAAGAATTATATTTAATGTCCCTCAACGACACTCATGCAAAGATCTTTTCAAAAAACACAAAATTCTTACAGCTCACTCGCTATACGTACAGGAAGTCCTAGTTCTTACATTCAAAAAACGCGATGACTTGGAACGCATAGGAGACCCCCACGGACACAATACAAGACACAGACAGGATTTGCGCTACTTACGGCACAGAACCACTACTTTTGAAAAAAGTCCGTTGTATTCTGGTTTGAGACTTTTTAATAAACTGCCTTTAGAAATAAAAAAACAACAGTCACTGGCCAAATTCAAAAAACTGATTAAATCCTTACTTGTCACACAGGCGATATATTCAGTGAAGGAATTTTTAAATCATTAGACATTATTATATTTTATAAAATTGAATTTCATCATAAGTTATCATGAATTCCCTTGTCTAGTTTTAATATTGATTAACGAACCACCATATTTGTGAAATGTAACAAATGAATTGTGGTAATAAAAATGCTTATTGCTTATTGCTTATACAAATGTTTAGGTTTAAGGGAACTATTTATAAAAAATACGTGATTTACGTTAAACGGTTGGTATAGCCATTGATTTTATATACAAATAGATCTCCCATCCAATGTTAAATTTTGAGTCTCAAAATATCAGCTGTTTTTGTGGTCCATTGTGGAGCGCTAGTGTAGTCCCATGTAAATGTAATGCAGTTTAAACCAGCTGTGGTTGCGGGCCTCACTAACTAACCAAATTACAGGCACAAATATTCCTATTAGATGGTTTATCTATTGTAGGTGTATATAATCAAGGGTATAGCTGTTTGCTTATATTTAATAACATCCTTTTTTTGCAGATTTTAAATTTTATTTAAATGTGTTTCATAAGCTGCTCCCTAAACCTCAATACCATATATGACTAAAGATTCGAACATCGATTTGTAAGTAAGATTCAATGCAGGATGTGGAAGTGTATTTCTTAAATGGTACAATTTAGCCGACATCGCCCTTAATTTACTACATCTAAATATTTTGTTTCCGATGCAATTTTAAAGTTTTCACATGAACAATTTCCTTGATTGCTACTAAAAAAATTACAACTGTGACTTCTAATGTTTGGTTGTGAATCTGGGACGTTATGTGAGGAATGACAAATTACTACTTGGGGGTTTTGGCGGTGATTATTAGTTTCATGTCATGATCCCATCTTAACAATGAATAATTGTAGTCATTTTTAATATAATTTGCAGCAATATTTATGTCTTTGTTAGTAACTGTAATGACAGTATCATTTGCGAACATAATAATAGTTCTAAAAGCAACGTAAAATGATTCCAAGTAAACAAAATACGATCAGAATCGCGTGTTAATAGTTCAATGCACCAAAATAAAGAGAAAAAACGGCACGCTGTTAGTGACAGTGGTCGGCGCGGAGTAGAAACCGAGAGTACAAGTAGGGGTGGACTCACCGTCGTGACCCTCAACCTATAAATCATAGGCAGTGGCAATTAAGCGAAGCGACCACATGAGTGGCTGACCCCTGGTAACCTCGGACTGACCCTGGCCTGGCTAGGATGAGTCGTTCGGAATGCGGTTCGGTTTCATACCCCGCCCGCCAATTATATCGCTTGGTTTCTTCGTAACAACAAACAGAAACAGGACGAAGGAGCAAAACAACTCCTGCACCTCCTTCTACCACCACACCGCACCGCGAGAACCTCCTATTTCATTTCTGTTCACGCAACCCGGACAGACGAGCAGATACGCCGAGTAGACAGCGAGCCGATACCAATCGAACCAGGAATGTGGTAAAAGGAAATTCGAAACCACCTACGAAAGGCATTCGGCACATCTGAAGGCAACGCGATTATATTCTGCAATTTATTGAGAGCTTATTTACTTCTTATTTACTTTTATGCTGGTGTTTCTGCAATATTCTCACACAATAAACCCAAGAAAAATGCATGAACATTAGCATATAAAAATAACTATACCATATAATTCTAATATATGCGATAAGAAGAATGTTCACATGATAAAGTGGGTGATTGAATTTGATACCTCCGATAGTATTAACTTTGCGTTACCTTATTTATAGTATCTTTACCACAATCCACAGAACTAAAACACGGACATCTACTAGCCTATATGTCGTAGGGAGAACCGTTCATTATAATGGCATTTTTACTGTCCATTATGTCAGAATAGTATACTAATATACTATCGCTTTAATGCGATAGTGACTTCAACAGTGATGATATCACTGTTTATTCATGGGTAAGTGGGTGGGTCAATACCATTTTACATTAAAAGATGAGTAGGTAAAAATCACTGTACATGCATGGGTGGGATAAACTGTAGGTTAATGTCAACATTTTTAAATCGTAAACATTATGTTAAAGTCTAACCAAAAATAGGAAGAATACCACATACCAGTCTTGATTCTTTACACCATATACGTTGTTATTGAAAGAACAGCTGACATTTTGAACAGCATAAGGTACAGCTTGCAGATATAGTACAATACAACTTTCAAATACGAAGTCTGTTCAATTCTTTCTAAATGTACTGAATTTTTAAATTCGAGCCATCGACTTTACACGCATCCTCTACTCGACGGAACTGCATGTGCAAGGCGTTTCGCGTGCTGTGCACGTTAGCAGGGCGTGCGTGGAGGGACTGTACAACGTTAGCCGTAGGCTGTCTATTTGGCCCCATTAACAACAACAGAATTTATGTGGAACGGTTAGTATTTTTAGTTACCATCATGTTTGTTATCCGGCGCCCAAGTCGTTATAGTCAATAAAGCTACAAGCCAGCAACGCCAATGTGTGTAATTACTTATAACTATTAATTTTATATACACACAATGAGAATCAAGAATTAATTATTAATAACCGAAATATATTTTTATTGATAACCGTAATAATTAAATTCAAAACTACTACCGACAATAATTATTCTTTTTAAACTACTTTATAAAAGTAGAGTTAGAATTTTAAAAAAATTTATAATTAGACTTGAGTAAAAAACAGACATACCTTTTATTCTATTGTTAAATTATGACGATTTTCAATGCCTTAAAAAACGGCGCTAAATTATAATTTCCCCAAAACCAGCATAAATTTTAGGTTTATGACTTAACAAGTACTAATCAGAACATTATTTCAGTAAGTTTTTAACTTTTAGCGATATTAAACTAATTGTATGAGGTCGAACAAGCATAAGCACAGGAATTAAGTAGCTTTTTCATAATTTAGAATATTAAATGGCATGTAAAATTAACATTTAGTACTGAACAAAGTAAAGGATTTTTTGTAGCGCACCCAAGTATATAGTGACTATAAAAAAATCACAACAGACTGGTGTTCTTGTTAAGACTTTCCAGGTTTTGTTTCAAATTCCCTGATTTTTCCCTGACTTTTCCAGGTCATTTGAAATTCCCTGACTTTTCCAGGTTTTCCCTATTTTCCATGTTGCTGGACACCCTGACACATAGATTTCTCATCCAATGTTAAATTTTGTGTCCCAAATCATCAGCTGTTTTTGTGGACCATTGTGGAGCCCTGGGGTAGTCTAATGTAAATGTAATACAGTTTAAACCACCTGTGGTAACTAAACAAATGTCAGCATAAATATTCCTATTATTATTTCGAATAAAATAAACTTTGTTACCGGCAAAACGGCCACGCACCGCTGGTCTGAAATGACAAAACTCTGAGTTTTAACTTACTGTCAAACTTAAAATAAGTAAGCAACAATTTTCAAAGTAATTGTATAGTGTTCAACATGTTATATTCTTTAAGAAAAATGTTTGCTGGAGAATTTGCACAAACTAATTTGCTTTTTGTTGAGATATTTGTATTTAAGAACACGTTTTTATGAGTGAAATTGAGCGTGAGTTGTCTTTAACATGTCACCGAAGCGAGAATAATTATAATAAAATAATTTCTTGTGGATGGGTGACAGTTTGAGCTGACTGCTGAGCCAGTGACTGTACGATGCGCGTGTGGTATCACCGCCGCCTTGTTGGCAATCTAGTTTTGAAAACTACTGAATCTTTCCTCCTGGTTAAAGAAACTTTTATTTAATACGATAGTAAAATTTTTGTGTAACTTATAAAACTATTAATTTGGGTTTAAAGACATTTTGTCCAGCGTTTGTCGTTACCGAGTTTGCAAATGGTTACAAACAAATTAATTTCTCATTAACTTTTTTGAATTATTAAATGATACTTATACCAAACTAATCACAATAAATCAAAATATCATCCATCCACAAGAAATTAATTTAGTAATTCATTATTATCGCTACAGTGACAGGTTAAAGACGACTCACGCTCAATTTCACTCATAAAAACGTGTTCTTAAACATAAATATCACAATAAAAAGCAAATTAGTTTAAGACAATTTTCCAGCATATTTTTTTCTTAAAGAATTTAACATGGTGGACACTATAAAATTACTTTAAGAATTATTGCTTACTTATTTTAAGTTTGACAGTAAATTAAATCTCAGAGTTTTGTCATTTCAGACTAGTGGCGCGTGGCCGCTCCGCCGCGCAACTTCACTCTCCAGCATAATCTTTACTTAAAGGATATAGCATGGTGGACACTATAAAATTAGTTTGAAACTTATTGCTTACTTATTTTAAGTTTGACAGTAAATTAAAACTCAAGAGTTTTGTCACTTCAGACCAGCGGCGCGTGGCCGTTCCGCCGGTAACAAAGTTATTTTATTCGGACTATGGATGGGAAATCTTCAGTTGTTCTATATTGTACATTCAAGGGCGTGACGTTAGCTCGGGTACATCTTACAATAGAGGACGCATCCGTCAGACCAGCCTGTTTGTCACTTCAGACCAGCGGCGCGTGGCCGTTTTGCCGGTAACAAAGTTATTTTATTCGGACTATGGATGGGAAATCTTCAGTTGTTGTATACTGTACATTCAAGAGCGTGACGTTAGCTCGGGTACATCTTACAATAGAGGACGCATCCGTCAGACCAGCCTGTTTGTCACTTCAGACCAGCGGTGCGTGGCCGTATTGCCGGTAACTAAGTTATTTTATTCGGACTATGGATGGGAAATCTTCAGTTGTATACTGTACATTCAAGGGCGTGACGTTAGCTCGGGTACATCTTACAATAGAGGACGCATCCGTCAGACCAGCCTGTTTGCTATGCGGCGCTTGAGTGGGTGATTTGGCGCCTCATAGCATTCATTATTGATAAAGCGACCTGGAAGTCAAATGATAGATTATAAATAATTTCCTTACTTCCTCTTACACTGAGGCGTCGATTGGAATACTCATTAACTCGAAGTGATCGAATATCTAAGGAATCATATTAGGACAAGACTTAAAATAGATGGCAATGTGAAGTTTGGATGAATATTTGTGAATTTTGTGCTGCCTTTAGAAGTAACGGGAATATAAGGACCATTTTACACCCTTTACAGTAAACTATCTGGGAAGGGACTCGTAAAATAACAGATAATAATAGCCTACATTCATGTGGTGAAAGCAGTTCACCGTCTGTGTATGCATCATTGGAACGATTAATAATACATTAACAATATATATATTGTTACTAATTGATTAATATATAATACATTACTAATAACTAAATCTTCCGATAATGACTGCGTCAAGGAGTTATTTATAATATTTACACACCAAATTATACAAGGTAACATATATCTGGAAGTAAAAAGAAATAGAGACATTTTTATTGTATGTGAATGATTTTGCCAAAACAGTAATTGGATGACAATGCCAATAAACTATGGTACTGAATGGATTCATTTCTTCCTAAAACTGAACAAAGTTAAGTAGAATGTGATCACTAGGCCTAAACAAAGATAATTTTTATAATTGTAACCAATATAGATAATGTTTATAACAAGGCTCTTCATGAAACCCTAGTTTAACAGTAATAATCACGTGTATATTCTTACACTCTTCAGTTAAAAAATCCAAAACTGAAATAATTATAAACAAATACTGCCAATTATTAAGTAATACCCGCCCGTCCACCCATACACGTACAGTGGTGATGACCTGCCCGCCCACCCATACACGTACAGTGGTGATGATATTTATGAAAATGACTTTTTTTAAATTAGAAATCTGCATAAAACTTATGTACTATTTAACATAAAGATGAAATTCGAATATTTACATTAGCCATTTACAGAAATGCTTATTTAAAAACATAAAAAAACTAATATGTATCTCTAATTTTCCATTCTATAAATAGGGCTTGTGATAGTAAATAAGTCATATAGTTTAAGAAGTTAGATTTCAATTGCATTAAGACTAAAAAAAGCTACAAAGTTTATTATTGTAAGTTAAGTTTAATCAATAATTAAAAGTAAGTATGATATTTAATTATTATAAAATATGGGGATCCATGCAAGTGAAAAATATGCTAAATACATAAGAGAATATAATTTTATTTTACCTCAAACTGTACAATATAACCACGCAATTATCTTGGAATCTAGCCATCTTACGAGTTATGATAATTCTAACAGATTTTCGAAGATAACATTCTTTTTTACAGCCTTTATAATATTTCAATGGAAAGTAGTGGTTTTATGCGAGATTTTATTTTTATTCATTCTACTTTCATAAATTAATAGAGAGAGAGAAAAAAGCGAATACAAACGTTAATAAACAACAAAATATTGTGAACAAAGCATTCCAAAACACTTAGAGAAAATAAAACACAAACGCAAGTCCAAGCCCTGTAAGTTACTTGGTTTGATTTTTTTTTTGTAAAAAAATTTAAAAACCGTGTTGAAGTAGTGAATCTGGTCCTCAGGACGAGAAGACAATCGGTGATGCAAGTCAGTAATGTTTTTGCTGTGCCCTAAAACTCAACATTCCATCAATCTTTCAAGAGAAAAGTTCATTACTTTGGCGCCGTTCCTCTTAGACACTTGGAGTACCTATTGTCCGAGGGCCGACACCCTGCCTAGCACTACCCCTATCAGTGAAGAAGATCTAATCTTGATCAAGGAACCACTTCTAGGATCCGTCACAGCAATAGGGTTGCCTGTGGCCAGTACAAAAGCAACCTATGTAACAAAAGGCCAAATTAACCTTTACAATGTTCAGCATATCTTCATGTTCAAGAATGAATTTCAAAATTCGTCTCTATATTTTTGTTTAGACCTGCCTCTTTCAAAGAATATAATAAAAATTCACAAAAACTAGCAACAATGAAAATTGAGATATTCGTATCACAATTTCAAAGAGATTCACTGCAATCTGTCACCTAAATTAATCAAATCCTTGATTAATTAAATATTAATCTAACGATGAATCAGCTGTTTTGACAACTAACAGATGATATGAAAAATGTTGTTTGTATGGCAGCCTCCCTAATATTGCACTTAACCGACAAAATACAATTTAATGTTACATTTCACAATCACAAAGTCAAGAGTGTGTCTGAAACAAATGTCCCAACCACCAATAAAATAGACAACATTAGGTTTATAAGGTTACAGTAAGCTAGTACTGGGTTGCTGAGTGTTTTATAGTCATTTTACAATAAACTATCTTACATTTTTTACTATTGCTATGTTAGTATTTGAGTTTTACACAATATAATTTGTATTTTTTAGTTAAAATAGACGAAATGACGTTTTATTTGTAAACCAAACACGACAACTATGAATACTTTATTTAGTTTTCGTGTAGTACTTTTATAATTATTTTTTACTTAGTTGCTGGATAATTTTTTATTTGAGTTGTGTATTTAAGTTTTGGTTTCTTGAGTATGTTAATGTTATATGATATTTACAGACGTCACGAAGCGCAGGATGTTGACTTGTTAAGTTGCTTAATAGTTAAAGCTGAACTTTATTATTATGACAGTTTTTTGTATATACTTTTTTTAACTGGCCACATTACTGGAGCTGTGGTCAGTATCATTCCAATGAAAATTATGCTTTATATTCTTATTAGTTGTGTGTTATTTTTAATTATTTATGTAAAAATTGTACAATTTATTTATGGAATGAATAAACTTTTATTACTATTACAACAACAAAATTAAATGGAACTTGGCTGCTCATAACGAGTAATGGTAGCTGATGTATATTTTTTACTATTCTCATTTATTTAAGGATTTAATTTTTTCAAGAAGTAGATAATTACTTACTCGTACTTTTTGAAACATGTATAATGAAAGTCACACAACTCTTGTTTAGAAAGTTAGCTCATATTAAACTAAAAACCCGTATTTTCAAGCTAACATACGGTTTCTTAATTTATTGTTTTATTGATTTTTGTGTTTAACTTTAAGGTAAACGTTTGTGCAAGCTATTGTATATTTGATGCAAGTGAACACAAAAATGAATCATGGATATATCTCTTATATTTTATTTTTAGTTAATGTTATGTAAACTTTAACATTTTAAACTAAATTTGGGCAGCATTTTCTACTGTGTCAATGGGTGAATTGCCTATATCAGGTTCCGTCCTTACGTATTAACGTACAATTGGCGTAGCACTGTAATCCAGCCACTTAGTGTTATGAGGTTGTTATTTAACGTCGACTGTGCATTCACCAAGAAAACCAGTCAAACTGAGGGAAACGAAGAAGGTTTCTGTCGCCACCGATGGCGAAAGGGTGGCCTTTTATGAAGTCTCAACTTAAAACTAACTTGAGAATGCAACATTCACGTGGTTCGGATTCCACGTTTAAGCACGTTAAGTTCCTCATCTAGCAAAGAAAAGTCCCTGAAGCTCACACTTTAACAAAATAAGACAGCTTTCCTCCTTTTAAAATTCCTTCTAGCTACCTATTCAAGATAATTTTATTAAATGCCACACACAGCTCTTGTTCCACCATCACCTTCCAGACAGTATTTGAAATGAATCAGTCAGGGAGCTAAGGCTGTTGTAGGCCTTTAGCCTAATACGTTACAACATGCTTTTAAATACAGCTTATTATAATACAATAGATTATTTAGATGCTTACATCCTGTATCAGTATGTAATATAGCTTGATTTTATAAATTATAAAGCATCACAGGGAAGAGAGAAAAATAGGTCGTATTTAATAGTGCGCTAAATGTGTATCGAGTAGTTAGTTCTCCAGTTTGCCGTGCGACGGCAGGGCAAGCTCCTTGTCAGTCTCTCCCTTAATCCCCCCCAACCCTAAAGGTTAAGTGTAATAATTACTATTGCTGATTTATTTATTTATTTTTTATTTATTTATTTATTCATAAGACGCCAATTGTCAAGATATGGGCGAATAAGGATTTCGAATGAGTGTAATGAGTGTAGATGGAGCGAATGTAGTCATTGTTACAAACTAAGGCCGACTATTCCTTAGAAAGTGTCATTAATTAGTAGCCCAATGACAAATGAACAGCCGGTGATTATCAGCTGATCCCTTTCAAAATGTATTGACTCTGATTGGGATCGAACTGAGAACCTTTAGCACATGAAGCTGGGATTGAACCAACTACGCTACCGACCAATTATATGGATTTTCATTACTTTGTTTTTGAAATTTGTTAATGATGGAGTATCAGATGAGGGAGACAAAGGTAGTTGGACATTTGCCATCATTACGTGAAAATTACCAATCACGACGTTTCGATTTGGTAAAACCCAAACCTTTTTCAAGTGCTAAAAACTAAATTACATCTACACAAACATGTTATAAAACTACGTTCTTAAACTAATAAACTTATCTACTTTAATAATTATTACATTTTTATCTAGATCCTAGAATGGGGTACAACAAAATTAACTTATACTAAATATAAAATGTTAACAGGGTTAAATTAATATAGCCAATTGGCACTGTCGAGGTCACGATATCAACGAAAAAATGTTAAAACACAATTAAAATTAATATTCAAATCAGACTGAAATAAGATTGCATTAACTAATCATAAATGGAGGGATAAAACTTTTCACCTTGGAGGGAACTTCGTAGACACTGCATTTGGATTGTATCATCCTCACTTCGTGCCTGGGACGTCTAGACGCCATCGTCACTGCGGGTCGTAAGACTTCATCATTTTCGTAATATTTGATTATTGTATTGTTTTATTCCTAATAATTGTTGTCTTTTCAGGTTAAAATGTAATTGTCCTAATAGTAAAATACAATTGTAATAGTAGTCTCAGCCCTTCCGAGTCATATATATCATTTTTGTGCATGTTGAATGTTATTTTAAATTAATAGTGTTTTTCAGGTACCATATATTTATGATTAGTTAATGTAATCTTATTTCAGTCTGATTTGAATATTAATTTTAATTGTGTTTTAACATTTTTTCGTTGATATCGTGACCTTGACAGCGCCTAATTGGTTATAATAATTTAACCCTGTTATTATTTTATATTTAGTATAAGTTGATTTTGTTGTACCCCATTCTAGGATCTAGGTACAAATGTAGATAATTATTAAGGTAGATAAGTTATTAGTTTAAGAACGTAGTTTTATAACATGGTTGTGTAGATGTAATTTAGTTTTTAGCACTTGAAAAAGGTTGGGTTTTACCAAATCGAAACATCGTGATTGGTAATTTTCACGTAATGATGGCAAATGTCCAACTACCTTTGTCTCCCTCATCAGATGTTCATTAGTTGTAATATATATTAAACTGCCAAGGAGGCGTTCGCTGAGGCCAGAGGAACGCGACCTCTGTTTCTTTTTCCTCTGTGAATGCAGCTATCATATTATGCCTACTCCCTACTTGGTTAACAAATAAAAATGTCTATACTATAATGATTAATTTTCTCTTGAAATTCAAGTAACCTTTTAAATACTTTATAAGTTACTGAATAAAATATTGCATCTTTTAATAACACCAGCTACTATTAAAAGACCTTTTTTTAGATTAAATACATTTTATTTAGTAACCATTCGTAGGTAATACAATATATCCCAACTCGTGTAATCTGTGATGAGTTCATTAAGAATCAAAATTATTTGTTAATATTTATACTTATTTATACTTTTATTTCATTATACTTTGGTAAAAGGTTCTAATTATATATTAGCGGTTAAGATAGTCAAAAGCCGGAAGGCGGAAGCATCACTGTGGTCTCGAGGTGTTTGACCACTAGAAGGTCATACTGTGTTTGTATATATTCGCGGGCCAGTGAGGGTTTGGGGAGAGTGACCGGTCGGGGTTGGTTGGATGAGTAGCGGAGGTTCTGTCGGGTGTAGTGGTGGACTTTGCCGTTCGACACCAGGTGAGGTTTTGGGGCTCAGCTAGTTTTATTAATAGGTTTTATTTAGTAGTTTTATTTAATAGGTGAGTTAAAGCTTCACCTCCTTTAGAACTAATCTGTTTAATTGTTTTTCCAGCTCTAGGCCACACGTCGATAAGCAGAAGCCGAGCACTTGCAGTTAGTTTATATTAGTTTATGAGAAGTTTGTGATTTAATTATATTTTTATTGGAATTTGTATTTTCTTTCAGCTAAGACAAGTTTGTATAAAATGGTTGTTGTTTTGTTATAGAATATCTTTGGTTTTGGTTTCAGTAAAGAATATTTTACTATCTCATTTTATAGCGTTTAATTATTTGAATTTTAGAGTTACGCCCTTTTAGTGTTGAGACCCTAGATTGCTCTTTTACCTCTCATAGTTTATTTAATTTAGGAAGAGTTAGTTTTATCACAAATCCCTCAAATTTAAGTAAATAAATATCCTCATACTTTTTAAAAAAAAAAGGAGTTAATTGATTCTGGTTACAAAAAAGTAAATCAAATGTAATTTTTGGGGCCAAACCCTGCGAGCAATGAGTACTTGTATTTATTGCAGCAACGTAAGCCCAGCAATCACTTATGTTTTTGAAAAAGAGATGAAACACAGGTCGCAACCGATATTAGTTAGTTCTCCAGATCGCCATTAGTAATTAGATTCTCCTACTCAATTTCCTTATTCTCTATGGATAAGCGTCACATAAAAATTGTATCCTGTAATATTTTCACCACTGATATTGGCCGAGCAGCGTAGAGTGGAATTTTGGAAAAATGTCGATTATGTCCCAATCTCGTGATCATTTTATTTTGGGTTTGTAAATAATTGTCGTGCGTTGTAATTTTCAACATCAGACTGAAAACGGGGACTAATATACCCTCCGCGTACGTGCAACAGTATTTAAAACGGGGACTAATATACCCTCCGCGTACGTGCAACAGTATTTAAAATGGGGACTAATATACCCTCCGCGTACGTGCAACAGTATTTAAAACGGGGACTAATATACCCTCCGCGTACGTGCAACAGTATTTAAAACGGGGACTAATATACCCTCCGCGTACGTGCAACAGTACGGGTGGATACGTGCAACAGTATTTAAAACGGGGACTAATATACCCTCCGCGTACGTGCAACAGTATTTAAAACGGGGACTAATATACCCTCCGCGTACGTGCAACAGTATTTAAAACGGGGACTAATATACCCTCCGCGTACGTGCAACAGTATTTAAAACGGGGACTAATATACCCTCCGCGTACGTGCAACAGTATTTAAAACTACTTAAACTAAATTCACTTTCTAATTTATTGTCTGCGTAATTGTGTACAATATTGCTAACCAACAAATGCCCTAATTTATCAAATACTACACATGAACATAATTATAATGTCTCAACATCGTTCTAGACTTCGGCAACTCCATAATGGAGCATAACCAACCCCATTGGACGAGAAAGTCCGTCTCAGACGTGAGGGGTTTAGTGAATGGCCATTCTTGTGAGGAACTAATTGTCACGTTTAACGCGTTAATTTTTGAGTGGGGGATTTGATTATTTTGGCCAACCAAACAGGCTATATTCCTCCTCTAATCTATGCTGATGGACTGTTAACTCAGCCACCTTTAACTGATATAATAAACATTTAGCATTAAATTTTTTTGCAATTAATGATGATTTCTTTCAGATTATTATAATTTAAAAATATGACTTACTAGAAACTAATCATTTACTTGGAAATCAAATAAGGATTACTCAAACAACAACCACATATAAAAGTATATAGAGGATTATTTTAAGTGTACATGTTAATGTAAATAATCTAGCCTACTAGTGATCTAAAGGAAATGCAAAGAATATTAGTGAGAAAGAAAATTAATTGTTGACTAAAAGTGCTAAGTAATAAAAATTATTAAGTGAATCAAATACACTATATATATATATATATATATACACCTTCCACATATTGGACAAAGTTTAAAACGTCCCCTTTGTTGATGAAGCAAAATTGGAAGTTACGTGAATTTTAGTTTAGGTCGAATAAAAGCCATTTGAAAGTCTACTAGTAATGTCAAAGCTGGATGGTAAACCAGGATTTAGGTAATAGCTTGAAATTTATCAGATAATAATTACGTAGTAGTTTCCATAAGTGAGAATGATATTAAAGGCTATATAGGTTAGTAAAAAAGGAGGCAATGTAAGAATGTTGCCTTAATTTCGCCTCAGTAAAGAAGTTTTTCAATTTAATTCAATAACTCCCCCACACCAATGACTGTCATATTTTAACGTATATGTCTTCAACACAAATAAATATGTTAAGCCAATAAAATACTGGATATCTGACAAATAAAATACGAATGTTGCATTTTGATGGTTATATTTACAAATGATTGTCATCAGAATCGACCTTCGGCAGTTGAGACGCGAAAACCAAAGGACAGTGCTTGCAGCTCTAAACTTCACTTGAAAATATCACATATTGAATGTTTTTTATGCATTATTTTTACATTCGTCCCCAAACCTCCTTCTGATTGTATGAATATTGTAACGTCGATTTTATAAATACCTTCATAAAACTATTTATGTAGGTACTTATTACTTCTTAAAGAATTCACTGCAGAAAAAGATTAATATAGCGAATTTGTGAATTTAACTAACCTAGGTAGATGCTTTGTTACCACCCCCACTAAGTCGGTTGGCTAGACAGAAAACATTAGTTCTGGGAACTTGTACTGTAAGAACACAGGCTGTGGAACACGTAACAGCATAGAGAAGGCACGCGTCCAAGACTTGAATAGTGACTGACCTTGGCAAGGTAAACGATGCCAGACATTTTCATAAAAGTTTTGAAGAGGCGGCAATATTAGAGATAATTAACCAAATATTTAATTATTACGAAATGTAAATGGTGAAATAATTTCGATAAAATCACTATCCCAATTCACCTAACTCGTATCTATGGGAAAACCTAACAAGGCACACTATCTAAGACACCTATACGACAAAGTCCTAGCTCACGTTTGGATTCTCAAAACCTAAACTATTACAAACATTTTGAAATCTTGATCGTTTGAATGTAAACTCTCTGGCACGGAGATGTTTGGCAGCCTCTCGGTAGAGGGGCGAAGGATCACGCGTGTTATTGTGAGATGGTCACTGAACCTGAGGGGCGGAATGTGGTTGAGGTTGATAGAAGAGCACGTCCGCACTGTGCAAATAATGATCGCTAATACTAACTAGCTGTTATCAAGGCGGGGCGCCGCGCATCGCTGGTCACTCCGGCACGAAGGAATGGAATCCTTCGGTAGTTAAGATAAGGACTTCATACTTTGAATTAGCGGTTCACCAGTCAGTGGTCTTCGTCAACTTTTTCTTGTGACTCTGAGTTCACTCGGAATATATTTTACAGCAGGGAGGACTGACGGTTAGGATAACACGGGCGTAAATTTGTGTCTCCTTTTTCTTTATTTCTTGATCTTGTTATTTACATGAAGGTGTCTGGTGATGTATCCTTCAACTACGGCCACTGATGCTTCATCAAACCAATATGCTTACAAAAACTACAGTAGGAGATATTTGTACGACGCTACGTTGTACAATTAATCCCCAACCTGAGCTTAATGCAACGTAAGTGCAACCTTCGAGAAAGGTTTACTAGAGATCCGCTCAAGCACTATCAGTCATCCCTCATTTGGAGGACTAGTAATTATTTTCACATAATGTCCTCCCATTCTCCAACTATTTAAAACATACAACAAAAATATACATGAATACAAATAACAACCAATGAACCCATTTTAAATTATGAATTAACACCTGTTTTCCTCTCATGCATAATTTATGGATTTTGATGTAAACTATAAGTGTCTATCAATTATATAAACTGGGTATAGCGTGTATATATACATTTTTATAAATGTCTATTTTGTTCTAAAAATTGGCCCTTTTTATGAATTAGGTACCCTGCTTAACGAAGACAGTAAAAAAAAAAAAAAACACTAATTTTTAAGGGGAGTTGAACGTCAAAAATTGAAAAAAAAATATTTTTTTTTTATTTTATTACTTTATTATTTGGTTATTTATGAACATTTTACTGCAATTTTCACAAAGATTGGACATTTCAAACAGCCGCTATGAATTTTCTAAAATATGTATGTTTAACAAATTTTGTGCATTTCATATAGTACTAGTTTAGCTATATGAAAGATAGTTTAGCTGTAAATACAAGATAGCAGAGGAAAAGAAGAAGAAAATGCCTACAACCATAAACATTCCCTCCCAGAAGCTGTATTGCTAGCTATATAACCTGTATACAGAGATTTGTCCAAACTAGACCTTCTGAAAAAGTGCCTCCATGGTAAAACACAGAACGTGAACAATGTTTAACAATGTTGTGTGGAACCGAATCCCCAAAAATGTATTTGTGGGAAAAGAGACTCTTGAGTTAGGTGTTCATGATGCTATCCTAACATTCAATGAAGGAAATATAGGGAGAATTAGGGGTTTGAAAAAACTAGGAATCAAAGACTGTGGCAAATACACCATCAGCACTTTGCGGAACCTCGATGAAGTAAGAATGAAAAAAGCAGATATAAAAGCAGAATTAATGACTAAGGAGGCAAGAATAAGGAAAAGAAGACAGCTATTGGGTGAAGAAGAGGAGATGGAGGAAAGCTACTGCCCAGGAGGCTTCTAAAGGTAGTTTTAATCTACGTTTATTTCCATTTTTTTTGTTTTTTGCCGTTTCTAAAATTTTTAGTTTTTTAAGATATATGTACCTTTTTCTCAGAAAGTATAAAAGCTACAACTCTGAAATTTTTACTGAGTGTAAAGTTGTCTAAGTGAAGTGTGTAACTCTAGTTTTATCAAATTTAAATCATAAATAAATATTTTATTAAATATTATATCTAAAAAAAATATATATATATAAATACAAAAACAAAAAAAATTAAATTGTAAGTTTTCTTTGATATTTTAAAAAGATTTTAGAGTTATGGGTATAGTATAGCATCATACACTTTGTGTAAAAATTTCAACCTCCTAACTGATATGAGGTCTGAGAAAAGTGTACCTAAAGTTACCTTATTTTAACATTGAGTCTTATGGGCCGTTCAACTCCCCTTAATAGAGCGTAATCTAGTTATATATTATAGAGATTTTAAATTGCTCGACTTTTTAAAAAAATAGTTTTTTAATCAGCATAATACGTGTTGGTATACTGTATATACAGTACAAGTAAACGTCACACAACACAACTTTATTACAATATAAGCACAAATATATTACAATACAAGTACAAAATGCACAAATATTATGGTGATCGATTTCGGTGAACCACGCTCATCTTCCTCAGACCAGAGGATTCACAAAAGAATCAGACTGGAATCATAATGTGGTTTAAAAACCACATTATGATTATTTGTTTCCTTGCAATTATCATAAAATATTTTAATCTCGTCCTTTAAAACAATGCAGTAGATTTCTTTTATCTTAGTTCAATTGCATAATCTAAATCTTTTATGAAAAACTATTAAACGTACTGTAGTAGACGATCAATCTATATATATTATAATTTCTAAAGTACTTTTTTTTGTCGGTACGCCATAACTTCCTTAATTCTTCAGTAATTTTCATAAATGAGGTGTCATTTTAAAGCTTTTTTTACCCACTACTTGATGAAAATATACAAATCTCTCATTTTCCAATCGTTTTTTGGAAAAACGACCTATTATATCATTCTGCAAGTAATTTAAACTTGAAATGTTTATTTACATTATTCGATCAGTTGTAACATGTGAATTAAATAAATCAAAACAAATAAATATTTATTTCTCAAATCCGATTGATTTGTTTTTGCTACATTTACGACGACGAACAATACTTAGTCCAAACTCAAAGGTAAGTAGCACATAGATTCTTTAAACAATCACCGATGACCACATAATCACATCAAACATAGTGTTTAAAGAGGTACTTTGAATTTGTAAATATGCTGTTAATTTGTAAATAACTTAACCTAACATTTATAAAATAAATTATATTAAATTCAAACTCACATATTTTATTTCTTCTTTAATCCATATTTACATTAGGTTAAATTGCACTCTAACTATGCGTTACTAACTATACTGTGTGCACTTTAATTAAGAGGGATTTAAAGAGAATACAATGCGAATGCTTCGCACGGGTCGGCTAGTACAACTAAATCGTCATTGAAGAAAATCGGAAATTGTGTTTTGAATGTTATAAAACTAAGCCAGTTTTAGACACTGTCAATCGGTATTTTGCAGCCAATTACCGACAAAATATTATTTTTGGTTTTAGAACTTACAGAAATTGTAATGATAGATAATTTTCTATAGCTACATCGAGATGACAGTGCAAGATCTTAAAGCCAATATACAGTATTGATTTTTCGTAAACTCCAACATCAAATAAAATATGGATTCTCTTTCGGTGTCATGTTAATGTATAGTGAATTATATTTGGGCATTTCTGTACTTTAAAGTTAATTTTACTGGAATCTAAAGGGGGAAACTATAATTCGTCACTTATGAGTAATCAACGTCTGTAATCACCTCTCAGAGGCATCATTAGGCATGTTGATTGCTTCAAACAGTCGAAAATGGGCAGGATTGTATTCAAAACCTAGCAGAGAAGACAATCGGCGGATGCAGCGGGCGACGACTGAGTAATTGCTTGCACCTGAGGAGGGTGGTCAACTACGCAACGAAACGTCCATTGCAGCGTTATACATGTTCATCCAAGTAGGTATATTATTATTATTATTTTTTATATAATAACGAGAAGTACAAGGGAACTCGCGGATAAAGTTTGTCAGTTTACGAAGACAATTTTTATGATTACTGTAGGTCCTAAATAACTAAACAATAATTTTGAACAACCTTTTAACATTCAATAATGTTGAACGGATATTTGGAATTTGTCTCTTAGTCCAGTATTGACACACCCGCCCACCCATTCACGTACAGTGGTATTGACACACCCGCCCACCCACACACGTACAGTGGTATTGACACACTCGCCCACCCACACACGTACAGTGGTATTGACACACCCGCCCACCCACACACGTACAGTGGTATTGACACACCCGCCCACCCATTCACGTACAGTGGTATTGACACACCCGCCGACCCACACACGTACAGTGGTATTGACACACCCGCCGACCCATTCACGTACAGTGGTATTGACACACCCGCCGACCCACACACGTACAGTGGTATTGACACACCCACCCACCCATTCACGTACAGTGGTATTGACACACCCGCCGACCCACACACGTACAGTGGTATTGACACACCCACCCACCCACTCACGTACAGTGGTATTGACACACCCGCCCACCCACACACGTACAGTGGTATTGACACACCCGCGCACCCATTCACGTACAGTGGTATTGACACACCCGCCCACCCATTCACGTACAGTGGTATTGACACACCCGCCGACCCACACATGTACAGTGGTATTGACACACCCACCCACCCATTCACGTACAGTGGTATTGACACACCCGCCCACCCATACACGTACAGTGGTATTGACACACCCGCCCACCCGTACACGTACAGTGGTATTGACACACTAGCCCACCCATACAAGTGTACTGTGGTATTGACACACTCGCCCACCCATACACGTACAGTGGTATTGACACACCCGCCCACCCATACACGTACAGTGGTATTGACACACTCGCCCACTCACACGTACAATGGTATTGACACAACCGCCCACCCATATGCGTACAATGGTATTAACCCACTCGCCCACCCATACACGTACAGTGATATTGACACAACCGCCCATCCATATCCGTACAGTGGTACTAACCCACTCGCCCACCCATACAAGTACAGTGGTATTGACCTACTCGCCCACCCATACACGTAGAATGGTATTGACACACTCGCCCACCCATATACGTACAATGGTATTGACACAACCTCCCACTCATACACGTACAATGGTATTGACACAACCGCCCACCAATATACGTACAGTGGTATTAACCCACTCGCCCACCCATGCAAGTACAATGGTATTGACACACCCGCTCACCCATACACGTACAATGGTAATGACACACCCGCCCACCCATACACGTACAGTGGCATTGACCTACTCGCCCACCCATACACGTACAATGGTATTGACACAACCGCCCACCCATATACGTACAGTGGTATTAACCCACTCGCCCACCCATACACAGTTTTAAGATTGTTTTCTAAGAATCTAAGAAACCTACGGAAAATCAATCACACCGCTGTTTTCCTCGTTTTTTGATTTTCCTCGTAAAAAAATATGCATTTTTAAATTTAAGTTTTTCGAGAAAAAACGTTTGATCGTTTTCCTGAAACATTGTTTTCTTGACTTCTGTTCTAGGGGTCGTAAAATTAATTACTGGTCTTGTTGTAATCCTCATGACATGTATAGTTACGATACATTATGTTCATATGTGTAAGTAAATGCAGCGGGTTTAAATCGATTTAAATAAATTTAAAATAACTTAAAATTAATAAATTGAAATAATATGAACTTACTATATCTACTTACACATATGAAAATAATGTATCTTAATAATACACGTAATAAAGATTACATCAAGACAAAGTAATTAATTTTACGACTTCTAGAAGCCAAGAAAACAATTTTTTAGGGGATCGATACGAATTTTTTTCTCGAAAAGTTAAAATTCATAAACCTTGTAGAACATTTTCCCATCAACCCCATTAAAATGCGATAAATTGACGGTAATTTTAGTAATAACGGTGTAAATTTGATGTACAGTAAAAACTAGTTAAAATTCCGGTACATTTTTGTTCCATCTGGGATAAAAATTATTAAACTTGTAATAAAAGTTTAAACAGCACATGATGTAGCGTACAATTAAACGAGGAAATCAATGGTGTGGTTATATTTTTTGAAGGCCTCTTAGTTTCGTAGAAAACAACTCTCAAACTCGGTGCACATGATGCCTGCGCCTTGAGTAATGTGGGTTGGCTGGTTACTCCCGGCCAGGAGACCCAACACTCGAGGTAACTGAAAGGTTCAATGGACGATTCTTTTGGTATGTTTAAATTAGTATTGTTGAATTAGTTAAGACACTTCATAACATGACCAACTTCTAGTGCTGGTTATAGTTGTTATGGCCCAAAGTCACTATAAACACACTTCAATAACCTCTTCAACAAACCTAAGTAACTAGTATTGAAGTTTAACGAGCAATAGTTTGCCTTGCTATTGGACTACTCGCTTCGCTCCAAACCCCCATTTACAACTTATCTAATTTATGACATGAAATGATCATGGATTACCAAAGTAGGTAAGTGACTACCCAAGTTGATCATCGGTGGCTCTAAATCCCCTGAGGGTTTTCACAAATGATCACGTGTGGCAAGGCAAGATGATCAGACTACTGAAAAATATAAAAGACAGTAAAAAGGTCTAGGTACGCCGATATTTAATATTCGTTCTCACTCAACAAGGATGTACCTAACACTATAAATCCCTCCGTAATGCGACATTGAAAATCTGTGTCACAATGGTTTGTGAGTTTCCGTTCCGGAGGCGAATGAGGCAGTGGGTCTAGGTCCTGGGAAACTTCTTGGCGTTTATGTTGCCTTGTATAACACTTGTTGTTACATCTAATTGAGGCTACCTAAATTTTCCTTATAGCCTCACTCAAAACGCACGAACTGAGGGAAATACTGTCTCCAACCCTCGGTAGGGCTCAATGTTCTCCGATGTGGGTCTCAGCTTTTAAATAAAACCCTTCACATTTTAGCATTTTTAAAGTCTTTTTGGTGAGTAATTCTCCGGAGAAATAGATTTCATTTCAGCCATCTTACTAATACATCCTTATGTGTATCAGACCATGGCAATGAGGATTAGTTGGAATTCAACCCGTATAAAATTACTTTCGAGGTTAATTGTCCGAGTCCGATTTGTTAATTTTACATCTGACGAAGCTGTTTTATTTCAGGAAACAATTTTATACACCGGTGAATTTGTATTTATAATCCACAGGAAATTTTTTAAACAATTTATCTTGCATTCGATAAGCAATCGTTTATTACTAAATAGGACGCTGCTTTACATTTCGACATGTTTGTTAATTTTACCTGCACTGATTTTATTTTGTTATGTACCTTTTAGCATATTTGATAGGGAAAATTAACCGAAACCATATTAAATGATTTTATACATAAAATAGATGATGTATACAAGTATTTTGTATACAAATATCTAGAGAAGTGTTCTAATATAACAGAGAAAAAAAGTAAAAAAAGGTTATATAGTATATTCACTTACTGACATACAATCATCTATATGCACCAAATGTTGTGGAATAAAATTTCATTTCAATCAAATGATTTACTGTAAAAAGTCTTCAACTTGAAAATGGTTCAATTTTACTGACACGAACCATCTCACTATAGGAGAGGTATCTAAGCTCTGAGAGAGTATTCGTCTTTTTTCTCACTACCTGGTATTCATAAAGCTACAACAGTAACCGTATACGCCTATGTTGCAAACTACACTTTTATTTTTATAAAACTTAACATATTTTGCACACAGGAAAATATATCTAAGAATTTTATTCAGAAAACCCATCCCAATAAAAGAAATATATCTCAACTAAAAACAAACTGAAGTGGCCGT
The DNA here is from genome assembly GCA_035578905.1 of Stictocephala bisonia. Taxonomy (NCBI): domain Eukaryota; kingdom Metazoa; phylum Arthropoda; class Insecta; order Hemiptera; family Membracidae; genus Stictocephala; species Stictocephala bisonia. The sequence goes on along the minus strand of JAQJVL010000149.1, from coordinate 269,579 downwards.
ATTGCTTACTTATTTTAAGTTTGACAGCAAATTAAAGCTCAGAGTTTTGTCATTTCAGACCAGTGGAGCGAGGGCGTTCCGCCAGTACCAAAGTTATTTTATTCGAACTATACCGAACCACTGCCTATAGTAGACATACAGTCAACAACGATCATATACAGAGTGTCCCGTAAGTATCTAGCTTAACTTCTGGAGGCCATTCCTTGGGTCAAAGTGGCCGTTACCCGAACTGCCGAACCTCTGCCTATAGTAGAAATACAGTCAACAACGATCATATACAGAGTGTCCCGTAAGTATCTAGCTTAACTTCTGGAGGCCATTCCTTGGGTCAAAGTGGCCGTTACCCGAACTGCCGAACCACTGCCTATAGTATACATACAGTCAACAACGATCATATACAGAGCGTCCCGTAAGTATCTAGCCTAACTTCTGGAGGCCATCCATTCCTTGGGCCAAAGTGGCCGTTACCCGAACTGCCGAACCACTGCCTATAGTGTACATACAGTCAACAACGATCATATACAGAGTGTTCCGTAAGTATCTAGCCTAACTTTTGGAGGCCATTCCTTGGGCCAAAGTGGCCGTTACCCGAACTGCCGAACCACTACCTATAGTGTACATACAGTCAACATCGATCATATACAGAGTGTCCCGTAAGTATCTAGCCTAACTTTTGGAGGCCATTCCTTGGGCCAAAGTGGCCGTTACCCGAACTGCCGAACCACTGCCTATAGTAGACATACAGTCAACATCGATCATATACAGAGTGTCCCGTAAGTATCTAGCCTAACTTCTGGAGGCCATTCCTGGGGTCAAAGTGGCCGTTACCCGAACTGCCGAACCACTGCCTATAGTAGACATACAGTCAACAACGATCATATACAGAGTGTCCCGTAAGTATCTAGCCTAACTTCTGGAGGCCATTCCTGGGGTCAACGTGGCCGTTACCCGAACTGCCGAACCACTGCCTATAGTAGACATACAGTCAACAACGATCATATACAAAGTGTCTCGTAAGTATATAGCCTAACTTCTGGAGGTCATTCCTTGGGTCAAAACAAACCTCGACAGACAGGCATCAGGACTATGAGCCTGAGTTAATTGTACTGGTTCGATCCGGCCTAGACTGGAAGATAATATACACATTATTCTGCGCTGGTTCGCCCCTTTACTCTGTCGGAATAATGTCCTTGCACAGATCAATAGTCTGTGAGGAATGGGCAGAGTAAGGTTAAGAAGGAGGATCGGCCTCGCAAAAATAAAAAAAAATTCAAACTCGCACGTTACCCTATGTAATTTTTACAAATTAATAAAGGAGACAATAAAGGTTAATATCTTTGAAGTTTTTTGAAATAAAATCATGAAAATTGGTATGAATCTTTATAGTATTCATGTAAGCATTATAATTTAATTGTTATACAATGAATCCTTTTAAATTTGCGACCATTAAATGTTATGTCTTGATAACCTTAAATTTTATTAAAAACCTAATAGTTACAACAAAGTCAAAAAATAATCGAGTATTTCTACAAATAATGGTATAAACATTTTGACGATCAAACAAGAATTAAATCAGAAATTGAAATGTTTTTCTAATAACAACGGAATTCTTGGTCCGGGAAATCTTTCTTCGTTGATAGAAATTTTAATTTCTCGGTTAATTATTGTTCGATCTTTAAATGTTGTATACCTTCATTTGTATAAAATAAATTATTATACTATTTTGTATATATTAAGTTTTTAGTAAAGTTTGAATTTATAAAGACATTTACTGTCGGTAGAAATTATGTGCACCCGAGTTTGAAGGTTATTTTCTAAAGAACTGAGAGGCCTATGAAAACTCCAAAAATACCATTGTTTTCCTCGTGTAATTGTCCATTATGATATATGAATTTTATGTTCTAATAAATTTTATCCTAGTCGGAACAAAAAAAGTACCGGAATGTTAACTAGTTTTCACTGTCCATTAAATTGACACCGTTATTACTAAAAGACCCGTTCATGTTGCGCATTTATATTTGAATACGTTTTGATAGGAATGTTTCCTATAAGTTTCATAATTTTTATGATTTTATATTTTTAAGAAAAAAATGCCTCATCAATTACCTGAAACAATGTTTTCTTGATTTCTAGAGGTCGTAAAATTAATTAGTTGATAGTTTTGTATTCCTTATTACATATATAGTTAATATACATAATGTTCGTATGTGTAAGTAAATGCAGTGATTTAAAATAGATTTAAATCAATTAAAAATAACTTTAATTGATAAATTTAATTGATTGAAATCGATTTTTTAATATACAATTTATATTAGGGCTTAAAGTTTTCACTATTATACTTACCATATCTCAATAAAAATTATCTTAAAGTACTATTTTTTTGTAGTATTTTTTGTTTAGTTGTATCACTTATTTTAACGGAACTTATATTAACCTTCATGAATCTTATCATACATTTTTGTTTTTTGAAATTTGTTAATGATGGAGTATCAGATGAGGGAGGCAAAGGAGACATTTGCCATCATTACGTGAAAATTACCAATCACGACGTTTCGATTTGGTAAAACCCAAACCTTTTTCAAGTGCTAAAAACCAAATTACATCTACACAAACATGTTATAAAACTACGTTCTTAAACTAATAAAACCTGGAACGTCTAGACGCCATCGTCACTACGGGTCGTAAGACTTCATCATTTTGTAATATTTGATTATTGTATTGTTTTATTCCTAATAATTGTTGTCTTTTCAGGTTAAAATGTAATTGTCCTAATAGTAAAATACAATTGTAATAGTAGTCTCAGCCCTTCCGAGTCATATATATCATTTTTGTGCATGTTGAATGTTATTTTAAATTAATAGTGTTTTTCAGGTACCATATATTTATGATTGGTTAATGTAATCTTATTTCAGTCTGATTTGAATATTAATTTTAATTGTGTTTTTAACATTTTTTCGTTGATATCGTGACCTTGACAGCGCCTAATTGGTTATAATAATTTAACCCTGTTAATATTTTATATTTAGTATAAGTTGATTTTGTTGTACCCCATTATAGGATCTAGGTAAAAATGTAGATAATTATTAAGGTAGATAAGTTATTAGTTTAAGAACGTAGTTTTATAACATGTTTGTGTAGATGTAATTTAGTTTTTAGCACTTGAAAAAGGTTTGGGTTTTACCAAATCGAAACGTCGTGATTGGTAATTTTCACGTAATGATGGCAAGTGTCTAACTACCTTTGTCTCCCTCTTATATTTTTTGTTGATAAAATATGATTATGTAAATCAATTTAAATTTATTAATTTAAAGTTGTTTAAATTCATTTAAATCGATTTAAAATCACTGCATTTACTTACACATATGAAAATTGTGAATATTAACTTAGTAAGGGTTACAACAAGACCAAATAATTAATATTATGACTTCCAGAAGCCAAGAAAATAATGTTTCAGGTAATTGATGAGAAATATTTTTTCTTGAAAGTATAAATTTTATAGGAAACATTCTTATCAACCACGTAATAATATTTACTTTAAAAACCATTTATTAGATGTAGACAATGACCTATTTAAATCTGTAAAATTGCTTGGTATCTATTTAGACAGCAAACTCTGTTGGGACGAACATGTGAATCATCTGTGTAAAAAAACTGTCCAGCGTTACTTATCTTTAAGGAGGTTGAAGGATTGTGTGAATCTGGAAGTTCTTGTCATGGTATACTTTGGTCTTTTTCATGCTCACTTAAATTATGGTATATGCCTTTGGGGTAATTCAAGTTTAGCTAAAAGGGCCTTTATTTGGCAAAAAAAGGCTCTTAGAATAATTAGTGGATTGTCCAAGTCAGACTCATGCAGAACAACTTTTAAACAATTTAATATTATGACTCTTGCATGTATATATATTAGCTGTAACTTGATCTATGTTAAGGCAAACATTATCATTTTTAATGATGTCAATTCAATTCACCACAATACAAGACAAAAGCAAAATCTTGTGAAACCCAGTACTAGACTGAATAAGTGTTTTAATAGTTTTAAGTATCAACAAGCTTTGCTGTACAATAAACTGCCGATTTCCGTTAGGTCACTTTCTTTTAATAAATATAGTTATACTATAGCTAAGTGGCTTAAAAATAAAGCATTCTATACTATTGAAGAGTATATGAACTGTGATATGTTGAACTTGACAACTTAATTTTGTTTGTAACTTATTGACGATGCCTATTGTAACCTGTTTACATGATGGAAAATAAAATTCTTGATTCGTGATATTCCAATATAAAAGCGCTACATGAACGGGGTTTTTTAGTAATAACGGTGTAAATTTGATATACAGTGAAAACAAGTTAAATTCCAGTACTTTTTTTGTTCCGCCTAGGAAAAAAATATTAGAACTTCTAATTACATTTTGAAATTTATATGTTATAACGCAAAATTAAACTAGGAAAACAATGGTATGATTGGGGTTTTCATATACTTCTCAGTTTCTTAGAAAACAAACATCAAAATCGGGTGCACATAATTTCTGTGCCGACAAAGCTTTAAACATTTTATTTAAATGGCCGCTAATTTAAAAAGGATTATTGTACAAAAATGAAATTGAAACTGTATATTTAACTGTAAATAAATTATTAAAATAACAATTTAGAAAATTCAATCAACCCATGGCCACTAGAATAGTTCCTTGCATTGTAATTATATTTAAAGTATTGCAATACAATAATTATTATGGACATAATCCTTGAATGTTTTTGGCGTCTTTCGTGAAGCGAAACGCCCCCTCAAGACTGTATATCTGGTTAACATTCCAGCAAACACCCCACATCACGGAAGTCAACAGTGCGCTGAACGAGTGTCGAAAAAGGAAATCAGGTTGTCGAGTTAGTTGTCCAGTTGGCTGTTCGTAAGACAGGATCAGCACCATTGTCAACCCCTCCCTTAAATGATAGTACTGTACAGATTTAAAAAGATGTATTTTAGTGGTAATCCAATTACAGGTGTTCGCTCTGGCCATAAGAAAGCCACACGTGTCCACAGTAATTGGAACCAGGCACTGATTTTGATTCACATAGGTTCGTCGCTGATGTATGTATACTCGTATAAACAATCGTAACTTCTAAAAAAAAATCAAGCTAAGACGAGAATCAGTTGTATTTGTCAAATATAGGCTATTATATCTCCTGTTAGTCCAGGTTTTACATTATTACAAGTAATTATCGTACTCCAGGACACTTTACTTCCGCAATATATGACTTCTTATCAACAGGTCCTTATCGCCGAGATACCTGTGTTTGACTAGGACAGAGACACACGTGCAGCTGCCGAGCTGGAGGAAGAGGTAGGCTCTTTGACTAGGACAGAGACACACGTGCAGCTGCCGAGCTGGAGGAAGAGGTAGGCTCTTTGACTAGGACAGAGACAGACGTGCAGCTGCCGAGCTGGAGGAAGAGGTAGGCTCTTTGACTAGGACAGAGACACACGTGCAGCTGCCGAGCTGGAGGAAGAGGTAGGCTCTTTGACTAGGACAGAGACAAACGTGCAGCTGCCGAGCTGGAGGAAGAGGTAGGCTCTTTGAATAGGACAGAGACACACGTGCAGCTGCCGAGCTGGAGGAAGAGGTAGGCTCTTTGACTAGGACAGAGACACACGTGCAGCTGCCGAGCTGGAGGAAGAGGTAGGCTCTTTCACTAGGACAGAGACACACGTGCAGCTGCCGAGCTGGAGGAGGAGGTAGGCTCTTTGCCGAGATACCTGTGTTTGACTAGGACAGAGACACACGTGCAGCTGCCGAGCTGGAGGAAGAGGTAGGCTCTTTGACTAGGACAGAGACACACGTGCAGCTGCCGAGCTGGAGGACGAGGTAGACTCTTTGCAAACTGAATACGGAATTCAGGAAATTGTTTAACTCATATACGATTTATTAAAGACGAGCGTTCATTCAAACACCCACCATGTACGAGGCTAGAAGAAACGGTAATGTACACGACTGTGTCTCTTAGAAACGTGTTGTTTTAGTGGGAGGGACAGTCGAGAGTGGTCTGAAGGGTGGGGCGAGAGCTAGTCGAACACAAAGTACCTACTTTGTTGAATAGGTGGGAGAGTTGGTCGAGCGTCATGTGTAAAGTGGGTGTGAGGGTTAGTCGAGAGTAGTTTGTCGGTTGGATGTGAGAGCTAGACGAGCGTCTTGTGTAAAGTGGGTGTGAGGGCTAGACGAGCGTCATGTGTAAAATGGGTGTGAGGACTAGTCGAGAATAGTTTGTAGGTTGAATGTGAGGGCTAGACGACAGTTGTATGTAGCGTGGGTAGGTGGGCTAGACGAGCGTCATGCGTAAAGTGGGTGTGAGGGCTAGTCGAGAGTAATTTGTAAGTTGGATGTGAGGGCTAGACGACAGTTTTATGTAGCGTGGGTAGGTGGGCTAGACGAGCGTCATGTGTAAAGTGGGTGTGAGGGCTAGTCGAGAGTAGTTTGTAGGTTGGATGTGAGGGCTAGACGAGCGTCATGTGTAAAGTGGGTGTGAGGACTAGTCGAGAATAGTTTGTAGATTGGATGTGAGCGTCATGTGTAAAGTGGGTGAGTGTGAACAGTGGTATTGACCCTCCCAACCACCCATACACGAACAGTGGTATTGACCCTCCCAACCACCCGTACACGAACAGTGGTATTGACCCTCCCAACCACTCGAACACGAACAGTGGTATTGACCCTCCCAACCACTCGTATACGAACAGTGGTATTGACCCTCCCAACCATCCGCACACGAACAGTGGTATTGACCCTCCCAACCACCCGCACACGAACCGTGGTATTGAGGTGACGATCTACCTTAATGGAACTCGATATTAAAATTTTTTGTTACTCTACTTTGGGCATGTTTTTCAAAAGTTTGATTGTTCACGAAAACAATATATATTCCAGACATAACGACCAACTCTTTTAGAATATCAATAAAGTGCGATGATCGTAAAAGAGGAGTATCCCTCACGAGAAACTGTCTTTATGGACACGACAACTTCCTTAATAGTCAAGACAGGTTGGTTTGAATTGGTATATTATAGCCGAGCTTGTAATTCCAATTGTTTCTAACAAATGAAAACTATTCGATATTTTTAGTATATGCCATTTTTTTACAGCCTAGATTTACTCTCGGTGTCACGGTTGTATCATCCGCTTGTAGTTCCTTACTTTAGCGGTTGGCATATCTAGGGGATCGCAGAAATAACAATCCAGCACCAAAATTGTTGTTCATTTAGCATCACCCAGGGGACATGTACAGTTCCGCGGACGTGAACATCGTTCCCCCCGAATACCCCCATTTTACAACATATCCCACAATGTGCCAGGCGGCTTAAATCATGTAGAAAACCAGCTCTTCGACTAGCTTTCCAGTTATTCTCAATAGAATTATCAAAAAACAAACTGGGCATTAACTTTAGATATGTTTGACGACCGAAACGGTCGGGGCTTAACTGAGCGAAGTGACCTGAGTCAAGTAGCCTGGGTGCCTGAACTGAGCGAAAAACTCCAGGGAGCCCCCAGAGACGTGCCTTAACTGAGCGAACCGGCGGCCCTCTTTGACTATGAACATTCACATAGCATATTCCACTTTTAAACATAATAGAATCTTACACAAATATACAAAATAAAATTCCCCAAAACATTTTTGGTTAGGTTAGGTTAGGTTAGGTTCAGTTAGGTTAGGTTAGGTTAGGTAACGGGGTAGCGCGTGCCGAAGCCAGGTGGTTGACCGCCTCTGGTATGCGGGTGGGATATGATGCTACATAAACAAGAACATTCCTTGTCCCGACAACTCGCATATACCTGGACTGGACTTCGCTCAGTTAACCCCCACTGTACGTGTATGGGTGGGTGGTTGGGTCAATATTACTGAACGTGTATGGGCGGGCGGTTGGATCAATACCACTGTACGGTAATGGACGGGCGGGTTGGTTAATACCTCTGTACATGTATGGGCGGGCGGGTGGGTAAACACCACTGAACGTGTATGGGCGGGCGGTTGGGTCAATACCACTGAACGTGTATCGGTGGGTGGGTGGGTCAATACCACTGTACGTGTTTGGGCGGGCGGATGGGTCAATAACACTGTACGTGTATGGGTGGGTCAATACCACTGTACGTGTATGGGTGGGCAGGTGGGTCAATGCCATTGTACGTGTATGGGAGGGTGGGTGAGTCAATATCACTGTACGTGTATGGGTAGGCGGGTGTGTCAATACCACACTATGTGTATGGAGAGGTGGTTACCGTTTTTGGGGCCCTTCGAGGGCTTTCGCTCAATTAAGGTAATCTTCGCTCAGTTAATGGGCGACCATCGAAACAAGTCTGTGGTATTCCCTATTCTATATTCTACACCCACTTTTCTGATTTCCCATCAATTCCGTAGGTAATATATGGACCATTTCCTGCCCTCCTCTCTGATTCCCAATAAACTCGATAAGTAATAGACGAACTATGCCTAGGGCTGCAATACATTTTCAAATTAAAATACGGAAAACAGATATACTTGGGAGTCTGGAGGGAGGGAGGGTGATTATCTATACTGTCATTTATGAATTTTATAGTATGCGAGTTGTTAAATTGGGATAATTATACTAATGGTATTGTGATATTTAATATTAATATTAGAACTACATTTTAAGATTTCAGAGTAATACAATACTAACAAACATTTAGTAAACTTTAAAAAAATAGTTCATAAAATTTAAATTAAGTTAGCCGAACTCAATAAATTATCATAAATCTCCTTGAAAATCTTAATGCATCTCTTGTACTAGTTGTACTGGCTGAAACCGGTCACATTTTTCTGGAGAGATTACTTTTTAGTAAAGAATCAAGTAAAGAACCGTTCATTTAATTGCTTCAAAAAGTTCAGTACATGACATATCACTGTTAACTTAGACGCTCAGAATAGCTTCGACCTTCTCCACAGACAGTCTATCCCGATCGAGTGTCAAGACATTTTTCATTAGTAATAAAACACGTTCAACTGGTGCCGAAGTACCAAGTAGAGAAAGAGAAAATTCCAACATTCTTTCAACATTTTCATACTTTTTCACCAAGTTCAAAAGTTAAAGAAAACTTTTTTAGGCAGAGGGAAGTATCTATGTTTATGAGTGATCATACAACACACAACCTCACACGATCGTCAATTGCCCAAAGTAATAGTAATACATATGTTTGTCTTTTTACATTAATTATTATTTTTAATATATTTTCAATACTAAAAAAACGAAAACTACGGACATTACCCGGTTTTTCTTTTGTACTGTACGGACACGGATACAATGTAAAATACAAACCGTCCGTACAAAAACGGACGTTTGGCAACCCTACCTATGCCCCAACGACTTTTCTGATTTACCATCGGTGGGATGAACCTTCCTCCTAAGGAATGGACTTTGTCGAGTCGCATATTGTTTGTAATATTGTTGAAACTACTATATGTAGCTTATATCTATTCTATGAGAAGCTGTAAGCTACCTGTGTCATCTATTCTTGACACAGGTGCTACAACCCTGTGGTTACATATAACTGACCAAAGATACGACGATGTCTCCCTATCATGTACAGTCAAAGACGCCAGTCAATTGGCCACCATCATAAGGAACGGTGGTGTAGGTATTAGTTCTTACCATTCTTCTTTCTTAATGTCGTTTTTAAGGATCATTCCCTCTACCCTACGTCCATATTTAAGTAACGAACCACTTATGACATCCCATTAACTCCAAACGTAATAGACCAACCATTACCCACCCACCACCCTGATTTCCCATCAACTCCATAGGTAAAAGACGAACCATTCCCCACCCACCTTCCTGATTTCCCAACAACACTTTATAATAGAGGAACCATGCTCCACCCAAATCCCTGATTTTCCCTCAACTCCCTAAGTTCCCCACCCACCTCCCAGAGTTCCCATCAACTTCGTAAGAAATAGATGATCCATTTCCAGACCACCTCTCTCATTCCTCATCAACTATGAGTCATTTGCCGCCTTCACCTCAATTTTTCTGGCGACCCACTTGCCCGTCATTGCTCCGTCAGAAATCGGCTAACCAGAAGAAATACAGCTGTTGCGATTAACAATACAATGTAAATACCTATATGGAAAGATTTTATACTTTGGCGGGACTTCATACAGAAATGACGTCATATCCGTGTTGACGTTACACGGCCGAGGCCGTAATAACCAAGTTGCACTGTAAAAAAACAAAAGTTACTTGAAATAGTATCAAACTTTTCAGAGACTTCCTGCCAAGCATTATATTTCTTCCTGTTGTCGTGAAGTATCACTAATATTAAACAAAAAGGGATACTTCCTAACAGCGTCGATAACATTTAGTCCGTAGTCGTTGTACACAGAAAAAAGGCGCACTGCTGTCTGCTACAAAACATTGGCGATGTGACTTTACCGTTGAACGTCGACTGGAGAAATGACGGTCCGGTTATCCGGCAAGAATGCCCCAAGGAGCAATGGTGACTGACGGAGACGGTATGGGGCTTTGACGGGTGAATATAGTGGGTTGACATTCATTACAAATAGTGCAAAGCAATGTCGCCGGTACGCACCGGTGACGATCGTTGCCGGACGGTGCCTGACGGTGACGGCATTGTAGGTTTCCTGCTTAATACGAACAATAAAAATGCACAGCCGCGTCAGCACTAAAATTGCCAGGCCATTCATTAGCTGGCCTCCCCCTTCCCGTTCTTTTAGTGCCAGAGCCATTCCACCAGCCATAAACATCCAAGGACTCTTCGGAATACGTTTGGTCTTTTTGGTGTGGTTAATCGACCAAATATGCTATTTATATTACTATTGTTATTCGCAGATTGTTTTGTAAAAGGCACAAGAAATGGTAAACATGCGATGAAAGATAACATACCATAGCATAATGAGTGATTTACTCTTGTCAATTACATTTAAAATATTTCTGACCTGCAGAATTTAAGGCAATGTGTAACAATCCTAAATTTGTTTAGGAAAAATACATTAAATTTCCCTTTTACTAACATATGAGATGTTTTTATTATTAGTATAGATCCAAGAAAACATAGAGAACTTAAAGTTATAGGTTTTCTTTGAAATATTCACAACCGATTCCCATAAATAATAAAAAATAACTTATAAGATGTAAAGATGATATTTTTAGGATCAGTGCTATTTACATTACAAGTTATCACAGTAAATACAATTTGTAAACTAAACACGGATAAAATTGTTTACTTACAATTTCAAGCTTTTTTGTGTAAAGATACATTCTATTTTGATAAAAAAAATTAACTGAACCGTGTGTGATTCAAAATACAAACACGTACGTAATTTTTTGGAATCAAACTTTCATATTGCCTTAGGTCCCCTGAATTGGTTTGACTAAAATTGGTTTATCACTGGTAGGAATGTTGTCAATTGTACAAGTATTGGACCTGCAAATGTTGAGTTATTTGACCTTCACGTTGTTACAGTCTTTGATCGATACCAACACTCTTCTGATCGGCAATAACTCATTGGTAACTGATCTAACACACGCTCACTCATGCTAGAAAATCAGATATGATAATTGCACATATAAATGCGTTCTTAACTTGTATTTGTTGCATGGAAATTAATAAATATAAATACATAAAATATCACATCACTACTGGTCAGCAAGCAATCATCGATAAAAGACACCCGGTCTGCAATCGACCTTAGATAAAAGATAAACCAGCTCTTGCTCGAAGACAACTTCTCCTGATCGAAATTAATTAATTAGTGCGAAAACAGAACATACCAGGTTACCATCTGCTATCTTGCTCAAAGAGATTTGAAACTTGTTAGCATTGAACATAAAGTGGTCAGTTGAATTTATCACTGTCAATTCACTGCTAGAACTACGCGGTGAGTAGAAGCGAAGGGTGTCAACAATATGAATGGTATCTTAACTATATCGAATTATGCCATCAAACAAAAGATACAAAAATCCTTACTATACATAGCGTGTTATCATGTATTTGAGAATGCAGTCAATCAAATTTACAATAGGCTGTATGGTTGTACTTTTGCTGGAAATACTGCAACAATAGAATTGATATTGTACTACGATCAAGAAAGAAAAAAAACAAGAATTTGGTTGTTAACTTGTCAATGGACACAATAATTGTTACTTTACACACTATTTCTCTTTTAACCGTCGTGAGAATCATGTCTCATTTATAACTTAAATTATGAATTATTAAAGATTGTTATTGGTATATCAAGTATTGTTCTTGGGAAAATTCAACGTTAAAAAACGCTACCATTAATTCCTATCCCAAACTCCATCAATCGTTTCTTGGTAACCCTTCTCGGCCGACAGGTGGACTGAGGCCAACCCTAGCGTGACTAATGGAAAGCTATGGTGCCGGGACAAAAGCCTTGATCGTCGAGAACAGCGCTCAGTTCTCCTTCTGCCTCGCTCCTCTCAGTGCCATGGCTACCTGTACCACTCCTGTGCTTGTCGCCACGCTCGCGCTCCTCCTGGCCGTCACCGGTAAGCATTGTTTGCTTTTGTATCATGCTTTATGAATTGATATAAAACTTGTTTGCAAAATTAACAATGGCTAAAAGGGCTCAATGGTATTTAAATACAACGTTTTCAAATATTTTCAGCTGTTTGTGAACAGTTTTATTGGTCTATAATTTTGTACATCGATGTTTCTTCTTCCCGAGCTTTATCTACCATAGTAAATAATTTTATAGAAATAAAGTTTTATTGGTTGAAATATTCAGCAAGTCGTCGACATTATTTCAGCCCCTTCAACCAACGAGTACTTGTTGGTAGTTGTGTTAAATCTTGATAAATAAAACAAAATACTGAATGTTATATTCTTGTATTTTTAAGTTCATCGTACATAAAATTAAGTTAATTAACATGATTTTCTAAAATTAAATTATTACTGCATTAACTGACCATTTATGAGTACTTTTTTTATAAGTAGAATACTTAATTAATTAATTTGTTACAGAACGAAAATTCAACTTATACCACCTAAACAATTTTCTACAATTTATATATTTTTAAACATTTATAATTTTAAACTTTTTATAAATTAAAAATATATACCAGTGCATATTTTGAAATTTTACAAGTTTTCAGGCATTCCACAAAGCTCCGTTGTTTGTCCTATTTTATTTTCTGTCTATACGGAAAACGTTTATAATAAAAAATTTTTTATTTCTCTTGTTTGCTAAAGATATAACAATAACTTAAACGAAATACGTGCCAAACACGATTTGTGAAAATAAATACCTGTCACACAGCTATAACAATTCAAGATTGTTTTGATAAAAATTTTAATTAACTGAAAACATCACCTTTTTTGTCTCTCTATAAACTTGAAATTGACTTGCAATGGATACTTATAAAATTGATTGACATTGAACAACATTGTAGGATAATTATCCTACATAGTCATCAATACTAAACTGAAAGTTGTAACACGTTTTCGCAGCTCCACGACAGAGAACTTTATTTCTACTGACGAGTGAACACTATACTGTTTTGTTTTCTCTCTGCAATTGGTGTGATAGTGTTGTTATGGAAGTAAGTCCATGCTTGGTCTGGGACAAATTACATAGTGCCAAGAACTATCCAGTGGCTGTAGAGATCATTTTCTCTCTCTTTCATTCAACTTTCCGACAGTCTCACATGCTTACTAATTTGCATCGGTTTATGCAAAACGAAAAAATCACATGCTTGTCTTCTGGCTAGTTTTTATCAAGAACAATTGAGGTGGATCGTCGCTATTACAAAGGAGTCGTACACTTATCTAGTGGCCAAAACCAATAACACTATCCAAATGCCGATTTTTGAGCAAATCTTTCAGTCATGTCAAATTCATTGATCGCTCTTGAGGATATATGTTTCTACCTATTTATAGAATAGTCCTAACACTTCTATTTGCAATTCTTTGCTTTCTCCAGATATCCTAATAAATTGTTCGAATATCGAAAGTGTATGGTGGTGGTATAATACATTAAGCAGATGAATTGGACTAATTTTAAAAGTATTTTATGTACTGCATCTTAGCAATGCCAATTTGTATCATGCCAATATGTAAAAATACTCTCGTCAGTTTATTTTTAAAACTGCTGTCATTTTAGTTTTTAGTTTTATTAAATTACTGGAAAATGTACGTAATTTAGTTAGAATAAAACAACAACAACAACAAAATAAAAAATAATAATAAATAAATAAATAATGACAAAATAAAAGTTATTTAGTCACTTTTTATTTTGTAGACTTTTTAAGATGAATAGAATAGTAGTCTATTACCACGAAATGTACGTTTCAAGCTGATTTTTTACTCTAGATATTTAAATTATTTTTTAACTACGATTTTTTATGAGTGAGCGGATATGGGTCGCGAGTGAGTGCGATGAGTAGCATTGTTTACAACCTTGGCACAATAGTAAGGAACTCTCACCTTATCACGGAATCCGAATCACGCATATTGGTCTGATTGTTCGGCTAACTGACAAGCCTTGTACACAATGGACAACAGTCGACCCTTGGCAACCAACCAACACGACATCCTAGACTTCAACAGTAGTACTCATGTCGACGAGAGCCATGTATCTGTACTACTGCAGTTCACCACAGCGACATCGTGTTAAATAAACACAACTTACAAATATAATTTATAAAAATGAAATAAATGCCTTGGCAAGAATAACCTCTTTTTTTAATTTGAACAAAACCGAGATTTTATTTAACAGTGATTAGAACATTTAATTTCACTAGCGGCGTGACAGTGTGATGCTCCTAAAAATTCAGCAAACTAAATATAATTTATTGGTATCTCTATCGGATACCAATAAAATAATTGCTCATGAGAGTTATCCTGTTATTTATGTATGGACACTCATTTGAATCAATGGAGACTCCTAAAGTGGAATCTGAACCACCTCCTAACAGCCTGGTTGTGCTGTTTCTTCATAAAATTTGAACATTTTTAATCTATCTATCCAGACTTTTATTGGGTTGTTTGTTGAGTTTACAAGAAAATAAATAAATAAAATTAAAATAAACATTAAAATAATGTTCTTTAATTTATTAATATTTTGAATTCACTCTTTGTACACTAAATGAATTTTTAATTATTAAAAAAAGTTACAAGTATTAATATCTGATAGAAAAAAGCTACAATGATAAATATTACAAAGCTACACACATATAGTTAATATATGGGCTGAGATTAATTTTCAATTTTTTAAAATATGAATAATTTAAATAATATTTTAAAGAAAATAATATGTTCTTAAGAAATTCTTTACCGCACAGTGGTATAGGCCCTGACTATTATGATGTCAAGTTCCTTCCACCATTCCACATACAAGTCTCCATACATGTTAGACTAGCTGTCCTAATATTACGTTATTTTGCTAATATTTAGTTCTATCAAAAACAGTAATTTTATTGTTAACATACACTTCAGTTTCCACAATTTAAATTGAGAAACCATACAATTACAAAAGTTGAGGAAATCATCTTAGGATTGGCAGATTTCCTTTAAGTTGCTAACAATATTCATGATTTATATACAGACGTTATTTCAGTTGGTGAAGGGTTATACATGAGAGTGAGAGGGTGGGGTATCTCTAAACGTGCACACCGATTAGAGGGGTCTTACACACAATCCCATACATTGGTTTTCAGTAAATTAAACTTTCAAACCACGATATTGGGCTGGGTAGTTGAATAAGGGGACTTCCCTTGGAACAAATAATACCGGTTATTGAATTAGAGATGAAACTTGGACAAGTTTTGCGTATTTTCGTGTAAATCTAGGAAATTATATACTTTTATGAATACTTTTAGGTTAGTTTTTAGATAATAACACATCAATAAATTGAAATGACTACTCATTTTTAAATGCAATCCTAAAATTGTTAATTAAGAAAACAAATAATGAGATCATCACGTTTAATATATTTGCTGAAGTTGTTTTATAATGTGTGAAATATATTTAATTTTTTTTCAAATTTGTATAATTTCATACGGCACTGTGGCGTAGTGTTGTAACCCAGCTACTTGGTAGCTAAGTGTTGTAGATATTACAGGCGTCCGCTCAATGATAACTGTCGTCATATCTCCAAGCCAAGGATCGGCTGAGCATTGAAATTAGGCTTGAGTCTGGATGACCTATATAGTTCGGTTACTGACTGATATATAATTAATATCTTTCAATCCACAGAAGTGGATGGACTGGAGTCCGAACCATGTTGTTAATGATTTATGTTCAGCTAGTTTCAAGGGACGGGTCACTGCTTTTGCAGATGACACTGCTTTTTCTATTATGGGGGGTAATATAAGGGAAATTGAAAACAATAGATCTAAAGTTAATTAGATGGTGGTTTATTAAGAATAATCTGGTTCTTAACACAGAGAAGACAAACTATATAGTGTTCAGAATTAATACCAGAGAGGCAACACTGAATTAATACCAGATACGTTTACTTATTGTTGTACAAAGTGTTTAGAAAGTGGACGTTATTCAGATTGCTCAGAGATAAGGGAAAGTAATGAGGTAAAATACTTGGGGTTCATATTGGATAGTGAGTAGACATGGAAAAATCATATACAGTATTTAAATTCAAAATTAGTAATAGGGATAAGACTGTTTTATTTTCTAAGGAACTGTTGTCCAGTGCAGATCATGCGCTTATTGTACTTTGCACTTGTGCAAAGTAGATTGGAGTATGGGATAATTTGCTGGGAAGGGGCATACAAAAGAAGATTAAATCTGTTATTATTGATACAAAAACATTTTATTAAACTTATCCTGAGACGATATTGCCGAGAACCATCGTTACCTTGTTTTTTTAACCTTGAAATAATTCCTTTCAGATATATATATGTTCATTTTCAAAGTACTTAAAGTGTTATATTCCAAAAGTGTAAATTTACAAAATTTAGTTAATATTTGTAAACAAAAGTTTATAAATGCATCTAACTTTCCAATCCCAAGACCTAACAGTATCTTTTATACTAAGTTTTATACTTTTGTAGCAACAAGATTGTTTAATACACTTCCACTAAATATAAGAAATGTGACAAGTAAAAACATATTTTTGAAGAGAGTAAAAAATGGTTATTTACAATTTAAAATATTGAAGAATATTTTGTGATACTGCATTAGGGTAAATAGTATAATATACCCAATGATGGTTTTTAATTTGTTGCCAAGGATCCGTTGTTTATTGTTTCAATACTTGAAATTAATTATGGTGGTATGTTTTATCTTAGTATGTTATATGTGTATTTTTAATTTTATTTTCTGTTTAACTTGTTTTAATATTTTAAATGTTCATTTATTAGCATAAAAAAGTTTTCAATGAGTATAATTACAAGCACTGAGCAACTTCTTTTATGTATTAACAGGATTTTTTTAAGTTTAACATAGTATATATTTGATGTAAATACTTTAGAATATTACTGTAAGGAAGATTAGGAATATAGTTTTGTTTGTTTGCTATGGCATTGGTCTTTTTGTTGAAATATTATTGTTGTAATGGAACCCCAAAACAGATCTATGATCTAAGGGGTCCTATTTATTTTCTCAACAGATTTACATTTAAATGGTACTAAACATATGTATGATACAGCTGCAGGTTGGGTAGTTGTATGTACATGTTAAATCATTTATGTGTGTGTATATATTTATTTGTATCTTGTATAGGAAGGCAGCATTGGGAGTACAATTATGTTTGATTTTTTATCTTTGTATATATAAAATGAGAAAATAAAACATTATTATTATTATTATTATTTCTCTGATTGTTTATTTTTATTTTATTTTTTCATGATACAAAACATGTTTATACCCAATTATATTGTAGCAGTACATATAATTAAACAAGAAAAATATAATTAGAGGTTTGAGATCAAGTCCAATGTCCTTATAGCACTCTGCAATTTCTTCAAGTAATTTAAAATAACTAGTAAACTGCAATGTTTTCCTTAGATTTTAACAACAATATAAATTTAAGAACATAAATACTAAATAACATACTTAATTAATTAATAATATTACACGCAAAAATAAATAAATAAACAATAACCTACATCTAAAAGGTCACCGACTCAACATGTAAATATTATAATTATATATGACTACCTAAAGGTTGATTTTGCCTTTTTGGTGCATAACTCATTAATTAATTGTGTTACATATTTTATTACAATTTTCAGAATATGGTGGACATAAGGTACTAAACAACCTATACTTCATTAAAAAAAATATTTTATTTTACAAAATGTAACTACAGTGATTATTTTTCAATAAATTATATTTGTTCAAATTTCGAGTTGAAATTTGTACAATTACCTTTGGCTGAAAGAGTGGATTAATAATATATAAAAACTTAGTTGCTAGAATGTACTATAAATGAGGGAGTAATGTCCTTCTGGAGAATTTGCGGTAGGCATTTGTTTCTTTGTTTATTTGTTAGATGGGGTAGTGACAGTTACATAAAATCTATAAATAAATTCCTTGGAGTCTCCAATGGACGCCTGGATGAACACCCTTAAATGGAATTACCCAGTGGGGGAAGAGTAGTTCTCTGTCTCACTTCCACCAATAAGTGCATCTCTCTCACGTCAGTGCGTTCAAAAGATTGTTTTCCAAGCAGCCTTTGTATAATGACTTATTGCCAAGTAACCAAAGACTTGCTTCTATGGGAATGTATCATAACAATACGTCCAGCATTATGCTTACTTAAAAGTAGGAAAAGTAAGTGTTTAAACTATCCTGCGCAGGTACATGATCAATGCCTTCCCGAGGGCGCGTACACAGATGCAACCGTGACCCATTTCTCCGTGCCGTTGGAATCCGAGAAGAAAGGGCCACAATGAGGCGCCACTTTCCGTAGTTAGGAACATTGTGTGCGCGTGTCACTTTCCTCTCGGTGGGTCGCAGGTTACATCACACGTGACCAATGGCGTGTCACGCCCTTTCAAGGGGCCTTTACCCGGGTATTTGGTCGCCTGTCAAGTGTCCAGTTAACTACCGCTGTACACACAATTATTAGCGGAATGCTTTATTTAACCCACATCAAAACGTGTCCCTTCGTTTTCACCTTCATTCTGCTGATGCCTAGTTGCGCCGGTGGTTGAAGAAATTTAGAAGGGTTGAAATAATCTTCTGTCCCTAGCATGTCCAGTTGCACCGGCAGTCATATCTGGGTCATACAGGTAGAACGCTTAGCCTCCCATAGACACGACACTTCCATCCTGGCATTTCCTATAGCAATGACAGATAATTTCAACAACAAGTTAACTTCAATGAAACAATGTCATACACTGATGTATCATTGGTGTACATGATGGTTGCCGATAACAAAGTAGAATTCACTCAGAGTTAATTGAGAACAAGATTTAAATTCAATACTACAACTTTTTAAAACATAGTTTTTTATAATGATTACCAAACCAAAAGTACCAAACCAAAGGATAGCCGTATGTAGTTCTTATAAGAGGTTTAAGGCAAATTTTAATTTTCTCTGGTAAATGCGTCGATAACTTAGGATATTTATTCAATTAAATGCTGACACGAAAACTTTATGGGGGGTGGACTTCGAAGGCTAATCATAGTCAGCACTGGTATCGCACTGCGGTAACCCAGCTACTCGGGGACAAAGTGTTGTAGAGATTATAGGCGATATGTTCTATTCTTGGTCCTCTTTAGTACAAACACGGCGTCCGCTCAATGATTGTCATCGACGTGGACACTACCAGAGAAGTCAGGGGTGTCCATGTTGGGTGGCAGATAGACTCCGGATGTTGTGTAGGGTGGAGAAGTGAGTATAAAGATTGTCAATTAGCTGAATATCAGGCCGTGGTTAGGATTCCACGTAAATCTGCAGCCCTGGCTATTGGGATATTAATAAATGGTCCTTTCTGAGCTAAGTTGAACTTAGTTAGTAACAATGACTACACTCGTACATCTACACTCATTCACCCCTCATATTCATAAATAAACCTTTAAACTTAACTACATCGGTAAAAAATATCACTTTAATTTAAATATAACACTGGCTGTTCTTTTTTTTTTACTTATCTTATACCTTTCGTTAAACAAGAATTTCTTTCCTCTACCATAATTTATAAGTAGGGGGTTGCATTTGTTCTTCTTTAACATTCACTTTACTCCTCTATTTGCTATAAGTGCAATTACAAAAGTGAATATTGAGGGCGACTTATATGAGGAAGTTCAACGTGA
This sequence comes from Stictocephala bisonia, assembly GCA_035578905.1. Lineage (NCBI taxonomy): Eukaryota > Metazoa > Arthropoda > Insecta > Hemiptera > Membracidae > Stictocephala > Stictocephala bisonia. The sequence goes on along the minus strand of JAQJVL010000149.1, from coordinate 249,318 downwards.
TTATTATTCACTTGAGTAAAACTGGCAGGTTTTAAAATAATGGCTGTTAAATTAAATGCATTAAATCAAACGGACAGAACGTGTTCTAGTTATAAATTACAACTTATTATACAAATGAATAAAGAAAAACAAATCATCTGCAATAATATTTGAAAAGTAGCACGACTAAAAAGAAATGAACCATTAACTTGAATTGCCTTATCAACTCGCAAAACCGTATGAGAGATTTCCAGAAAATACGATCAACAATTATAACAATTAGATTAATAGCATTTTAATACAAATATTAAATGAACAACAAAAACAAATAACTTTCATACAATGAAACACCAAAAATATGCAAAACCAAAGAAGAACGATCTGTAAAGTGATCGATAGCTTTTGAATTAGTTTAAAACGAATGGGCTCCAAGTCGACGCGGCGGACGGCGTTTTGCTCGGAATGTACGAGTAGTTAGCACATCGGGTCCCGACGCCGCTAGTTTCAGGAACAGAGTACAAATAAATTTCATACAGAATATTACCCATACTCTGTGTTTCACAGTTCATTAGGTTAATAACAGTTTAGTAAGACTACATAATGCACAAACAATGTAAGGAAAAATAAACACGACACAACAAAAATAGATTTTCAAAATAGCCTACATTAACAGTGGAACAAGGTACTGCAAAGGAGTAGTGACGGTCATGTAAATTACATTGTTCGATCGTTTGTTTATATCGCTCACTTCTGTCCTCTGGGTCGTGTTATTGCCCATTGAGAAGTGATCTTGCAATTAAATGATCAATCCAAGGAACTTTATTGCAGCGATACACATCCGAGTCAGAACATCGACTTTCAAATCGCAATGCCGCCGCCGCGCCGTGTTGCCAGTCAGTTGGCATACCGTCTCCGACAGTGACAATGGACTGACGCACGAGGAGAACGTGGATGGAAACAGATCGGAAGGAAGACCGAGGTCGTTGGTCCAAGGGACGTGATCCAGGTTCTTATGGCCCCAGACCACCTGTGTCTACAAGTCCTTAATGATGACGAAGGTAATATACATGTTATTGCCACTGGCTGGTTTACATCCTCCACTAGTGAGCCCGTATGCACCTGGCTCCACCAGTGTAATATACATGTTATTGCCACTGGCTGGTTTACATCCTCCACTAGTGAGCCCGTATGTACCTGGCTCCACCAGTGTAATATACATGTTATTGCCACTGGCTGGTTTACATCCTCCACTAGTGAGCCCGTATGCACCTGGCTCCACCAGTGTAATATACATGTTATTGCCACTGGCTGGTTTACATCCTCCACTAGTGAGCCCGTATGCACCTGGCTCCACCAGTGTAATATACATGTTATTGCCACTGGCTGGTTTACATCCTCCACTAGTGAGCCCGTATGCACCTGGCTCCACCAGTGTAATATACATGTTATTGCCACTGGCTGGTTTACATCCTCCACTAGTGAGCCCGTATGCACCTGGCTCCACCAGTGTAATATACATGTTATTGCCACTGGCTGGTTTACATCCTCCACTAGTGAGCCCGTATGCACCTGGCTCCACCAGTGTAATATACATGTTATTGCCACTGGCTGGTTTACATCCTCCACTAGTGAGCCCGTATGCACCTGGCTCCACCAGTGTAATATACATGTTATTGCCACTGGCTGGTTTACATCCTCCACTAGTGAGCCCGTATGCACCTGGCTCCACCAGTGTAATATACATGTTATTGCCACTGGCTGGTTTACATCCTCCACTAGTGAGCCCGTATGCACCTGGCTCCACCAGTGTAATACTTTAAAACATCCGTCTATTATTTCTTATTATGAAATGCTTTGTCAGAGCCGGCTAAGTGAAAGGATACGCTATGACAAATGTACAACCCCCCTCATGATATGCAATAGAATGTATATTTAGTACGCTCATTCTTTACCCTGATGATGTACAAACAAATAATCACACCAGACCTAACTTGAATAAAAGTTCTAGCGAGGAATACTCGTTCACAGTTTTCTCCTCAATGAACCTCTTTGCCTTCGTATTTAGTGTTTCACCCATTTATACTCGTACTTATTAAAAAGTTCTAGCGAGGAATACTCGTTCAGAGTTTTTTTCCTCAATGAACCTCTTTGCCTTCGTATTTAGTGTTTCACCCATTTATACTCGTGTAATGATTCATATTCGCCTTCAAATACGCAAAAGACCTATCGGCGTCTCATATCTGAATAGTCGGGAACTGAAGGGTTGTTCATCTTCAGTGCGACAGTTCGCGCGCTACACTCAGTCTTTCGTGCGAAAACTCAGTGAACCACAGAAAAAAAACACGCGGTTTCCTTTTTCTGTTTTCTCTGAAGAAATCAGACTTCTCGAGGAAATATCGATATAGGATATAAAAAGCTAACTGGAGGCTTACAACAAACTGCAAAGGAAGTTCGGGGAATCAAAGGGTCATTAAGTATTGAAAAATAAAGTCGACCGGGTTTGCTCAATTCAATTAATAATATCTTTATTCAAATGTTTATGCATAATTTATAACGTATAGTGTTAAATCAAGATAAAAACAAGAACACAGTACACCAGAAGAAAATATATTATAATAAAATATTTACTATAGTAAAAACTAACTAAAATCTAGTGAAATCTATCCTTCAAAAAGGCCTCATGTATTGAATAAGATCGATTTGAACGAGGTATTTTTTTAAATTTGTTTTTGAACGTTTCATTTGTATCCGTATTTTTAATATTGTCTGGAAGCAATATTAAAAATTTCCGTCCGAACACACTTGTCATTCTCCTTGAATTTTCATTAATTCAACCTTTCCCCATTAATTTGTCTCTAAGAATTAAGAACTGAAAATTATATTCCATTTTACACTAGTTTTAGACCTAGCTATTTTATACTTTCTTTAAAATAGCACGTTTCTTAATTTAAAATAGAAAAGGTAAGTTGTTAAATTAACACCAGCTACGGAATTCAATAATGTTGCCAAATAACGAAATCTCTCCAGTTTGTAAGTAAAACGGATATTTCTTTAAAAAATAAAAGTGATAAAATTGTTGTGAGATTATTTTCAAATAAAATTTTAACAACCATTACAGAGGACACTGAAAATTAAAATACACAAATCACAATTTTCAACTTAAATGACTTATTTGAAAGAAGTAATAAATAGTATCAGGCGTACATACGTTCAAAACGTATGATTATAGATTCAACTACAGTACATCTATAACAAGAAAAATGGTCATGTCAAAACGTTACCAAAACACGCATGACATAATCCTAACATCAATCAAAACGACATTGGACTACTTGCTTGGAGAAGATAATCTTCTAAAACTAAAAAAAGTTAATTTTAAATTAGTTCGAGTTACATTCCTAGAACCACGCTCCATTCTTGCACTTGTATCACTTTAAGAACATGCATTTAAGTATGGAATATTTATGCAGTTTCCGGACGCTTCACCAATCTTGACTAAGTTATCACCAAGCGAAGAATCAGGTTTAAATTTTCTGGTTAAACACTTTATTCCACACCTAAATCGCGTATTATACAAAAAAATCTAAATGTTAGATATATCTCAGTTATTTTCCGTGATTTTTTCACATTTTTTAAATGCGGGTTAGGCTACTTTCTTATGCTGAACACGAATTTGATAACTATTTTGCTATACAACAATTATTTATCGAGATATAGCGGAAAAACTACTTTCGCGGCAAATCAACTATGGTTGCCATCCAAATGCACAATGATAATAAGAGGTATGAGTAACCTCAAAAAACAAATTAACCTATTCCCGCCGGAGGGACGGCCGGCAGGCAGCAAAGGAGACCAGGCACCGATTTTAATGCAAATTATACGAATTTTTGTTGAGTAAATAGATAATTAGTATAAGTTAGTTTATGTTTGATGAGGTAAGGCAAGTAAAATGTATATTTTTCGGGTCGAAAATTAATTTTATTGACAGACCATTTATATATTCTTATTCAGCATAAATAACATGTAAAATGAAAAAAATTGTTGAAAATACCGATTTAAAAAAGATAGTTTATTCATTTTTCGGTAAAAACTATTTTTAGATTTGTCGGTAAAAAACGTGTTTTGCGCGGCTGAAATTAACCTAATCAAGATATGTGAACTCATATTTCACCACTTTTTCAACAAGAAATCGTATTTTGAGAAGCGTCTAAAAAGTGCATAATTACCGAGTATGGTTTAATGTAGATATTAGCACATATCCTTTAATGTAAATCACGTGACATTTCTGTGTAAAATACAATGATGTAGACTAGTAGTGTCCGTGTTGTGCAAGTAAAAATGGCTCTTGATTCAGTATAAAAATAACACTTTTTTTTTTTTTTAATTCATTCAAATTTAATAACTGCAAAGTACAATAAATGAAAATAAACCCACTCTAGTTTAGTTTAATTTGCTGAAAATAAACTTAGGGTTGAAGTGCAACCTAGGAATGGCCTCAGAGCTTTCCTTCCCCTCAGCAAACTAAAATAAACCCACTCTAAAAGGTGTACGAGTTGAGGAGCTTGGCTCCCGCCGGCACGGTTCGCTGGCTGCACTAAATGATTTGTTGGTTCCACCCGCACGCACGTTCACTTACGGCCACGCGCGCTATGCAGCTGTCACTCCGCATTCTTACATTTCGGTCTTATGGTGGAACTGATCTAGAAGTCGATGAATTCAAACAGGAAAACAGATCATGGCGTTTACCTTTTACCCCCGCGAAAAACACCGAAACATGGGTTTGTATTTCAACGATTGGGTTCGTAATAACAACCATATCGTAACACTTAAAGTGTAAATTGAAAGGTGAAAACACATTCTAGTGGACTATAAGTTGGTTTTTGTAAAAATTTACTATTTTTATACTTTTTGACAGATAAATAAATATGTGAATCTTTACACACCATTCTTGATGTTATTAAATTAACAATCTAATAATATCATATTACAGTCCACAAGAATTGACCTCACACAGTGTTTACTATAACCATTGATTATATAAACCTACAATAGATAAACCATCTAATAGGAATATTTGTGGCAGTAATTTCGTTAGTTTGTGTGGCCCGCAACCACAGCTGGTTTAAACTGCATTACATTTACATGGAGCTACACTAGCGCTCCATAATGGACCACAAAAACAGCTGATATTTTGAGACTCAAAATTTAACATTGGATGGGAAATCTATTTGTGTATAAAATCAATGCTATAACTTATTACAAGGTAGAGATAGACACTAACCGTAAAGTTTAAATAGGAAAGCATGTTTGGCCCGCTGACGGTAAAACTGCATGCTACTATAGGACTGCCGACTCTCATGCTGTGACTGGCGGTTTGGGAAACGGCCACCTCAATTAAGTGGAATTATTGGGAATTAATTTTAGATTTGCTTCATAGACGATATGATAAAGTGTATGTGAAAGAATGAGAATTTGAAGAAGCTCAAACACATCCCAAGGTCTACTCAGTGGAGATACGCAGACGACCTGCAACACCGAGGTTTCCATACTAACGAGTGCTCGCCGTTTATGGTCAGAGTCGATGAACTCCTCATCAGGTCGGTACAATGACCAAGGCACGCTCCGTACTCCAACTAACCACCTCACTTAGCACTGTATTTACATTATGTTTATAAACTCTACATTCACCGCAGCGGACACGTGCGACGCGTAGTCTGAAGGCCACACAACCCCTGAATTACGCGAGATGACTACCGAGTACAACACACAATGCAAGTCATTTTTCAAAGTCATCCTCATTTTGCGTTTTCTTTGTGCAAGGTTACCACTGGAAGTTACTTGTGACGAAAATCAAAGGTTCTAAGAGCCTTATTTATGTTCACGTCTTTTCAAATGAAGTTCTTTTCTTATGTGTTAGAGCAGGCAGTATTATTAGCTGCAACTGAACAAAGCCAGTGATTACGTAACATCATCGAACTGCTGGAGGCTCATCGAAGACACGATTTACTTAGTTATAGCTTTGAGTAAACAAATTTCAATTTCGCGCTGCTGGTTTTAATAACCGGTTGTAAGCGTCACTAAGTGAATGGCTATTTCAAACTGAAGCCAAAACATGATTGCTTTCATAGGAATTATATTGTTGTGGTCGAGACAGAACCCTCAGTGGGATGGAATAGGCGAGTTCAAGGGGGATCGGACGTTTGGCACACATTTTTGGACCTTCTGCCCATGGCAGTTTTGGCACAATCATTAGAGCGGAATAAGTAGGGTCAACTCGCCTGCTTGGAAAAGGCAGGATTGGCACAGTCGCTCGACCAGGTAGACGCCATCGAACGAGGGAAAACGGGAATTGTATTATTCCCGTCAACTCTGCGTGGCAGTCATTTGCCCGTGATATAACAAATTTTTAAATTTAAACCTCACTAGGTTAGGTTAGGTTAGGTTAGGTTAGGTTAGATCATGATCTATTTGGGTAGCATCCGTGTTCCAATTGGGTAGCATCCGTGATCTACTTGGGTAGCAGCCGTGATCTACTCGGGTAGCATCCGTGATCTACCTGGGTAGCAGCTGTGATCTACCGCAGGTTAGGTTAGGTTAGGTTAGGTTAGGTTAGGTTAGATCATGATCTATTTGGGTAGCATCCGTGTTCCAATTGGGTAGCATCCGTGATCTACTTGGGTAGCAGCCGTGATCTACTCGGGTAGCATCCATGATCTACCTGGGTAGCAGCTGTGATCTACCGCAGGTTAGGTTAGGTTAGGTTAGGTTAGATCATGATCTATTTGGGTAGCATCCGTGTTCCAATTGGGTAGCATCCGTGATCTACTTGGGTAGCAGCCGTGATCTACTCGGGTAGCATCCGTGATCTACCTGGGTAGCAGCTGTGATCTACCGCAGGTTAGGTTAGGTTAGGTTAGGTTAGTTGCTTACTTCAATAAGCACCACAGCAGGGAATTTGCGGGGGCAAAAAAGTTCCCATTTTCCCGCATTCTGGCCACCTGGCTGCTACTACCTGGCCGGGCGGTGTGTGCCAATCGTGCCTTTCTGAAACTTACAGGTTGACCCTTCTTAATCCCCTCTAATGACTGTGCCAAACGTGCCATTCCAAATCGGCCAAAAATGTGTGCCAAACGTTCTACGGCCAGTTCAAGACATACTGTAGACGTTGAGGTACAGTAACCACTAACACTTCCGTCATTTCAGAGTCTCCTTACCCTTCTTTCATAGAAAATTCTAACGAATTGACCAAGGTCTAGACAAGGCCAGACCTTCTATGATGCAGTCATGAAATATCACTTAATTTTTTTTAAAAGCATGTGAAACATTTAGATGTTTGAATATGAATTAAATATATTTAAAAAAAATGTATGTCCAATATTGCTCCTCCCTTTATTCAAAAAACTATAGATAGTGTTTTGTGTAAACACCCATACACGTACGATTACCACTGTACGTGTATGGGTGGGCGGGTGGGTCAATACCACTGTACGTGATCAGTGGGTTTGAATCCTTTGGAGTGACCGTGTTGTTTACAAATAATCTCTTAAGCTGTTATTAATTTTCTTTGAACTCAACTTGAATCTTGCAAATACCACCGTACGTGTATGGGTGGGCGGGTGGGTCAATACCACGTGTATGGGTGGGTTAATGATACGGAATGTCAGATAATTCTTTTGTATTATCTGTATTTTCTATACACATTATTTTTTTTATCATTTGAACAGAATGGAATAATAATGACATGCAAAACACAAAACTAGTACACTGAATTTCATAAGTAAAATAGGTAGTAGGCCAGGCCCACAGAATTAGTTGAACAATTGAGGTGTTATTTCTTTATCAAATTTGCCCATATACGTAGTTGTTAAAATTGATCAAGAAATAAAGGAAAAGTTCCGTTCATGCCTTCACGTATAATATATACAAGGATATAGTACCTGCATTAGGAAAAATTACAAATAGAAGAATCTTAATAAAAAGTTGGTGAATGGTGAGAACTCATTTCAAACCTATGTAAATGTTCAAATTCCCATCTTGTGCCTGTTAAAAAACATTGCGTGTAGTGACTAACTATTGTGTTATGCCAGCAGGCCAGAGAATCACAACGATCCAGTTGGATGGCACACAGTACTTCATCAGCAGAATGAACCCGTACTCCCCAGAACTCAACTACTTCCTCGCCTACCAGTACTGCCGCTCAATAGGTTTGCAGTTGGCGAGCTTTGAGACCAAGGAAAAAGCCGATGCCATGATGCAGTACCTGATAAATGCAGGTCAGTGAAACAGATTTACTTACATAGAGTATTCCATACTTACAATGTGCTCGTATCAACAAAACATTTATTATTAAATCGTAAATGGTGTACAGAAATAGAAAAATTATCCGACACTAAAAAAACATGAAAATAAAATGTATATGGTGTTAAATTAAAAATATTCTTTGTAATAATATGTTAAGAATTTTTTTTCAACAATTTAAAATGATATTGCTCAATTATCAATGTGAAAGATTAAGTTAGGAAATAAAAGCTTCCAAAGTTATAAATTGGTGGTTAAAATAGGTCTACAAAAAGCCCACCATCAAATAAAAATACAGTATAAAAAAACCATTTTATTGCCAGTGGCAACCTTGGGTAGGGGACAAATAAAATTTCCCCTACCCAATTGGTAGGGACATTCCCCTACCAATATATAATTGGTAATTATATAAATTCAAACAGACCATCATGAGAATGCTGAATATTTTTCAAGATATTAAACAAAAATTAGATTTCCAACTGTGTTCAGTTATTAGTTGTCCAATTGTACACCTCTTTCACAGAATTTATATAACGATGTAAATCTGCGATATTATTTTTGAATCACAAAACAATTCATAAATATTGTTGAGCAATTTCCTGATTACAATTCATAAATATTGTTGAGCAATTTCCTGATTTTAAATTGAATATGACTGAAATGCTGAAAGTTATATTACTTTGAATGGCTAAAAACTTGTGGTTAAAATACTAAACAGTCTTACAATGGTTAAATATTTATTTTAAGAGGTTACTATAAATTAAAATTAAGTTGTTAGGTGTAATCATCAAGTTCTTTATTATAAGAGTGCAATATGAATTGTGCAATTACAATGTGTTTCGTGTTCTGCTAAGGATATACTGTTAGCAAGTTTTAATAGAATTTAACATCTGTAAAGGCAAAAGACTATTAAAGCTATATTGTTAGTAAACATTTTACAGTTAATTATTCAAATTTATTTTTTATCCCGGTGAAGAAAATTTTTTTAAATTAGACCACGGTAAACAAAAATTGAAAATTAAAGAATAAAAATGTTAAAGTACAAAGTCGGCACTATGAAAAGAATAAGCGAAGCTCACAGGTAATCAATCATCTGTCTTGATCACACCTTGAATAAGCGAAGCTCACAGGTAATCAATCATCTGTCTTGATCACACCTTGAATAAGCGAAGCTCACAGGTAATCAATCATCTGTCTTGATCACACCTTGAATAAGCGAAGCTCACAGGTAATCAATCATCTGTCTTGATCACACCTTGAATAAGCGAAGCTCACAGGTAATCAATCATCTGTCTTGATCACACCTTGAATAAGCGAAGCTCACAGGTAATCAATCATCTGTCTTGATCACACCTTGAATAAGCGAAGCTCACAGGTAATCAATCATCTGTCTTGATCACACCTTGAATAAGCGAAGCTCACAGGTAATCAATCATCTGTCTTGATCACACCTTGAATAAGCGAAGCTCACAGGTAATCAATCATCTGTCTTGATCACACCTTGAATAATCAATCATCTGTCTTGATCACACCTTGAATAAGCGAAGCTCACAGGTAATCAATCATCTGTCTTGATCACACCTTGAATAAGCGAAGCTCAAATCATCTGTCTTGATCACACCTTGAATAAGCGAAGCTCACAGGTAATCAATCATCTGTCTTGATCACACCTTGAATAAGCGAAGCTCACAGGTAATCAATCATCTGTCTTGATCACACCTTGAATAAGCGAAGCTCACAGGTAATCAATCATCTGTCTTGATCACACCTTGAATAATCTTGGAGAGTATGGACTGCAGCCGCAATTGAATAATGAAGGTGATGTGAGAAGTGAGCAATTAAACAATGACCGATCATAAAAAGATCGGTTACTTTTTAGTCCTAAAAGGGAAAAGTGAAACTGATCTGCAGTAAGAGACATATTGTCAAATTCACCCCCACAAAAACGCCAGAGGAGTTTAGCTATTCATACTGACTGTCAGTTGGACATTCACAAACAATCTGTCAGCAACGCCGGTACTTCCACTCTCGTACAACTTACCCAAGATCAGGTCGTTTTGTTCAAATGCAAAATGAAGGGGACTCATTGACAGTAGTGTTACAACCTGAACACTCTCCTCTTGGTTTATGTAAATATAGGCATTTCCGTCACGTCTGAGACTACTAACATTGAGCAAGAGGCCACTGCTTGTTTTGAGATATCTGAGGTGCTTTCATTGTAAATCCACAGAGAAAAATGTTTATAAATCCTATCTATCGGTAGAGAGTTGTGATTGGTAGCTTCACGAAACTGTACTGTGGATTTAACAACATGATCAACAAAACCATTCAGCTCTGTTGGGTAAAAGTGACAAAGCTTAAGTTTAAGCTCTGTTTATTTGTAAATTCTGACATAATAAAAGATGTTAAATGTTTTTTATATTCATAATTCTGTTCCAAAAATATCTTATTCTTCATTTCAAATACTACTTCCTAAAGTAAGCTGAGACATGTCTTGTTTGTTGTATACCTTATATGTTTGCTTAAAAACCCCCATTCTAACAACAAACTGAAGAACAACTCATAATAGTAAACACATTTAGGTAAGACTATTTAAGTTTATTGAATGCTTGGAAATAAGTTTTAAGAGTATAGTAATTTAAACTACTTATATAACAGTAAATAGTTCAATTTCATAAACATTAATTGTATATTATATTAATAAACTGATAAAATTGTGTAAGTGTTGTTGTTGTTTTGGTATTAGATTTATATGAAACAAATTTTATACCTGACCTTAAACATTCTATACAAAAACAAATTTAGAACAATAATTATTTCCAATCAATTCTGTATAAGTCAAATTCTGAATATCGATACATAAGAAACTCTCTCAAGTTCCTTACAGCCACGCCTAACTAGAAAACACTATCAAATAGATCAAACAATAACAATAAATACACTGCCTTACTGATAACAATTATTCGTAATTAGACAATCAAGTTATTATGGTCCCTATTAAGGCAGGCAATTTCACTGATATTGAGAAGCAGTTAACAGAAGAATTTTGGCTTATTAAACCAATGAAAAACTGGATGCTACCAAGAATCCTTCTTGGTAGCAAAATAGAAGTGTTTTGATTTATGTACCTGTAGTAAGTAAATATTCAGCACACCTAATATTCATTAATATCATACAAGATTTATAACTAAATTGCTTTCATTTTACATTATTCAATAATGACGAATTTAATTGCAAATTTTAGTGTCTGATATGGTTTTATTTTTAATTTTAACTAACTATATATTTGCCATAAAGATCTTTCAAAAAGAATTTTTGCTATTAGAATTTGAAACTATTGTCAACCAGGTAGATTTGAAATATTTTGAATATCATTTAATGTCTAAATAAAGAGTTATATAATTTTTATTTTGAAACTTTAAAATAGATGTTAGGAATAACCATTCTAAAACAATTTAAGTTTTGAATAGAAGCATAAAAGAATATCAACAAAATTTATGATATATTTTAGAGCAAAAATATTATTACAAATCAGAAATAATACAATGTCAAATATAGTAACTGTACTTGTTTTTCAGGATAGAAAAATGTACATTATAACCTTTTTAACTTGTATGGCCTTTGAATCGGCCATGTCAAGTATACTACCCATAGCCTACACAGAGGAAATAAATGACATCACAGATCTCGTGTTAGAGAGAACCAAGCAACTAATAGTGAGTCATCATCAAGAGATCATCCGAATACCTGATTTGGACATAACATTTAAAGAAGGCATTGCAAAACCAAATGGCACGGTGGAAGCTAAGGATGGAGGCTTTAGAGGATTAGACACCATTGGAAGGGTAGGAGATGCATTCCTGATTCGATCGGACGATAACGACATGAAACTAATAGCGTTGATGAAGATGAACACGATGTCATACTTCTACAACGACTACAAAGTTAACATAAATAGTACCTTGCAAGACGGCAGCTTGAATGTGGTCATTAAAGAGAATTTAATTAAAATGGATGTGCATCTAACAATGAATGATGACTGCAAATTTGAACTTTCTGATCTTAACATAAAAATAGCAAACAACTACACAGTACAGATGTCACTACTGGAGGTAGACCAGATCTTCTACCAAGAACTAATCAACTGGGCATGTGAAAACTACCTGACAGTAATTGCAGATACAGTACGGAAGGCCCTTTATGACAATATCAACCAAGCATTGCATGATCTTGAAGTCTGCCATTTCATAGTCTCACCAGATGGACTAGCAGATCTACTGCCCAAAAAACGCTTGGATTTACCTTTCTACTCTTTTAGCATAAATTGAATGAAATTCCAACAGTGCCAATTTATTGCAATTTAGTGAAGTAAATTATATTAAAATGAATATACTTTTTCATGTTCATTTAATATAACAGATTAAATACAAACTGTCAATTGATAAATATATATTTTATGTCAAGATATACAAGAACTATTCAATCTTCTGTGACTGCCAAATGATAAAATTAAACGGATTTTAATGAGTCAAGTGGGAGTAAATAGTATTAATAATTAGCCTCATTAAATAATTTTTTTACATATTATATACATGTGATGTTTAGGGATATTTTTCTGCTTGATTAAAACTAAAATATTACATAGCTTTTTAATCTGTTTCCATTAATACAATCGCTAATACTTGATTATTTATAATTGATCCTAATATTAAAAATATAGTCCTATTACATAAGTATATTTTACATAGATACTTCAAAACGAAGATAGTGGATCTGTGATCACAGTAACATTAGTTTTTCTTTCAAACTACTTCTAAGGAAGCCCATTTTTTACTAGTAGGACATGTTTAGTTAAATGTCGGAACATTTTTACCTGAATTTTCAGAGTAGAAATTCATTTTTCTTAAAGAACAAATCAAAAAAATTTGTTTTACACATGTTATACTTGTGGTACTAGTTGGGCCGTAGCGTGGAGCAGTTTTTTTTTTAATGAAATAAGCTCCTTACTTCCATTAATACCTGTAGGTGGGATGAACCTCCTTCCTAGGGAATGGACACTTTTGAATCAGTTCTGAACAGGCGTGGACAGATGTAATTACTGTAATTACAAATGGAGATTGACAGAATATCTGTCATGTACTTGTCGGGAATTTATCCAAATAATGGATCATATAGTTTCAGAGTGGCCATGTGCTCTTTTATAGAGGGTTTAGCTAGCATAAATATAATTAGTGAAGCAGGTCTTAAATGGCTTGATGGATTAGATTTAGCTTTGTGACAAGACATCACTTGATATTTAAATTTTTATTAATATCCAAAAACTTGGTTTTTTCGAGTATATATTACAGCTTTATATATTTTAAAATTAATAAATAAATCATAACTGACAAGAAACCACATGTTGTATATATACTTATGGTACATTACTCACGGAAGTGAAACTCCAATGAATTAAATAATTCTTAACTAATATTCCTAAAACCAATTAAAACTTACAATTTTCATCTTTATTACACATTGAATATGCTTATAAATAACTGCCTTTTTGGGGGCTCTTACAAACACAAAAATGATTCTGTTATTTACAAGTGCATTGATTTCAATCAAACATATAATATTGCATATAGTTAACAACTAAACACGTCAGTGGAAATTGCAGGTTACAATAAGTATGATTTCTGGACATCTGGCAACCGTCTGGGCACAGACATGATGATTTGGATGAGCACCGGACTGCCGTTCAACGCTACCTTCGACTACATGAGGCCGTCGGAGAATGAGGAGGGTTATGAGGTTCCTATGGCAAGACAACTTAGTGCTGTCGAGCCCAGGTGCAGTGAATAACATTTCTTATAAACTTATAAATGTAATTCAAATTCAATGAATTTTATCCAAAAAAATTTGGATGGTCAACCAAACTACTATAAACAGTCATAATACTGGAATATGACAACAATAAATGTTTTAAAATATTCTGTGTCCCACAAAATGTTGGCTTATTTCTAAACTTCTGTTTTGAAATAATCATGCATGCTTAATTTGCATGTAAGCTAAATTAAGTGATAAGTGGACAGTTTTTTCCTTTTAAACTGGTGAGAGACCTCCAAGCAGAAGTCAGGGGTGAAATCAATTGTATTATTAAAAGTTGAATAGTCATTGAGAAAGCAGTTTAGCTACTTTGCCTGATATAACATTCTAGTCCAACTTTTTCAAAAAAAAAAAAAAAAAAAAAAACTGTGCTACATGTCAGCGGTAGCGGAAGGAGTTTGGAGCAGGGGGTCAATCAGGGAAAAAGTGAGGAGGTGTCTGGGGGGACCACCCCGTAGGTAATGAGGGTGGACAAATTTTGAAAATGAAAACCCGGAAATTACATTTTACATTAACCTAGCACTTAAACTTAGCACAGAAGTGCAGTATAATCTAGAGCAAAATTTTAAAATATTAGAAACAATATTAGATGTCTGTTATTTAATTATACCATAGATTAAATGTTTTCATGTTAGTATAACAGAACGATTACTAACCTAATAGTCAATACCTAACTGCATCGACAGTACAGTACTGAACTGTCAAAAAACAAAGATAACAGAATTTGTACAATAAGTTACTGACAATAGGTGGAATTATGAAAATTACATACCAGTAACTAATATTATATCAATAAATGTATTTTTTCTAACAAATTGTCGTTTGATAATTTAAATTAGGCTATATGTATGATAAATTAATGAGCCACTTCAAAATTAAAGTGTTTTGATTGATTAAGATATGATATCAAATTAACTTTTTTCATGTTCGCTCAAAATTATTTGTATTTAATGTTTCTTCTATGACACCCTCACCCCTTCCTACAGTTTTAGGGGGTCAGCTGAATTATTCCCGGTTCCGCCACCACTGGTACATATAACCAAATAGCAACATATACCCAATACTTTGATAGTGCACATCTATTTGGTTCTTCATAGAACCAACAAAGAAATTAATTTTCCTTCTAGAGTAATACATATCAAACATTGTTTGTGTTTTTATTTCTGTCTCTATGAAGAAGTTGAACTACGTATTATTAATACCAGGCAAATTAGCTGAACTGCCCCCTTCTTAACAAAAATGGAGATAGTAATTATGTAAAGTTAAAAATAAATGTTTATTTGCAAAAAAAATTATTTTTTTGTGCTAGAGAAACTGTAAGGTTTAGTATTTGAGTATAATTTTTAATTATACTCAAATACAAAAACTATGATCAAGTTGTGAGGCAATAAAACTCCTATTACATAATTTAAATAAAGCAAGTGCATTTTCAATACAATCTCTCATCGTCAGATAGCTTCAAGTACACGAAATACAACAAATGTTGACCAACAGTTTTATTTAAATATTAAGTTTATATTTAATTATTATATATTTATATCATTTAAGTACACTAAAGTGCCAATTTATTACAATTTGATACGCTAACTAATATAGTAGGAGAGATGATACCAGCAATTTTATCTGAGAAGACAACTTCAATTACACAAAACAATAGAAAAAATAGAAAAACACAAAAGATTGCACAAATTATCAGTACCAATAATACTTTCATCAGGTGTGGCAAGAGACTGCCTTGAACTCCAACAGTTTTGTAATGTTTCAGTGTATTTTCTTTTTCTTTTCATGTTTTTCTGAGTGTTATGTTAGTGGGAATTAGTTGATAATTTATCCCTCCTAATACATGCTAGTTTCTAAACAATTTGTTCTAATTTTATAATTCTACTTTTTGTACTATTTAAATCAAGATATTTATATTCCCACTATGTCAACAATTCATTTCAATATTATTGCTTTGTATTACTTATCAACAAATGCATTCAATAAAAATACTTGACCTAGAATAGCTGTTGAATGTTGTGGATTATTTAGAGCATATCCTTTATGGCAATACACTCATTACTGTATGTTCCTTCAAATTTTTGTTTATATAAGTATTGTGAAAAAACATAAGAATTGTTTATTTTAGAATAAGAAAGAAAAGAAAAATATAGTAAGATTATGGGAAATATATTTATATTTGAACTGTTAGAATAAATGAAATATTAAACATTTTGTAGGAAAGATAACGATACTTCAGACGGCTGTATTTTACTGCGATCGCCTGATATGTATTGGGACAAGGATGACTGCACAAAGATCAGAGACTTCATCTGCGAGCAGACACGGTGTTACTACTACAACTACGGCTCCATCCCCGTGTCTCCGTCTCAGGGGTAAGAGGTGAGCCGTGCACACTTGCTTTCCCTCCCAGCACAGCACGCTTGTAGGTTAGTCACCCGCTACACCTTCCACTACTTGGCAATTCAACAGTCCTTGAAACCTGCTACTTTTGTGATGTTGTTATTGGGAGGGAAAGAGAGTTCAAGAAATTAAATGCTTTCTTTGGTTACAACAAAGACATAATAAATTTTATTAGAGTCATAATAAGTATTATATTTATACTACACCAAAACACAAACTTTTGGAGCAGTAAACTAGTCAAAATATTTTAAAATCATAAGTCTTGTCATAAAGCATTTACCAGAAATAACAAAAATTGTCTTTCAAAAAAAATATTGTAACAGGATAGTTAAAGGGGACTTATTTTATTTATGGGCTAACCGCTTAACTATTGACTGACTTTATTCAACCCTCTCCTAAGCCAAACTAGACCTACTTCCTGAGCCATCAAAACCTTTAAGACCTTTTTTATCTGTTTGTTATATAAAATCATTATTTTTAAAGTAAAAATTACTAATTATACATAATTGTAAAGGAAATCAAATTTCTTACGTCTATTATATATTAAAAATAATAAAATGGAAAAATAATTTTAAGTTTATTGGATAATTTATACAAATTTCTTATGATAATCTATTTTTTAATATTTATATTGACAAATAAAGAAGATAAAAATATATTGCAATGAGCGAACAGTCTAATGTGTCTGGACTTTGAGCTTGGGTTAGAGATAGAGCTTGTTCGAATCCGGCCTAAACTGGAAGATTTATCAAATCACCTTCTACTGTACTGGCTCGCTCCCTTACTCTGTCTAAGTTTCTCACACAGATCAATAGTCTATAAGGAATGGACAGGGTGAGGTTAAGAAGGAGATCTGCCTCTCTTTTTAGTAAAAAAAGTTGTTATAACCTTACATTTAAAAAAACTAATAAAGTAGTATAAAGATCAAATAATAAGTGATGACCAATTTCACTGCCACTAATGTTCCGACTCTTACCCACGCAACTTCAATCAGCATACTCAAGTTATAAAGAAATGCAAGTAAGTTACAAACAATATGAATTAATGTTTTGTGTTAAGTAACAAGTTGCCATAGTTTCACATTAACTAGCATAGAAGCAACATGTCTTATAAAACACTACACATTGATTATTTAAAATTTTCTGCATATTTTTGCTAAGTAGATTACCGAAATGACGAAATATCTAAAAGAGTTCTTGTATGATCAAACATGTGATAGGAACATTAATATAGTAAACACAGCAACTGATGTATTAGAAAGAAAGAGACACAACTCCTACTGTATTGCTGCAGGAAAAGACTAGCTGACAATTATAGTGCCAGGGCCTCTGTTACGATATTAACTCTAAAATCGTCACCATTCTCTTTTAAACATACTAAACATTTCTTTAATTGGTCAATTTTACTTAATACTTTTCCTTAATTATATTTCTGTACAGAAATGATCAAAAACAATATTGTTATTATCATTGATAAAAGGTTTTAGAAAGGCAGTTCTCCTTTAGTGCCCCAAAGCAGAATCTTTTAATCTTTCTGCGACGATGTATAAAAAAACTACAAGTAAACTTTCTGCAAGTACTATATTATGGTATCAATAACGTAACATATCAACTGAAAAAAACGTTAGTTATGTTGTCTATTTACCAATTATAGATTGTAACCTAAAGGTGTTTATTAAAATAATAAGATAGAAACATACTGTTATAAATTAAAATATTTTTAAAAGGGTTTTTAAATACAGTATTATATTTGTACCTTACGTTAACATTCAAAACACAAATAAGAAAGTTGAAATAAAGTAATTAACTACAGTCTAAACTGATTTATTTTTAATATTTGGAGAACAAACAAATTGTGTGGAAATAGGCTAATATTCTTGGATTCATAAAAATATGGTCAAAAAAGAGGATCGTAATAATTACGATTATTTATTAACCTGAACAAAGAAATTTTCTCTGGTATTAATAACTAACTACTGTAGTAAAATAATAATTGTATAGAAAGATGTTTCTAAAAATGGGGGAATGCAGGTGCTGTCCCTTACGTGATAAGCCGTTGTGAGCTGCGTCTTCTGGTCACGTAAATAATCACCCAGAATCATGTAAACCTACTGTTTTTATCTACAATTTTATAAATTATATTCCCGAATTTTTAACATAGAAGTAAAATACTAAATTAAGGGATACAAATGCTGTTTATTTATGTTTAAGTCAAGTTTGTTTGACCATAATTATTGTAATGATGACCAATAATACATTGACGACAGATGCTAATGTCAATTTCAGTATGCTCTTATACTTTTAAGTTCTTTACTACCCAACCTGACCGAAATAATGTGTTTTAAGATTTTTAAGGAGAATTTTCTCTGAGCAGTAGTAACAAACAATAGACTCTCCAGAGACAGCCATTATCAATCAATGATATTACCAATCGTAATTATTGGAAAGCAGGAGTGGAGAGATGGGTAATTCAGGAACGATTGGGTCAAATGAACTAGTCAGCTTAGTGAATGAATGAAATAATTCGTTCATTATGATTAAAACTAGTTCATTTCAAAGTGGACGTCAGAGCTGGGGAGTAAAATTGATAAAATCATTAAATTTAATTATTTTTTTTATCAATATTAGCTATAAAAACTGAAATTTGAAGAAGGTTGGTTAAACAAATTTACAAGTATAAATAATCAAAAAGTGTCTATGAAGCTAAGCTCATAACAAAACTACAAATCACTCCACCGTCGTTTGTTCAAGTCGTTGTTCGTTACGTCCCTTTGAACTAGTTCATTACAGTGGCGATTAAGTCGTGAACTAGTCTTGCAAATGAAATGAAACAACCTTTAACCATCTCTAGAGTTGTGTAGTGTTGTCGGTTAGGTTTTATGCACATGCGCTGAAGGTGACCGGCACCTTACTTTCGTCTCTGCAGACTGCAGTCTGCTTTTGCTTGTCAGCTGTTGATCATTTCGTAAAACCACAAAAGCTGTTTATCATACCGAATAAGTCAGTACATAGTTTGCTAATAAGTTGCACTAAAAATATGGTTCTAATTAATTATTAATATACAAAACCAGATATCGTTCTGCAGAAATTAAAGTTGTAATTTTGGGGTATGGAAAAATAGTTCCTCAATTACATGATTTCTTTCTGCAGCCGTCTCTTTCTTTCTGTGACAGTGTCGCCCTGTCACACGTTATTCTGCTTTGGGAAACTAGTAAAATGTCAAATTTTCACTAGAGACATTTGAAAATGACATCACTCCTTTTATAATATTTTCCAAAAATCCTGAAATTGTTAGATTGAAATAGCCATGACAGTGCTGCAACTTTCACGTCTTACAGACATAAACACATTTTTTTTCATTTTTCTCAATTTAATTTATAGATTTTATAGCAAGCCTGTTTGTATTACAAACATATTTGTAACAGCATTATCTTCAGATCAATTTTAAAACAATTTTTGATATAGAATTATTATAAGTAATAAATATTAATACACCTTATACAATATAAGGAGAAGGAGGTTCTGCCTCTCCTTATTTAAGTAAAAATTTAAAAAAAATTTAAATTACTACAATTTTTGACAGTTAACTTTTGGAAAAAACATTAGGATAAATTGTACAGGACTTGTAAGGAAAATTGCAACACCACTGCATTGCCCTGGTCTACTGTCACTTTATCACAGCACTTAAGGCCTTTTCACATCAAAGTAGCCGAAATGTTAATACGTTTTCGGCCGTATTAATACCTTGACTACATCTTTCCTGCTCCATTCACACCGAAAGCTGCGTCAAAGTTTGACGATGCATGTAATAATTTAGGATACTAAGCAGGTGCAGGAATGAACAATGTGGTGAGATCGGATTTTGTATACATTGAGTTGTAATACGTGAGCGACGTGTAGCTAGCCAAGGTATTTTTCCAATTCGTAGTAATACTACAGCGACGTCGCAAATGTATTAATACTCTGTTTGAACTGCACCCACTGAATAACAATACGAGATACGTTTAAGACGTCTTACAGCGACATCGTCAAAGTATTAATACATTTAGTGTGAAGAGGCCTTAATGACAAAAAAGACAAAATAAAACTACTTTGACAAGTACTGTGTTTTTTTGACAGATACCTAACATCACGGAACAGAGAGAAAATAGACTGGACTAAAACTAACTTTACTCAAAATCAAAATCCTGATTTTCCAGTCTTAAAGCACTAAGCATGCCAGTCATTGAAAGCAGCAACACTAAACCCCAGAATATTACAGTCCAAGTAGGAATAGAACTTTTCAACATTTCAGAATCCGTAACTGACTATGGTTAAGGACAACATTTTGGAAACACATCTGTTCAGAAGTTTAAAGATTCTCCTGTAAGCAGTACCAACCAAAATCGACAATTTGAAATCTTCCGCTAAAGAATTACCAGAAAGTTTGCTTATAAATTGATAGACATATTTCAGCAGACAGGGTTGAACTGTGTAAGTGGTCAAGAAATTAGTAAGTAAATTATTTCTAGGTCTAGGTCCCCGGGGTTATGGTCGAACTGTGCATGTAGCATTACGGGTGGATTAGAAGTCACTCTCAAGCCATTCACAATTTTATAAGTAAAAATTGTACCGAAATACAGTCCATACTTAATTCTGCAGCATACAGTTTGTAAGCCACTTTTTTAACTAAAGGAATTTTGTCCTTCAAGGAGTTCCATAATTATTTTAACAAGAATACACAATGATGCTTTCCACGCGGTAAAACAAAAAGGATGACAAAGGTTATTAGTTCCCTGAATGTACATCCTGCCAGCCATATACCATCTAGTTAAATAAGCTTCCAACATATATATCTCAACAAAATATATTTCTTTGTTATTTTGTGAAGACATTTTCTTCATATTTAGTTACATTATTTAAGAAGAGGTGATCACTCCTTATATTCTTAGCTTTAATTAAAAAAATATGTAACATGTACATAGGCCTAAAACCTGCATTTTACTTAATTTTATTTTTTAGGCATACTAGACATTAATAACTTTAATAAAAAGCATTTTACTGTACAATACTTTAGTTATCATATTCTCTAGTTTATTTTTGTTAAATAACAAAGAAAGCTGTAATTTAATTATAATCACATAATATTTACCATCCATCGCATGGATAAAATAATATAGCCTATGAAGAATTGAATAGCCTAATTTTAAAACTGTATTTGAATTTTCTTTGCTCGATTTATTTTACATTCACCATACGATACAATTTGTAGGCTAGGCCTCTGCTTACCTGCTTTGAACAAAACTGTGCAGTTCGACACTACCCTAGACTTAACCACCTGCGCATCTCAACCAATTAGTTAGGGTAGTTCTTGAATTCTGAGAACGACCTTGCGCAGTTCGACCGCACAGATTTCAGCGATGGAGGAAACAAATATAGGCCCTTCAAATGACACAGCTGATGAGCAGAATAAACAATCAGAAAAAACATTTCTAAGAATAAGAAACTCTTCAACCTCAATCATCAGTATCAAATCTATAATTTAGAGCAGCAGGAAATATTTAATGAACAGAGAACTTCATTTAGTAACAACAGACAATCAGAAAACATTTTTTCTGAAGAGCTAAAAATGTTCTTAAAGTATGAGACAATTCATAATCATAATAATCCATTTCAAATCTTAGATTTAGAGCACCAAAAACAATGTAATAATAACAAAACAAAATGTCATAAATACCAACACTAAGAAAACATTGCTACTGCAGAGCAAGCAATGTTCTCTGAAATGGAACAATCTACAGCCTGAATCACCAGTTGCAAAACTAAAATTTGTAATCTCTAGAACAATATGATATGAGCACCACAACATTTAATCAGAACCAACATTCAGAAAACAAAGTTACTACAGAGCTAGCAATTTTCTCTGAAAATGAGACAACCTACAGCCCGAATCACCAATTTCAAACATCAGAATTGACATCTCTAGTTTAATACGATATAAACAACTCAGTATTAAGTCAGAACCAACAATCAGAAACAATTTTACTGCAGGCAATGCAATTTTCACTACAAATTCTCACCTGTTTAAAATGTTAAGTTTGGTTCAACTAGAAAAAAACATAAACAAAAACTTTGATTAAAAACCAAAAATCTGAAAACAGTGTTACTGCAGACCAAGTAGTTTTATTTGAAAATAAGACAACCCATAACCAAAATAACCAGTTTCAAATCCCAGGTTTAAAACAGTCAGAACAGTATCCTATTGGCAAAATATTAATTCAGGACCAAGGAAACATATTTTATTTAAGAAATAGCATTACTAAAGAGTTAACAACAGTTTCTAAGAATGATATACACTACAACAATCCTTGAAGCAGTAAGAACAATATTCTCTAAAAAAAGTTTAGTCAGAGCTAATTATCACAACCAAATTTATTAATAGTGAATGATAAAAGTCCAATTCAAAAGTCTCATAAGACAATTAGCTGATATCACTTCAATAAAGCAACTGGACACATTCTTATTTAATAATAAACGGAACAGGAAAAATATACAACCAGAAACCAAAGAAAAAACTAAGAATCAACAGAAGTATAAAACTATAGTGGAAGAACAAGTAACAAACTGTCCCAGCACTGAATCTAGAATTCTTCATAGACTATTGATCTGTGTGAGGAGCTTATTCACACCAAGGGGGTGAACCAGTACAGTAGTTAAATCTTCCAGTCTAGACCGGATTCGAACCAGGGCTGTCTGTAACCCAAGCTCAAAGACCTAACGCCTTAGACCGATCGACGACTGGCTCGCCCAATTCTAACAGAAGCTTACTGATTCACAGAACATGTGTTTACTTGTTATAAGTGATTGTGGAGTCAACACAAAAAAGTTAAC
This sequence comes from Stictocephala bisonia, assembly GCA_035578905.1. Taxonomy (NCBI): domain Eukaryota; kingdom Metazoa; phylum Arthropoda; class Insecta; order Hemiptera; family Membracidae; genus Stictocephala; species Stictocephala bisonia. Next base: position 225,901 of record JAQJVL010000149.1, on the reverse strand, counting down.
TATATATAAGCACACATTGATGGGGTTTGTTTCGTGACTCCGAAAGGTAACAGTCACCAACTAGCCCAAACACATAAAAATATGAAAACATACAGATGAAAGATGAACTAGCATTGCTAATGACTTCTAAATTGCCTCAAAATTAATCATAAAATTAACACCTCTGTTCTTGTATATAAAATGTCATTGATTAACTTGTTGTATGTGTGGTAAAAAATTTATTGTAAATAGTAAACTTTTTGCAATTGTTAGTGTTAATGAGACTTTAAATTCACATCAGTAAGTGAAATTAAGAATAAATTTCATCATACAAAGTAAAATATTCATTTTTAATAAACAAATGAAGTTCCTATTTCTATTTACTCTGTTGAATTTGTTTAACTAGTTTTGTAGAAAGAATTTGAATCAGTAGTTTTGAAGTACAGGTAGATGATGTTGCAGGAGGAATTTAGATCTTTTAGATTGAAAAATAAATTGTCAGGTCTATCAATGTCTATAGTGACAGAACATCACTATTCACTTTAATATTTATTTTTTAATATTAACATTGGTCCTAACAATAAAGGAAAATACCAAAATACTATAAGCGGGGCCAGTTCGTAGATAGACCCTACTTCCACCTGGAGTGATCACTGTTGAATAAATGAGTACAAATTTAGGTACAGTTTAGGTAATGGGGGAAAACCATTATATACAACTGGGGGATATCATCATTCAAATTATGCTCTTGTCAGAGCAAGGATGAAATAGTACATAACAGACTAGTGTAGAGTACAGAATAAACCAGAAGGTTGAGCAGCAATAGTATATCTGTAGTATCAATATATTATATTAGTATCATATATAGTATAATTAGTATCAAATATATTAATACTAAAAAAAATGATCATCCGGATATTCCCTAGTACAAAGATCCCCGAAAAGAATAATTTATTGGTAATTTAGTGTTCAGGAACAGTTAAGAGTTTGATATGGGATCAAAACTACATGAACTTTACTTGAACGTATCCCTTGGTAGGCAAACCTGAGTATATAATGTCACTTAGGCAAGATCAGAATGTTGTTTATTTTATATCACAAATATAAAATAAACCTGCCTCGAACCATATATCTAAAGTTAGTAACAAGGACTACATATATAATTCTAAACACCTCAATTGTCAATTAGTAAAAGGAAGGAAGTTATATTCAGTCCAACTCTTTCTACTGTTGGCACAGAAGTTATGAGTACCTGATGAAGTTACGAGGTGTGTTTTTAAAGTAAGTACCGTTTTGGAATCCCGCCTCTGTAGCGCTGCAGTCGGCGTCCAGTGCATGCATGCTAGATACTACTATCTTTTGGCAAGCCACAGCCGCCGTTACGGACCCATTTGACTGTATTTAAGGTCGCTTATGACTGTTTAAAATTCCTCCTCTGATTAAAAATGCTGCCAACTGTAAAGTACATGTAGTGATAAGTTTTCGTAAGGATAAAGGCATGAAAGCAGCTGATATTCATCAAAAGATCTGTGAAGTTTATTGAGAAAACAGAATGAGTGATGGGATGGAATGGAAATGGGTGGGAGCTTTTAAGGTTGTGCGAATGTGCATGATGATGAACGAAGTCGGAAACCTTCACTCATTACTGATGACTTGGTGCAAAAGGTTGATGAAAAAAGTCAGAGAAAACAGACGCTTTACAAATGCATCATTATGTAGTGTGTCTTCAAGTGTCAAGAAGTGCCATTATTGAAATTGTGACAGACCGTTTGAAGTACAGAACGTTATGCATACGGTAGGTTCCCATAATGCTGACGGATAATCACAAAAACAAACGTTTGATGAGAATCACACAAAAAGTGTTTAACCAGTTCTCACACATTCCTAGACCATTAGAATCGTGATGGTTATGATTTGTAAAACCAAATTTATTGTCACTGTGACAGACTCACGATATTACTAAGAATTACTAAGAAACCTATAAAAAATCTAATCACACCACTGTTTTCCTCGTTTAATCGTGAGTTATGAAATATAAATTAAAAAATGTTATTGTTATTATTTTATTAAAAGTTTTAATAATTTGAATCCTAGTTGGAACAAAAAGTACTGGATTATTCTAGTTTTTATATGTATCAACTTTACACTGTTTTACTCAAAACCTGTAAATGTATCACATTCACATTTTAATACATGGTTGGCAGGAAATATTTTCTATAACTTTTATAAATTTCAGAATGTTAACTTTTCAAAATAAAATTAAAAGTTATTAAAATCAGTAATTTTAGCTCCGGACAGGAGAACAACAATTACTAATGTATATCTATTTAGTCAATCTATACAGAGAGAACTGGATGACGCATTTCAAATCAACAGATTCATTATCAGGTTTTTGTCTCTATTAAGTTGAAATCACATAATACTTATTCGATACAATGTTCACACATGTTAAACCACATGCCAACATGCATTTATACAGCACTAAACAGAAGTGAGGGAGAGGAATGACTGATGTGTACTCCAGTTCCTGTCCGTCACTCATCCACAGAACTGTATAAATGTGTGCCGACATGTGGTTGTACACTTGTGAACATTGTATCGAATAAGTGTCATGTGATTTAAACTAAAGAGACACAAAAACCTGATGGTGAATTTCATTTGAAACATGTTGTCCAGTTATTTCTTGTGGACAGATTGACTGACTGACACACGTAAGTAAAAGTTAAAAGTAATAATTGGGTCAAGTAACTAATTATACGTCTTCTAGAAGCCAAGTAAATGTTGTTTCAGGTAATTGATTAGAACTGATTTTCTAGAATATTTTTGAGTGATAAAGTGTATAGTTGATGCACTCTGAATGATGTAAGTTGATGAAAACTTGTTAAAATTCCAGTACTTTTTTGTTCAAACTAAGATAAAAATTATTATAACCTAAATAAAATTTTAAAAAATTTCATAACATACAATTTAACGAGGAAACAATGGTGTGATTGGAGTTTTTGGACGTTTAGGTCTCTTGTTCCTTAGTAAACAACCTTCAAACTCAGGTACGCATAATTTCTGCACCAACAGTAAGTACTTTTTCTTGCCAATCAACTTAAAGAGCAGTACACAGGAGACATACTACCAAATCATGTTCCAGCCAAACACAAGTTATAAAGGCTTTCCCAAACACATTATTCTCAAATATAACCTACAAACATTAAATAGGAATTAATTGCATTTCCTTTGTGTTATGCATTTGGTTAAAAGGATTTATGACAAAATATCTATATTGATAAATTTATTTTGTGTTTCAGAAATCGAATCAAAGTAACATCACTCCCACCAACTCCCGTGGCTGTGAGCTCACCAACCCCCCACCCCACCACCCTCCCACCTCCGCCCTGCCCCACCCACCTACAGTCCAACAACCAGTGCAGAGCCGATGGTCGAGACCCAGGAAAGCGAGGAGTACGGCGAGCCTGACCCTGATGACCGAGAAAATGAACACATGGCCGAAACACAAAGTAATGTCAAAGAAAATGTCCAACCTTCCGAAGTGACAACAGAACTGCTAAGATCCAGAGCACATTTTAGCAAAAATGCAGAACATGACAGAAAAAATGACTCCCCCGAAATGCCAGCTGAATTCCCGTGGACATGGGCTCGAAACATCATGTTGGAAAAACCGGTGCTAAAGAAATCGGCTCGAATATAAGTTGTTGTAAGACTTTTCCTGTGGCATTTAGAGAGTTAAAAGACTATTATTTATATCTTACGTAAATTATTTTTCAGACGTTTAGTCGTAAATTTTATAAGGCGCTCGTAATGTATATGTACAAAAACAAAATCAAAATAAAATGTTTTTACTTAAAGGTTTTATTTCCACATATTTAAATGTCTCATATTACACAGCAAATTATGACAGAAACTATAATTATAACCAATATCAGCATCATTATTTTGTATGTACATACAACTTACAATTAAGGTGAACAATAATTTTTTTATTATAAACATTACAGCAAAGTACTGGTTGACTAGAAAAAGGAGGAAAAATTTCAAGTAAATTATAAATTAAAATTGACCAACATCCAGTTTTTGTAAGGAATACTTCAATACATTTTTTACATTATTTGGGTCCTGTGCAAATATGTATAGTTCCAAACAAACAAAAGTGAAAAATATACATACATAAAAACTAATTGTGAATTGAACAAATGTTTACAACCTTCTAATGAACAAATTTGGATTATTGATTAGTTAATGTACAAATAAATATAAATGAAATTATATACTCCCGAGTTTATATACTTTATTATTCTTTATTTTTTGTTGTATCTATACTGCATGTATTTACTCTCTTTAGATTTTTATGATGTATCAAATATCAATATTCAGTTTAAACTGAACACAATACAAGCAATAAGTAATTTAAGAATAATAGCATAATTTAAATCATTAAACTATATGAATAATTGAAAACAATAAAAAACTCAGTTTAAATACAAACCGTTCATACGTACCATGCACTATGTTTAACGGAACAAACATAGAAAATAATATATTTCTACTTCAAAATTGCAATCATTTAGTTTTATTTTTTCAAAATTATTAAATCTTTGAGATCTGATTATTTTCAAATAACAAACCTTTTCAATAAGCAGAGATTTTGAAAATGATAATAGTTACTTTATTAAATACAAAAACAATGGCATTGTGAATTTATTACTGTTCCTAAAGATGTAATTTATTAATCTGCTAAAAATTGAAAAAAGTACTCACCAGCCATTGATAACACCCTCAGGATTTAGCATTGGCACGATTTTGAACACATACTGGTCTCGAGCCCGTACTATGGGCAGAGAGTCACTAAGGAGGTACTCGAGGACTCCTTGCATCACCCAGGAGGAGTTACTTTCTCCAGGGTGGACTCTGGCAGTGAGGAACACCACATCCCTGTCCTTTAACACAAGTTCTTTCGTTAGACTCCTTTAAACAACAATTTTAGAGCTTTTGGTGTTGATATTCAATTTTATATTTGTCGTGAACTAGCAAATAGTTCAATGCTGTTTTAGAAGCCACTAGTTAAGTTCTTATATTTAATTGACTTCAAGCAGTGATGTCAACAATGAAATTCTGAAAAAGTATGGACACTTAAAAAAAAGAACAGTAATGATAATAATAGACAGAGAGTATGTACATTCTTTGCCTTCAAAAGTCTCTGGCTCTCAAATTTTTAAGGACATACATAGGACATTGTTTTGATCACCTACACTTATATAGCGTGTATATACTCCCACCTAATCTACACCAATAAGATATTAAAATCATTATATGTGGAACATGTTTAATGTAACATATGTACCATACATGGTATTTCACAGAACGAACGCAGAAAGTAATTTTAAAATGGTTCTACATAAAATCTCCAAGAATTTAGTTTTTTTTCAAAATTATTGAAATTTTGAAGACTAATTTTTTTCAAAATACAAATCTTTCCAATAAGAAGAGCTTTTGAAAGTAATAAATATAGAAAGTAGCCTACTTACCGGATCAGAAGTACAGAACGTTTAATGGAATATATATATACAGCTTGCTTAATGTGACGCACGTTCACGTGCTTAATGGAGCACATGAATGACTTGTTTAGTGGAAGATAAATAGAATGTGCCTAACACAGCACATGCATAATGTCCAACAGAATACACATACAGTGTATTTAAGGGAACAACGTTCAATATGTTTAAATTTAAAAATTATTGAGAATATTTTTAAATATAGATAAGGAAAAATATTCATAGTTGTTGAAATCTTCAAAACGAACCTACCTTACAATAAGTAGAAGGCACTCGCCAATTTATAACTGATTGAAGAATTTTACAATCAATTATATGATAGTGTATTCCAATAAATATAAATATGGCTACAGAAGTTTAGTTCTAGAAAATATCCAATAGTCAAACAACTATATAGACACTATCAGGCTAAAAGAACTACATCTAGAATTGTTATATACAGCACACTAAATATAGACAAACCTGAGGCAAATTGTTTATGCATTAAGCTGGCCATTCACAGGCATGCCAAATGGATTGGCGCTGATCAGTGAAGCGTATCCTGGCGTGATCAAAATTTATTGAAAATTAAGAAGGCCATTTACAATCGTACCATCAATATAACAACTCCAAACAGTGGGTGTTGATAAAGGTGTTATTTAATTATTAATTATTAAAATCATTATTTTAACAGGTTGGGTCCCATGTGCATAAATTTTTCTGCATGGAACTTTATTTCAGTAAACCATGAAAAATTAACAAAATCTTTTTCCAAGACCGTATAGCTTGAAATCAATAAAAAAGTTCAGTTTACTGTATATCTTCAATATATAGGGTGGGGGGGAAAATATGGAAATGCTTTCGCAACAACATTATTTTTTCCATAAATAATTTAATTTTTTTAATAATTGTGTTCCATAAATTATAATTTTTTATTAGAATAATTTACTTAAAACCATTAAATAATGGAGAAATAATATTGTTTAAACTAGTTAATTTGAAATTCAAACAACTGCTGCTCTGGAAAGGATAACTTTCGAAGTCCAGGTTGGGGCAATTAATTTCTCTTTCATTTGATACCAAACTCGACCTAGGCTTACGTTGAAGATTTTCATTCAACTCCTCGTGGACCGTCCCCCTGAAAAGATTAAATGTCCTTAATGGTGTCAAAAAGTATGTTCTTTGTAATCATGATCATGTACTTTTTACAAGTGAAGTCATACTAGAGTTGTGGAAGAGTTTCCATACTTTTTCCACCCTGTATATGCCAATAAGTTAAAGATCTTATGTATAACCCTATTAAAACTGTGTGCACACATTTGATACACACGGTCTGGCCAAGTGCATACCATGTACCCATATGTGATTCACGGGTATTTTGGAATGTAAATAATAATTATACATTTTCAAAGAAATATTATTTATTGAGCATTAAGATATGTTTCCACTAGATAAGATAAGATAAGATCCACTAGATAACTAGACGATCCATTTCAAGTCAAAAGACTCATCATCAGGTCATTTGTCTCTACTAAGTTTAATTTGAAACCATTTTATATTAATTGAAATAATAAGAGCATGCTTTTAAAGCTGAAAATAGTTTGGGCTATAAGAGCTGCAAAATATTTATGTGTGCATTAAGTTTATTTAACATTGGCATTAGCTAAACAAAAAATATTGACTGATGTACTTTATTAACAATTTACCTCTTTCATTTTTTTGTTGTAATGAGATATCATTCCATTATTCATACATCTAAATTCCATGTCTATCCAGTCATAGTCAGACAAGTAATTTCTCTTGTATGTTTTCATCCGAATACTGAGCAACGCTTTATTCCATAGTTCATGTTTCCTATGTATGAATATACTGAATAAATTTATCCTTATCGAACATCTTAAGAAACAGCACAAATAGCACTGACTGAACAAACACATGGCTAGCTGCAGGCTGACTGATGCCAGTTGCCTGGATCGTCTGAACGCTCACCGAAGAAAACATGTAATTTGTATTAGCATACCGATTTTGGCCCGGCGTCCCAGCAACCGGCAGCATGCATCCGTGTTTAGTGGGTTATGTCTGTTGCCTGGACATGTGTGAACACGCTCATTTAAAACAAAGTGTTGTCACTTTCGGCCAAATTCCTCTATTGCATCAGCAATATTCTGGAAAGACGTTTAACCTTGAATGAGAATGACAGACAAGATTTTTTTCAAAACTAAAATGCTGTTACAAGATGCATTAATCTTATATTAGCAATTCTTACATTATTTATTCATACTTTACCATTCCTGTTCAATTCGCTCAAATTACTAAAATGGCAAAATCCTCCTAGAGATTTTTCTAATTTAAAACATGGAATGATGCAGTGTACATTTTAGGTGTATTTCTCTTTTATATTAGATACAAACGATATACCTGATCATTTACTTGCCACGCAAGATTTGGGTTATTGCCCTGAAATTACTCTGTTCCGAGGTCTAGTTTTTCTCTCTAAATAATTAATAACATTATTCACAAAACCAAATCCAAACAAGGAAAACAGTTACCTGTACTTGGTTGTGGTATGAAGAAGGGGCAGTTATTGTAATGACTGGAGTTTCGTTGAAGTTAAGAGACTGACACAAACTCTCGGCTCGGAGGTAGATAGACTCTCGACAGACTGACTGACTCCATCCCCACAGCTTACTCTAAAACACATCACATTATGCAAGATATATATCACATTATGCAACGCATGCAACTGAATACTTGAAGAGTTTATAATAAAATACTAAGTATTCACTCTACCAAGTAACCTTAACACCAGGTACAGCACCAGTGTACCAGGGTTTTTCCGCAGATAGAGTTATATTTTAAATACAGTAAAAACTGTCATATAGTTATGGGACCATCCTCACATTTTTTATAATACGAGGGTCGTCCAGAAAGTAATGAACGTTTTGGTGTAGGTCAATAAAAACAAAAGATACGAGGATGAACATTTATTTATAACCTTACTCTATTTTACAATAAAATCACCGGAACCGTCAAGGCACTTGTTGTAGCGTGACACCAATTTTTGAATACTGACGTTATACTCTTCTGCCGCCAAGGAATGAAGCCACGGTTTTACTCCTTCTTTGAGATCATCGTCGTCCAAAAAGTTTTTCCCGCCTAAAAACACTTTCAACTTTGAAAACAAGTGATAATCACTCGGAGCCAGATCCGGACCATACGGAGGATGTCCAAAGATTTGCCATTTGAAAGATTGAAGTTCTGCTTGGGTTCGTGCACTGCAATGAGGCCGAGCACTGTCGTGGATCAGCACCACCTTCCACGACAGCATTCCGCGTCGTTTGTTTTGAATAGCGCGGGGAAGCCGATGCAAGGTCTCGATGTAGGCCGCTGAGTTGATTGTTTCTCCTCTCGGCATGAACTCCACATGGATTAGGCCTTTCCTGTCCCAAAAAACGGTTGCCATCACTTTCCTGGTGTTCAAATTTGGCTTTTCTTTCCGGAACACTAGGCAGAAACACTAGTTCTGCCTCCATTAAATTGAATGCACCATTTTCTCACCGATGACTCGTTCATCGCATTGTCACCGTACACTGCTTTAATTTGCCTATAAATTTCTATGGGTCGAACATGCTGCGCATTCAGAAACCGAATCACACTACGGACTTCACACTTGGCGGGATTTTCAATTGGCGCCGCCATTTTGAACTTCCACAAGAGACGCAAAAGTGACCTCACGGCACCGCTACACAGCTCAAACTGAAGCGGAAGGTTTGGACTAAAGAATAAGCCCACTCCCGCGGTGGTGAGGGAAGTGCACCGTCCGTGATGCGCAATCGTTCTTTACTTTCTGGACGACCCTCGTACCTTTCCTCACTCAGTATTTTTTAAATGAATATAGAAAATGGACAATTAGTTGAAAATCAGACCAATAATACGTGGTTTGGATTCCACGAAAAGCTGTTGGTGACGTAGTTACACTGGCTATTAGGCTATTAAAAAATAGCTCTTCCTGAGGAACAGTCGCCCTTAGTAACAATGACTAAATTTTTTCATCTACATTCATCACACTCATTTGCCACTCATATTTGCCCATATCTTTAGGATCGGCGTCTTACTAATGAATAATGAACAATAGTTACATTGATCCGAACATTTGATTAGACAAAATACAAAAACAGTGTTTGCTTGCAGAGTACGAGTGAAGTCCAAACTGGAAGAAGAAAGGTAGGCAGTTCTTTAACATTGATTGCAATGACACCAGTTATTAAACCACAATATGAATATGTCTTGTGGTGTGGGTAGAGTCAAACCAAAACTTGTTCCAATGATTCTGGCTGCACTTCAAAATAACGTAACCAATGTTTACTGAAGGCATGAAAAAGTTCCCAATAACAAGGCATCTGTTTTAATATTTATTTGTGTCTTGTTTATGTGCTAGCCTTGTGATTTTAAATAGTGTAAACAGCTTAATGTGTAAATAGTCAAAATATATTCTCTATCTGTAAGTTTTTTGCACATAGTGCTACAAGTTTAAATAATTAATTACACGTTCATTCAAATGCTTCTATATCAATTAGATCTTTGTTCATTTAACATAATAGTTAAGCTAATCCAAAATTAAATAAGTATAAAACACTTGAACTAAATGTTTGGTCTCTTTGATGCATTTATAAAAAAATATTTAATTTAAATAATTGTTATTCGTAAATAAATAATATTCAAGCATTTTGATTTGAGCTTTAATTTGAAGTTTGTTCACAATGAAATAATTGTTTAGGAAATATTTTAGCCTCTTTTGTAATATTTGTAGGAACTTAAAATGATTATATTGTTGGGCTGTATATTGACTCAAAGCCACTACTGCTTAACCTAAAACAGCAGTTTAGGGCATGCACATTTTAAAACTGAAGATATATGCTTAAAAACCTTGTGTTCACATTACAAACTATTGCTTCTTATATCACAGGTGTCACAGAAATACAGTGATTACTATAGGTTGGGCTCAATATAATCATTGAAGAAGTCCCATCCTAGATTGGGTGAAAAATCTATGATCTGTGCCAATAGAAAGCATTAGCTTTAAATCAACTAATGAGTAACATCATTATCTTAAGTCAATGATAAACCTGCATCCTTCATAATATCGAGCTGCTGCTAATGCCCTGTTACGTACTGTTTTGTTATTTAGATGGAAATGAGAACATATGAGGTGTGTTTTTAAATTAAGTACCGTTTTGATATAAAAAACAAAAAGTAAATCTTTTTCAAAAGTAATTTGTTCACTTGAAAAGCCATACTTTACTTCTCTACATAATTCCCATTAATATTAAGGCACTTATCATATCTTGGGACCAGCTTTTATATGCCATCGTCAAATAACTTCACAGTCGTTTTTACTTCGTCATCATCGGAATAGCGCTGCCCCGCCAGATGCGTCTTCAAGTGCAGGAACAAATGGTAGTCGCTCGGCGCTAGATCGGGACTGTATGGAGGGTGGTCCAATTGTTCTCAGCCAAAAGAAGTGATAAGGTTTTGTATTCGATTTGCTGTGTGTGGACGGGCATTATCGTGGAGCAAAACGACACCTGCACTCAGCATGCCACACCTTTTCTTTTGAATTGCACGGCGCAGTTTTTGTTAAGTCTCACAGTACGCAGCTGCATTGATCGTGTCACCGGGAGGCAAAAAATCGACCAGCAACACACCATTTCTATCCCAAAACACAGTGCACATGATATTCTGAGCAGAAATTGTTTGTTTGAATTTTACTTTCTTAGGGGATAATGAATGCCGCCATTCCATTGATTGCTGCTTCGATTCCGGTGTAACGTTGGCTACCCATGTTTCATCGCCTGTGACAATATGGCTTAAAAAATCATCCCCCTCATTACCGTATCGATCGAGAAACTCAATGCACTGCCCAATCTTTTGGTTTTGTGCTCATCAGTCAACATTTTTGGCACCCAGCGTGAACACAGTTTCCGATAATTTAAACGTTCGAACACAATTTTGTAAAGAACACTTCTTCAGACAGCAGAAAACGTTTCAGCTAAGGACGAAATCGTGAATCGTCTGTTCTCTTTCACTTTACAGTCCACTTTTTGAATCAGATCATCGGTAATGACTGAAGGTCGCCCACTTGGTTCATCATAATGTTTGGGTGGCCATCTTTAAAGGCCCTAACCCATTTCTGAACCATTCCATCACTCATAATGTTCACCACACTTCACTATTTGGCGTTGATTGTCAACTGCTTTGAAGCCTTGAGCACAGAGAAACTGTATTACAGCACACACTTCGCAGTCGGCGGGATTCTCAATAGGCGGAGTCATTTTAAAATCACGCAAACAGATGTAGACTCGATCAGATGGTTCCGTAATGGCATTTGTGGCTTCCCAACAGATGTGGCTACACAGCGCGCATGCGCTAAACGGCGACCGCAGCGCTGTGGCGGCTTAATTTAAAAACAGTACTTACTTTAAAAACACGCCTCGTATCTCTAGATTGTCTCCAAAACATTACAATTGGGTTCTCACTTACATTTCAATACTATTTGCTTTTTTGTGTCAGTATTAATAAAATATTACTATCACATTCATATTAACACAGATTTTAGATAAGTAATTTATGTGTACATCCTATGTTTAGGGTGAATGGGTGTGAAAGCAATAATTAGATCGATTAGTATAGCAACTAAACTGCAAGCTTAACAGAATCACAAACCTGCAATAAATATAAACCAAGAAGTAACAATTATAAGCGTTTTATCCTACAGAAACTTCCTGAGATTTTATAGACATCTTTCCTTGCAGAAATCAGATACATAAACTATTTTTATTGGATGAAGCGGCGTATCTTCTTAAATCCGTCCTTTTGGTAGAGTTTTTATCTAACAATCACTCGATTATTATAAATTACAATATTTAAATTAGTCATATTGACTATTTAATTTCCAAACTATTTTTTAATATTGACTTAATTTTAGTAGTTGCCTTATTTGAAAAGATATTATTATTTCATTAATCATTTTTATTCATATAAATAAGATTTTTGTCAAAAAATTGCTAAATTTATATATTGGAAATATTAGCGTTACATTCATTAGAGAATATTGAATATCTTCTATTTGTAGATAACACTATCATTCATATTTTATAGAATACCAAGAAGTACTTTTTTGAATGTGAATTTTTAAAATCATATTAAACATGTGTGAAAAGGAATGGAAAGAACAAATTTAAATGAAAAGGAGTGGCTATGTATTAGTTTAATTGTTTAATCAATTTTAGTGCTCCCCTTTCCTCTGACTTATTAGATAGTATCGTTTTTATGACATCATTAATTTATTTTTTTTAATTCATATTTTAAGTTATGGCAATTTTGCTACAGGAAATTTTAAAGTTATTTGGTTACACTGAAATCTGTCTTCCCATAGTGAAGCTCAAGTAGGCCTACACAATTAGTTTTTAATAAAGTGCTATGAATAGTTTTCATCAGTATCAACTAAACAGAATTTTAAGCTAAAAATATTTCTATTGCTCATTCACTCTCGCTGATTTACAATCTATACTGCCTCTATATTAATGACCAGCAATTTGGGAATAAATAAATAATAATATTTTATAAAACTAAGTCAAATATTTCACCAGCTGAGAAGGGAAAAAGGGCCTGTCTAACAAGCCAGCAAAATCCCTTATTTAACATAATAAATTTGGTAGCAAACAAAATAAACTGACTTAAATCTGCCAAACGATTCAGTTTTTAGGTTTAAACCAGAGAGAAAGAAGAAACAGACGTTGTGTCTAATGATACTCTGAATGTGTGTCGAGTTGTCAGTTCTCAAGTTCGTCGTAAGGCAACGGCAACAACAATGTCAGTCTCTCCCTCTTCTATCTCCTCTAAACCATTTTCTTCACTCCCCCTCTCTCTGTTTCTCCTATTTCACATTCACTTCAAACATTGACTCTTCTGGTAAAGGGAGCAAGACATATCTGCCCCATGTAACTACTGTACATGTAAGCAATGTTCGTTTTGAAATATCAGCGCTGTTTACCTATCAAAATTCTAACAGAAAATAATAAGAAAACAACCTGTTTCTTCCTTCTATATGTTTAAACCAAATAAAAACACTTCAACTATCAATTTTATTTAAATATTAATTTTTGAAAATTGAATTTTTATACATACAAAAGTTAAAGTAAATAAACAAAAATGATAAAGTGAAGATACTGACTAGCATTTGGGAGTATGTGTAGGGGTAGTGGTAAGCCAGATAGCAAATGTCGAGGTGATGGGGGAACTTGATTGTGAAGGTAAGAGAGAGATATGTTCGCTTCTTGTTACTGGAGGGAAAAGAGTTACGGAAGTAACAAATGTCCGAGCCAGTACGTGTCCAGCCGCTGCGGCCCAGCATAGCTTCTTTGACGGAGAACAACAGTGGCTTCATCCCATAGTTAAACTGGCTGTTGGCTTTCTCACAGTTGATCAGATTGAACAAGTAAGGCACTCCAGCTTCCATGTTGGATACCTGAATAAAAAATAATAAATAATTTATTAATTACATTAACAAGTTAATGATGAACTGTTGAATTATTGATACCAAAATATGTTTTTAAAATAAACAAGTTTTTATCAAAAAGGGTTGACAATTAGCACTCATTAATACTGTGTGTATTCCTCCGGCTGTTTGACAAGCTAACACGATTCTGTCAGCTAGTACGATCAGGCAACAGACCATCACAATATTTTGACACTATACCTCTACATTATTACTTCTTACTGTATTACTTGAAGTAAAGACATAAAAAAAACTAGCAGACCCACCAAGCTGTTGACGATAAAGCTTCATGGGAAAGTTTGTGGCAGTGACATTGTTTTGTTTATTTCTTTAACCTTAGTATATTTTTCTGTGTTTGGGGTTATTATTTTACAACATATGGTATGGATTTATAGTGTGTTACAGTGCTTATTTTATTTGAAATTGGGTAAAAATATTTATGGAGATTCAGAACGGGTTAAGAATGGATGAAGAGGTGATGATAAATATTCTGAATCAAGAAGATTTAAAAGACAAGTAAATGTTAGACGTTGAATAGTAATATTTTTACTATTACATGATCATATTGATTTTTAGCTGAGTAGTTTAAATAAACAAAATTGGCTTTAAAAATATATTTTTCTGTACTTAAAATGTTTGTAAAAAAAGTTGAATGAAAGTGCCACCACAAGGTGTGGCTGGTTGAATGATTATGAAACCAGGATTTGGCTCTATGACGGGAGATCAACATTTACACTGTCAGACACAAGTACTTTGTATTTTTATGTAAAAATAAAATGATTTTATTTTATTTAGACATTGTTTATTAATGTGTTTTTAAATTTTTATTAGTTTGGTAGATGGCTTTGAAAGGCATAAAACATATATGCCTCAAACCGTCCTTAACCAGCACTGGAAAGTCACCAGGTCCAGACAGTCCTGGTGTATAAAGTAGCAATACAATTTTACTGTCAGCGAGCCAGTAAAGTGGTATTAACCCATCCGCCCACCCTAACACGTACGTGGTATTGACCCACCCGCCCACTCTTACTCGTACAGTGGTATTGACCCACCCACCCACACCTACACGTACAGTGGTATTGACCCACCCACCCACCCTTACACATACAGTTGTATTGACCCACCCGCCCACCCCTACATGTACAGTGGTAACTATCACTGTACGTGTATGGGTGGGCGGGTGTGGGTACTATCACTGTACGTGTATATTAACTATCACTGTATGGGTATGGGTGGGCGGGTGGGTAACTATCACTGTACGTGTATGGGCGGGCGGGTGGACAGGGCCGGTCCGAGGCGAAAGCGAAGGATGCGGTTGCAGGCGGCGCCAAATCCCTAGGGGCGCCAAAAAGGAAAAGTAAAAAAATTATAAAATAAAATGCGTAAAATTACCAAGCAAGTAGCTGGATGAAAAATGAGGTTAATGTAATGACTTAAACAATTACATTAAACAAGTAATTTATTTACAGACAATACATGACGACATACAATTTATTACAATTTATACCAAAACATCGATACACTGACTCTGACATAGTGTTAATAGTGTAGAAGTAGGGCGAGAAGATGAAGCGTGAGGGAAATGCGGCTACAGCCCGACGGCAACGGGGCGTGATCAGTCACCATGGTTTTCACTGTCTGTGCTATTCTTAGCTTCCTCCACTGCTATTCTACAGCTGGATAGACTGGCAGAGTGGTGGGGGAAAGGGTAGAGGGTGGGGTATTTTTCTTAGAGGAAGTGAAAGTAGTGGCACTACTGTGGCTGGCGCTGGCAGTGAACAACTGACAGTTGGACAGTGCGTGTACACAGATGTTTCTGGAGTCTATTGTCTTTGCTAATCTTTATTTTCGTATCGTGTTTTAAGTTATTCAATGTAAGTATATCTAACTATGTTAGGGAAAAAGAAACCTTCTGGCTCTTTTTATAAGAAAAGAAAAGCAGAAATAGATGAAGAAGACAAAAAGTTGGCTAAAACATTTCAGAAGTTTCTGAAAGCTTCGTCATCTACAGAACCTGAACCAACGGTTTCCACAGCATATAACAATGTTTGTGTAAGTATTTACATGCACTATAAATAGTATATTACGAGTTAGGTTAGGTTTGAATAAATCTAATATTAATGTTTGATTTTAAACTTTGTCAATAAATATTTACTTTCAATAACAAAATGTTCTGTTATGTATCTTAATTTACGTTAATATTACACACGCATTTACTCTCCTTTTTGAGATAATCGGAAACTTCAGTTGTTTGGGACAGGTATAGATCGTGTCATTTAGGATGACATCATTGACATCTGAATTTACACACGCGCGTCCGCTCCCCTCAGCTTCCTGGAATCTGAGTCAGTGGTAAAGTCCACCTCGCAATCTCAATGCAAGCCTCCAGTTTGGCAGTACCTAACCTGCGACTGTATAGGAGCTATAACTGTTAGAACTTTAATAATTTGTTTTCATAGTGCTGTTTTAGGCCTAAAAATGGAAACTCCTCCTAGTTGTGAGGTTAACCTGCAGTGCAAATCTAAATTGCAAGGAAAGAACAGTGTGAAATAAATGTTTTAGTTTATATAAAACAAACATTTAATTTAAATTTTTGTATGACGTTTTCCTCAAATCTGAATATAATAGCTATTTATGTATTATGCGTAAAGTGAGTCACTTCAAATCAAGGAAGTGAAATCAAAACAAAAGCGTAAATAAATCATCTGGCTAGCATGAAATATTTATTGGGATATTTAGAAGTTAATTTAAACACCACAATTTTATAAGTATATATTTTCTTTAAAAAAAAGAAATATTACTATTGTTATTATATTGTAACCATATTTTTTCCAGGATGAGGAAAAATCCAAAGCTATTTTATCAGCATCTGAAAAAGACAGTCAATCAGAATCAGAATCATCTTTATTTATAATCTTTGAGATTACAAATGGTGTCAAATTGTAGCCTAACCTAGTTTATTTATACATTATGTTGGATATGAAGTTAAGAGCTAAGTGGTCCTCTGGAAATATTCTTCCAGGGAGTAGAATGGGTGTTTTTTCAGCCACCCTTGCAGTGTTTTCTTGAGCGGTTTTCCCTTCTTCAGTCGTATCTCTTCTGGGAGGTGGTTATGGATTTTCCTTCCCATGTATGATGGTTTTCTTTCGTACATTTGAAGATGGTGATTTGGAAGGTTGTAGTGTCCTGCGTATCTTGTATGGTGTTGGTGTATATCTCCATTTGTGGGGAGGTCTAAACCATCCACATGTAGTACCACCTCTTGGATGTAGAGAGCAACAACTGTGAGAATTCCCAGATCCTTGAATGCTTCTCTGCAACTCTCCATTTGACCTAGGCCAGCCAGAGCCCTAACAGCCTTTTTTTGTAGTACTAAGATTCTGTGGAGATTTGTTGCAGCTGTCCCACCCCATACAGTCAGTCTATACCTTAGGTATCCTTCAAACAGTGCAGAGTATGCTATTTTGGCTGTTTCAGTGCCACCAAGTGATTTGATTTGTTTTACGACGTACAGACTAGTACTGAGTTTTTTGGAGAGATTGTCAAGGTGTGGGGTCCAGGTCATTTTTGTATCTATTACTATTCCTAAGAATGTATCTTGTGCTTTCATGTCGAGGTCGGGAATTGCTGGAATATCGCCTGCTCTCCTCCCAAATGCCAGCTGGCTTGTTTTAGATAGATTTACCACTAAGTCATTTCCGGAGCAATATTTATGGGCTGTGTTCAGGGCTATCTGTGCCTTCGCTGCCAGTCTATCAGCTGACCGTTCATGCAGCAGAGAGTGGTATCATCCGCATACATGATAGTAGTGCACAGGTCTTTTAGGTGCTGGGGCATGTTATTTATAAATAGAATGAATAACGCTGGCCCGAGTACAGATCCCTGAGGTACACCTCGCTCTATTGTCAAGAGATGGGACTTGTTTGTTTTCACTTGTAATTCCTCTGGTGGTGTGTCTGAATTCTACCCATTGTTTCCTTCCCTCCAAGTAGCTTGTGAACCATTTTTTGGCCAGGCCAGTCACTCCTAGCGACTCTAGTTTTTTGATTACTCGTTCATGGTTGAGGCAATCAAAAGCCTTACTTAGGTCGAGTAGGATGGCCGAGGTCAAGTTGCCTTCTTTGATGTTGTCGATTATGGACTCAACTAGTGAAATCATATCAGTGGCTTTCCCTTTGTGAACCCATGTTGGTTTCCTGCTAACAAGTTATTTTGGGTGCAGTGGTTCAGCAGTCTTTTTAGTACTATTTTTTCACACACTTTTGAGATGGTTGAAATGAGTGAAATAGGTCTGTAGTTTCCAATCACAGTGGTGTCTCCCTTCTTGTATTTGGGGTAGACCTTTGATAATTTTAGACCTGATGGGAAGATGCCTTCTTTAAATGATTTATTAAATATGGCTGTGAGAGGTATGGCCAGTTCATTTGTACAGATTTTGAGCCTTTTAGAGGAAGAACTGAAGGAAGAGTCAAGAACTTATAATAGAAGACAGCAGAGAGGGAGAACTGCCATCGGGGATTGTTGTTGAAAAAGAAAGCGGAGCACTTATATCAGAAGACTGTGGAGAATGGCCACAAAGTATTACTGACGATATTCGTCAACTTCTTGTGAAGAGGGGCCCTGTGCAGGTTACTAACTTAATTTTTCCAAAAGGTACCAAAAGGTAGGAAGTTTACTCCTATTAATTATAAAACGAAATTAGAAAATGGAGAAGAAGTACTGAGATCATGGCTTCTCTATTCAATTTCTAAAAACTCTGTTTTTTGCTACTGCTGTAAGCTTTTTGGCCAAAACATCACGTCTCTTTCTGGGACAGATGGTTTTTCAGACTGGCAAAACTTGTCTAAATGCTTGTCTCGACATGAAAAGTCATCTTCACATTTAAATTGTTTCAAATCATGGCATGAACTTTCAGAAAGATTGAATTTAGGTAAAACTATAGATGATGAAAACCAAAGAGTTATTTTAGTTGAAACCAACCATTGGCAAGAGGTTCTTAAACGATTGTTAAGTGCAGTACAGTTTTTGGGAACGCAAGGGCTTGCATTTTGTGGTACTCATGACACTTTATTTACTGAAAACAATGGAAATTTTTTAAAGCTTATAGAACACATTTCAACTTTTGATACTGTGATGGCCGAGCACTTAAGAAGAGTAACTAGTAAAGAGACCAATGTTCATTATCTAAGCAAGAACATTCAGAATCAATTCATTTCTCTTCTTTCAACTAAAGTGAATGACCACGTCATATTGCATAATATGAAGAAAGCAGTTTACTTTGCTATAGTTTTAGATTGCACTCCCGATGTGAGTCATACAGAACAGATGAGTATAGTAGTTAGGTTTGTTTCTGCAGAAACTAGACAAGACGTAGAAATAAAAGAACATATCCTTGGATTTGTGGAAGTGTCCGACACATCTGGTGAAGGTTTGACTAAAACTTTGTTAAATAAACTTTCAAAGAGACAGATACCCCTGGAAAACATGCGTGGTCAGGGGTACAATAATGGCTCTAAATTGAAGGGCAAAAATGTAGGGGTGCAAAAGAGAATACTTGATCTCAACCCTAGAGCCTTTTATGTTCCTTGTGGCAGCCACTCATTGAATCTTGTGGTGAACGATGCTGCACTTTTATGCCCATTGGCAGTACTTCTTTTTAGCATCGTGCAGCAAATATTTAATTATTTTTCCGCATCTACCCATAGGTGGAGTATCTTGACCACAAATGTCCAAGCGTTGACTGTAAAACCCTTGAGTGATACTCGCTGGGAGAGCAGAATAGACGCACTAAAACCTCTAAGGTATCAGATTGAACAAGTGTATGATGCCGTATATGACGCTAGTGTAGACCCAAAAGTTGACGTATTTGGCAAAAACACTGCTATTGGCATTGCTAAAAAAATAACAGATTTTAAATTTATTTGTTGCTTACTGACATAGTATGAAATACTGTTTAAAGTAAACTTAGTGAGCAAAGAGCTCCAAAGAAAAACTATCAATTTGCAGGCTGCTACAGACATGATTGGGAGCGTTAAGAGTTTTTTAGAAGACATGAGGTCAGAGAAAGGTTTAAACAGTGTTTTGACTGATGCGCATGAGTTGGCAGAGAAACTAGAAATCCCTCCAGTTTGAGAATTAGGTGAAAGTAAGGCCGAGAAAGGTAAAGCAACAGTTTACATACGAAAATGATGACGAGCCTATTGAGGATGGTAAGGAGAGTTTTAAAGTAAACTTTTTCTTTGTCGTCTTAGACAGAGCAATTAGTGCCTTATCAGAAAGATTTGATCAGTTGAAAAATCACAGTGATAATTTTCGATTTCTCTATGATATCCATGAACTGAAGCAGTGGGAAAGAGGAAAGTTGCAGGAATCTTGCAGAAACCTGGATTCGGTTTTGACGGATGACAATCGTTCTCACCGTGATGTTAATGGCAACGACCTGCTTGATGAGCTGGTGATATTATCCTCCATGCTACCAAAAGATGGTTGTCCCCAAAAAGCTTTGTCCTACATAACTAAGAATTCTTTAATTGATGTGTTTCAAAATGTGTTTGTCAGCTTAAGAATTTTACTAACATTACCTGTGTCTGTTGCAAGTGGAGAAAGAAGTTTCTCTAAATTGAAACGTATTAAGAACTATCTAAGAAGTACTATTTCCCAAGAACGGTTAACTGGTCTAGCAACGTTAGCAATTGAAAATGATGTTTTAGCTCAGATTGACACTGACCCTGTGTTAAAAGAATTCGCAATTCAAAAAGCAAGGAAAATAAGTTTTAAGTTTTAAAAGAGAAATAACAATGTTCTTTTTTGAGTTTTTGTATGATTAAATTCTATACTATATACGATAATTTGTATTGTCATTTTACTTCTTCCCTTAAGTCCACTTAATTGTTAATTGTTTGTTTTAAAATATATGTATAAGTAAGGAAGTGTACACTTAACATAATATGCCTAGAGATTAGAGGTACCTACATTGTCATACAATTTCTATGTAGACACGGGTAGAGAGGTTTGTAGCACTAGCAATACTAGCATAACTACAATTCTACAAACTACCTAATATCTGCTTGTTATTCACTACCAATTCTAAAAAGGAACTAGCAATTAAGAAACAGTGATGTTTACCATAAAACTCCTTAATACTTTGTTTTATTAGCTTAAATTTAACATTTTTGTGGAACCCTCCCCCCCCCCCCGACTCGATATTTTTTTTGTTGGGGGGTATGAAATACTAAAAACTGTGAGGGGCGCCTTCATCATGTTGGCATCCACAAAAAAAATGTGTTGAACCGGCCCTGCGGGTGGGTTAAGATGTCTTTACCCCATTGGGTAAAGATGTTGTATAATCAATAAGTAGGTATTTCAGGTCGATCCTTTTTAATTTCCAATTGAAAATAGTTCAATAGGTCTACTAATAAACGTTTCAATAACTTTTCAATAAACTAAAAATTCAGTCAATAACTGAAATACTGAATAACTAATAAACTAATGAACTAATAAATAACTGAAACAACTGACATGTAAGTAAGTACATGTAAGTATTTAGTTTTCTTTACTTTTTTGTTTTTGAATATAAATTACAATATACAAAAGATTAGGAATAGTTAGACTCCAAAGTGTTAACAGTTGTGTGAATCATGTAAATTGAAGATGGACATGAGTCTCTTTACTTAGAGTTAGATTTGAGGTTGCTGAGAAAGAAATAAAACATGACACAATCTAATAAAATTGTAATTGAATGTTATTAGATTGTGTATTATTTTGAAATTTTACATAGTGGTGTTATATAAAACTAAAGACTTAAGATATCTTTGGTCCATCTTGCATCATGAACTAGCACCAGCAAGCCTCACATGTAGGAAGTATCAATGTAGAAGCAACTCTGACTTGGAGAACCTTCTTCACTTACAAATGTAGAGAGAGCACTGTGTAAAGCCATGATTATGTTACAGGAATCAGAATTGAAAGCTTGCAGAACATTCTTTAAATTTTATATAAATTAGTTTATTTTATATATTTGATACAGTCGGTAACAATTAAATGGGTTGTTAGTTTTTAGATCATCTTGATTTGATATTATCAACTATGCACACAATAATAGTTACCTCAAAATAAAACCATGTGCAGTGTTCGGAGGAGTTGACGTCTGGAGATAGAAGAAGGTCGTATTCCCTCATGGCCACCTAGTGCATTGACACAATATAAGCTGTACAGATAAATCAATAAATTTTTTGCTTCATTTGATCAAACAGATTCAATGATTGGCCTGCAACATAGTTGGCTCAAATACAGCTTTATGTTATGAAGTATGTGGTTCAAGTCAATCAAATTATGAAGAAATCATCTGATTAATCATAATATTTACTTATCATTGGACTATTAACTGATGACACTTTCTGAGGAAAGTTAGTATTTTTATAAAAGCTTGAAAACTAAAAAGTACATAAAACATACATGACATACGTATAAACATTAAACTTAATCCCAAAGACTTTTGCATGTATTACAAAAAATATGAGAATATGGTACTAATAAATAGTAGGCCAATTTTCACTATTTTTATTGTTTATATGTAAATATACTTTTCTTAACTAATTGTAATCTTCATTTTGATTGGTATTACGTTTGTCTTATTATTTCAATATATCCAAGAAGTTTTGATCCAAAAATTTGTAAGAGCTAGAATAAGTTTATGGTGGAGTGGAGTGACTAACTATGACTAACATACCACACCTAACAACTTAATTCAACCATAATTGATGAGTTTGAATGAAATTAAATACTCATAATTTAATTTCCATCATAGATTTAGTGCCAATGAGTGAGTGAATACGATTTACTAAGTATAATTTTACAGTATGTTGATATTTACTGGCAAATGAATCAGTTGATCCATTTATCAGCTTGTAGATTATATATTAAGTTACCTACTTGTATAGCTTTTCGGAGATTTCCAGATTCAAACCTCGATTCAAAAGCTAATCTTGAATGGCTCACTTCCTTCACTCCGATTCTCCGCTCATCATAGTTGCAGAGATCTCTAAAACAACCATCCAAACACTGCCCTAAAATTAATTTTGTAAGATATCACCCTAAAACTTAAAAGACAAATACTAAACAACTAACTAATCTGCAATTGAAGTAAAAAAAGTACGTTATCATGTATTTTAACATGTACATAATTGTTATATGTTAATGAGATGGTCTTTTAAATAACTCCTTATTATAAGACTGCTTTCCTCACTGTACATAAAACAATTATTACGAAGAATAGTAAAATCTACCACTAACCAGCACTTCAACCATTACAAATGGCTAAAAAGTTCCACAATCAGGCTCATTTAGTTTAAGAATGGTCAACTTCCACCAATAACCTTTACTTCAACCATAGTGAATGGTTAAAATGTTCAACAATGCAGGCTCATTTAGTTTAACAATGATAAATCTCCACCAATAACCGGCACTTCAACCATAGAGAATAGTTAAAATGTTCAACAAAGCAGGCTCATTTAGTTTAACAATGATAAATCTCCACAAATAACCGGCACTTCAACCATAGCGAATAGTTAAAATGTTCAACAAAGCAGACTCATTTAGTTTAACAATGATAAATCTCCACCAATAACCGGCACTTCAACCATAGCGAATAGTTAATATGTTCAACAAAGCAGGCTCATTTAGTTTAACAATGATAAATCTCCACCAATAACCGGCACTTCAACCATAGCGAATAGTTAATATGTTCAACAAAGCAGGCTCATTTAGTTTAACAATGATAAATCTCCACCAATAACCGGCACTTCAACCATAGAAATGGTTAAAACTGTACATCATTTTTCCATTGTAAAGGACACATACACACAGGCACACTTCGATAGACAATATTTTTCATTTCAACAAAAATTCAAATAATTATAAAATAACTCAATACAAACCACAAATTGTGATGTCATTACAAATCACACGTTTCTTAACTATCCCATATATTTGTACTGTATTACATCCTTAACACTTACGAGTGAGACAATTATGGTATTGTGGATAGCAGATCATCGAATGGTTGATGTTGCTCACTCACTCTCTTTGTGACTACTCACCCACCTACCCAGGTCCACCCATCCACCTAACAACCCATATATGTACAGTGTATAAATGAACAGATACCTTATAAGTTTGCTGGATGGGTTAGCCAACAGTTGGTCCAAATCATAACAGACTTCCTTTGTGGCATTTTCTTGTCTTAATCCTCGCTCCAAACTTGTCAGAAGCTTTGACCTAAATTTGGCACACAGAGGAAAAAATATTAATAACACATAAAACTATCAATACCCTATTAGAATAAGTAGAAAGTGATGGACAATGATTGAGTGGAAAATAAGTTATATACTAACAAAATAGATACCAGCTCCAACTAAGTTAATACAAAATTAAAACAGGTAAGTAAACAAATATTTCAATGGTATTAGATTACAAGTCTTGTCACATTTCTGTGATTAATTTTTTACCTAAATAATACGTTCTTCAGTGGCAATATTGCAGAGTTTAAAACTGTTTGATAGTACTATCTTTTCTTCTTTCTTTTTTGCAGTTATTTCAATGGTCAATGTCCATTCTAAAATTTAATTAACATGTACCCAGATGTAAAAAGCATAAAATTGAGTACAATAGTAAAAACGTAGGAAATACCAGGATATTACTAAATTACTGAAACATGTCTATAATCTAAAGCTCAAAAGCCAACATTTTATAAATTTCTCTCTTGTTTTGAGTAGTGAACTGTCACATACTTTATAATTTAAAGTACATACAGTTTTACATACTTTATAAATTGTAGATTAAAAAATTCAACAATTAATAATTTATTTTAAGAGTGCAAACAAAATTAAATCAGTCTAAATAATCAAAAATTACTTAGTTAAAGTAATTATGGCTTTATAATAAATAATATTATACCAATATACTTGCCATAATTTATTAAAAGTATAATACAGGGTGGAAAAAAATATGGAAACGCTCTCACAACAAATTTATTTTTTCCATAGATAATTTGATAATTTAATTTTTTTTTAAAATTGTATTCCATAAAGTATAATTTTTGATCAAAATTATCTACTTGAAACTGTTAAATAGTGCAGAAATAATATTGTTCAAATTAGTTACTTTGAAATTCAAATGACCGCTACTCTGGAAAGGATAAACCTTTCAAATTACGGTTTTTTGGCAGTTAATTTCCCTTAAATAGACCTTTCATTTGATACCAACTGACCTAGGCTTACATTGAAGATTTTCATTCAACTCCTCATGGGTCATCCCTCTGAAAAGATTAAATGTGTACAATGGCGTTAAAATGTAGGTTCTTTGTAACCATGATTACGTACAAGATTGAACTTTTACAAGTGAAGTCATACAAAAGTTATGAAAGCGTTTCAATATTTTTTTTCACCCTGTATATTCAAATTGTTGTTTTAGGATACTAATAGTGAAAAAATAAGTAAAGTCCGCTAGAGAGAGGTCCATTATAAAAGAGGTTTTACCAAACTCTTTCTCAAATTGAGGAACATAGAATACTCCTAGGTCACCCTCTAGAAGTAAGCTGGAATCACCTTTATGTAAAAGTATATCAGTGCTGTAAGTGGCGGCTCGTGCTATAGATTCAGTGAAACCTCTATGAAACTGTACATGTTTGATAATTACAATACAAACAATGTTTGTGTTTGTTGACTCTTTTGGTGTATCGTTATATCCTACAAGTACATTGTAATATAATAACACCATTGAGGTGCAATGCAAACAAAATAAAAGACAGTGCACAGGATCAAACCTCCATGGATTTAATCGGGTTGAAATGCTGAAGTGAACCTCAAGTACTGGTGTGTGAAGCCGAAGGGAGTGGTAGCCCCTGTGTTCACATCCAGTTTAGAGTGCTCCTGTTTACAACTTTCAATGATGATTTGGTTAATATATTTGTTTAAATATTGTTTAAAAACAACTTGATATATTTAGCAACTTCATTTTTTATTTAGAAAAATGATAACGTCGAATTATACTAATTTAGGTAAATAAAAAACACACTCATAATCGTTATTTTTTTAATAAAAATTACTATATCATTAAATTGAAAATATTTAAAATTGAAATATATTTTACTTTTTTTATATTGACAATCACTTGATAGGTTTTACCTTGGTACCTGAAGGTACAGTAATTAGTACATAATAAATATGTTTAATTAAATCCCCGTTTTAATATTAAGACTGACATTTAACTTCATTTTATTAAATTCAGTTTCTAAACAAAAATAAAAAACACAATTTATAAAACTAATGTTTGTTTTTGTAACTAACTATGTAATTAAAGTTATTCAACAATACAATTATTGCTAATGACAAATAACTATCAAATATCCTAATTTGCAAGAAAAATTAACATTATGACAGTTTTTTTAAATATACAAAAAGTTGACAGCTATTTTAATTAAAATAGGACAGTTAAATTAGTAATTAAATTTTAATTAGCATATTTTTACAGTTTTACTTACATTTGGATAGCAACAAAATTTTATATTTTAATTTAATAACTTACTGAAATGTAATTAAAAGTAACAATTTGATTCCAATAAATCAACTGTGTAATATGGTTATAATAGTGACAATGATGTTTTTTACAAATTATTTTAATTTTTTCTTTAATCTGTTTTCAAGAGATAAATTGTACTCAAGCAACCAAAAGGAAAAACAATTGTCATATGTTATTTTATTGTGCTGCGTATTATATAGTTTTTAAAATCCTTAGACCTCCCATTTTTTCTTTTCATATTATTTTATTTTTTTAAATGGGTATTTTGTAGTTAGGTGTGAACCAGGCTAGTAACTCACGAACTGCCACTGATGATTGGTGGTACTAACGGTATCATGACCTAATTTTGTATTAGTTAAAGTTTAGTAAAAACTAAGTCAGTAAAAAATTAATAATGTTATTAGAAAAACATGTGGTTACTTTTTCCTTTCCAAATACAGAAATATACAATGAGGAGCAATAAAAACATCTGCATGTATCCTGTTTAGAATTGACAAAAAACCTGCATGTATCCTGTTTAGTAGTAACATAAACCTGCATGTATCCTATTGAGAAATAACAAAAACTTACATATATCCTGTTTAGAAATAACTAAAACATAGCTGCTTACAGTTAAAAACAAACCAAATTATCATTCTTACAAAATAATGGCATAGGTTCACTGTTTACTATGCTTAGTACTACCTGCAAGTGCGACGGTCTTTCATGTTGAGTGGTTCTTCATGTGCGACAGACTCGCCACCCACAAGATCAGGGTAGGCCACCTTGACAAAGGGCAACACACTGTGCACCCGAGAGGCTACATGAGAGTACACAGTGCGATAGTTGGCATCAGGCTTGATGTGCTTCAGTGACGTCAAAGTGATATTCTGGAAAACATTTACCATTTATTTGTTACTAATAATTTCAATACTTACTTAATTACTACTAGGGCATAACAAATTTCAGCTGATTCTTTGCACCGTACATAAGCTTCTTCCACACTTATGTATGCATGTATGCAATATTTTGTAGCAACCTGCAATGCAGTCACAGCAAAAATAAGTCTTGGACACAAATTATTTTTACACGTTCTTTTGGCTGTTAACTACGAGTATATTTTTAATGTATCTGACATGAAACTGAAAATTATGTTATATTAAATATGGAAATGAAATGAAGAATGTCTTCTTACTTCTCTAAGAGGTGAAGCCCTCTCTCTCACTTAACCTTATGTTTTAGAGATAATTCTTTTACAAGCAGCATCTTTCAAAGTATCTTATGAATTGAAGTCAGGGATAGCCACAAGACCTATTAGTGAAGGATAAATAATAAATCACAAGGCTAAATGCAATAAATTGAACACACAAATCTACTGAATCTCTCTTTTTTAACCTTTGTTTACTCTTCTATCAAAAGTAAGGTGATTTAGTTGGTTCAATCCCAGCTTCATGTGCTAAAGGTTCTCAGTTCGATCCTAATCAGAGTCATAATACATTTTGAGAAGGATCAGCTGATAACCACCAGCTGTTCATTTGTCATTGGGCTATTAATTAATGCCACTTTCTAAGGAATAGTCCGCCTTAGTTTGTAACAATGACTACATTCGCTCATCTAAACTCATTCGAAATCCATATTCGCCCATATCTTTACGATCGGAGTCTTATGAATAAATAAATAAAAATAAATTAATAATTCTTCTACAATATTTGTAACTACTGTTTTTCTAGTCAGAGGAAATCGTAATAACAGTTTCATAATAAATAAAAATAAAATACTGCTTGGGCTACTTGTGACTATTGATATTACAGAATCGCAAGTATAGTTGGCGCAGTAATATTCTTATCCTACACTGATCTATATTTAAGTTATGAATACAGCTTTAATATGTTCTTTTGATGAAAATGTTATAATCATAGCCAGTGATGGATGACAAATGATTAGCGGTTTCAGTTATGAGCTTAAAATCTGTAGCACATTAGGGGAGATTGATGGTATTTTAAATTATTTTTTATTTGTGATTTCTAAGAGAAATAAAATAGCATAAAAACTATTTACAAAATATAAAATTACAAGGTTGTTAAAATGTATTTGTCATAAGGTTACATGGTATAAATCAAATATTGTGATTTACAACAGATTCAATTGCATTGAAGAACTCTTATCCAGACCTAATGTAACATTTCTCCTCCCAAAAAAGTCTGCTTTGTTTTATTACTGCCTACATCCAAGTCATTTTCCTTACAATATGTTAGGGACAACTTTGCCTTTACTTTGGAAGGAGTGTTCTTTTGGATTAACAAGTATTTCATCACTAACCCAATGGTGGCGCAGTGCTGTAACCCAGCTACTTGGGGACAAAGTGTTTGGGAGATTGTAGGCGATAGGTTCCATGCTCGATCCTCTTGATAGTGACACGGTGTTCGCTCAATGGTTGCTATCGATGTGGACACTACTAGAGAAGTCTGGGGTGTTCATGTTGGATGGTAGTCAAGGTTCGAATGTTGTGTAGGGAAGACAACTGAGTGTCAGACTTGTCAATTAGCACACCAACACTAAAATTGAAAATCAAACCAACACTACATGGTTCAGATTCCATGTAGAGCTGTAGGTCCCTAAGTTGCCCTGGCTTTTGAGCTATTAATAAATTGCCTTTTCTGAGGAACAGTTGAACTCAGTTAATAACCAGACTACACTCATCCACACTCATATCAACATTCATATTCCCCTTAAAATAGGCTCAACGTTGTGTCGGCGTCTCATAAGTAAGAATAAGAATAAGAGTAGTGTGTAGTGTAGAGCCGGCATGGTGGTTCAGTGGATAAGGCTTCGGACTGCAGAGGGCAATTTCCAAGGCTCGAATCCCCACTGAACCAACGGTCAGTAGGCCTGTAGACCCATGTCAACTGGCGAGTGAAGTTAAAAAAAAGTTTTGTATTATTTGTTAGCTTTGGATTGTTCATGATTGGTATTTGGAGATTTCCAATTCTCAAATTGTTTAACACTTCGGCGTGTTTTCAAATACAAAGTACATCATGGTCTATTAACGCAATAATACAGAGTCACCATTGGTGTAGAAATGGGCAAGCGGTCTAAGGCGTTGTACTATGGCCAAGTACAGCGCATCAGGGATAGAAGTTGTCGGGATCAGTGTTTCTATTACAATTGCACTGTATGACATGTGTTTTGCTAATTGTTACTTATGATAAGAGAAGGAGGACAAGTTTTTACTATTTATTTTGAATTGGTTGTATTTTTATATATTTTTTAGATTATATAATATGTAAAGAATATTAAAAGACATGCAAATAACTGGACATAACAATAAAAAAACCTATCATATAAAAATTGACATACAAAAACTGGACAGTAAAATATTTACATTAAAAAAAGGACATTAAAAAAAGGACACATTGAAGGGTTAAGAAAACAAACAACGTTTTGACAGGTATGATACACTCCAGTCGTTTTCAGGTGTTAAGTACTACCTTAGCCTATATTTAAAACTTGTTTTTTCCTTAACCCGTACTAATTCAAGAAAATACTAAAAACCTATATGCTTAAAAACTATGGTTGACTATTAAGAGAGTCAAGTGTTCTTAAAAATGATCACACATACTAAATATAGAACACAATATCAAATACAAAATATGAAAATGTTCAAGAAAACACAAAGCAGGTTCACGAGTTCGTTTTTGACGTTCGTGGTGAGTTCATCTCGTGAGTTTAGTGGTGAAGGAACCCGGTCCCCCATCACGGTTGGATAAGTTAAAAATTGTTTCTATTTTATAACTTGATTTGAGGAATTTTATTTGTTACTGCCTTGGTATTTGATTTCACATATTGTTACATGTTGGATGTACTCTTTATTTCAACTCAGGTATGACTGAAACAAATATTTTCCGATTCCATTTGGTATAGATCTCAAGATTTAGGAAGATAAGACTACCCAAGGGAGTCAGGAGCCTTGCTAAAACCAAGTAGTATTCCTGTAATTATTTTTTGTTTTAAAATTTGATACGTTACATTTTTTCTAAATATTTCATAAAAGCTGATACAATTTTCATTTGGGCTTTTCTGGTTAGTTTACTAAATTAATGTCAGAAAATAAAAATTTGTTTTTCAAGGTTACTAATAATTTTAACAAGTAAAGATGGTGGTAAAGGAAAAGTCGAAAGTTGAAATAGGGTTGGCAAGATTTGTAGTTTGAAGGGTTACAACCACAATATTCAACACTTAAATTGAGAAAAGAGAATATAGATATATTTAATTTAATACTGCAGCCCAAGTGACTACGGCTTCGGACTGTAGAGGACATTGTCCAAGATTCTAATCTTTAACTGAGCTTATAGTTGATACTTCACTCATTGAATACATTTCACATACAGGCCTGGAGACCTTTATGAACCGACAAGTATATTTTTAAATTAAAAAAATTTTGGTATATTGGAAAGTTACGTAGGAATCTTGTCTAAACATTTTTGTTTAGTAGGAAGGAAAGTGTACATTATATTCTGATATTATTATCTGTCAGTAATGATCTTAACAATTGTGAATATTAATTTTTAACATACAATTAACCTATTATCAAAAATATATATTTGTTTACTAATTGACAGATATGTATTATTTTTCATTCAGATGTTTATCTACTTATCCATGACAATTTAGTAGAAGTACTACCTTGTCATCAGTTAGTGGGCAAGTGTAGTCCGTGTCTTGGTCAGAGAGCATTAACAAGTTGACTTCATCTGAGTCTGGGAACCTACAACACAAGACACATCTGCTGATAACCTTATACAGAAATAACATTTGGCAGTAATTAAAAGTAATAACTAAACAAGTACCAGTATTATGTACCTTTGTGCTTGCACATACTGCGGAGGGCAAGTTCCAAGGTTTGAATCCCCACTGAGCCAACATCAGTTCTTCACTCGTTGAATAAAGTTCACATACAGGCTTGTAGCCCATATGAACTGGCGAGTGAAGTTTATAATTAAACAAAATATTATTTTCTATTGGAAATAATACAAATTAATTTGGATGGAAATTAAATCCTAAGCACAAAAAAAGTGGGCTCAGCACAAAGTGGTTATTAGGTATTCAACAGATGCGTGATAACCATATATATGTGTAATCATCATATAGGCCCCCCTATATATATGTGTGTGTAATAATTACACATATATATACTTGATACTTGCTGGGAACCAAATTTTGGCAGTTAAGAATCTGCTGAATGTATTTCATCTTTATTTTTAAATTAGCATTTTTAAGAATTTTGTAGTATTTAAAACACTTAGTTTAAAAATGACAAAATTATAACATTTATCTCCCTGTAACCGAGGGAACAGCACAGTCAACCCTAACTGTTGTTCTCTCGGTTGGAAGTCTTAATTCAATGTTGATAAAAAGATTTGTGATCATACAATATTCATGTTTCATATAGTTGTCTTTAAACATGGTGTGTTTGTTTTGTGGACTTGTAAACAAGGTGATTTCACATGTTTTTCTTGTCAACTGCTTCAAGAAATATGATAAGCATTTTTTCCTCCTGGAGCAAATCTGAGTTTCTGGCTACCACACAACATTGACAATTTTTACTTCTTTAATAGTGGAGCATTCAATGGAACAGAACTTTTAATCTACAATCTTTACGATACTTAGTCCCCAAAATCGCTATGATACAGTACCAGCTCTGTTGTTGTACAAGTATGTTTGGTGTGAATAATTGTTGTAGATGCAACCAAAAGTGCTAGTTAGGTATCCAGGTAATTCACAAGTGGCTAGCCAAGTTGATCACGGTTACTACCTAGGTAGATCACAGTTCCTATCCAAGTTAATCATGGGTGGCTACAGAAGCTGATTATAATGGGTGGCTACCAAAGTTGATCACATGTGGCTACACAATCGGATCACGGGAGGCTAGCCAAATTGATCACGAGTGCTACTCAAGTTGATCACAATTACTACCCTGGTAGATCACGGCTCCCATCAAATTTAATCATGGGTGGCTACAGAAGTTTATTATAATGGTAGGCTACCAGGTTCCTGCGCAAGTAGATCATCAGTGTTACCCAAATTGATCACAGGTTGCTATTCTTGTGGAATAAGCTTGGCCTTTGACCTCTTTGAACATTCATTCATTCATTCATTTAAGATGCCGATCATCGAGATATGGGCGAATATGAGAGATGAATGTGATGAGTGTAGATGTACAAATGTAGTCATTGTTACTAGCTAAGGTTTTCCTCAGAAATAGATATTTATTAATCAACCAATAGCTAGGGAAAATTGGTGTCAAATATTAAGAACATTGATTCCCAAGTGTGTCAAATATGGATGTGTGGATCATATCCTAACGGTATTCCATGTCACATATTGCACTCTATTACAGGATATACAGGGTGTATAGAAGTTAGTGTAACCACCACCACACATGTGTACAAGGGTTTATCCTGTTTGCCTAAACAAGGTAACACCTTCCGTGAGTCGCACAAGAATACATTCTTTGATAGTGCTCTCAAAACAAACTATAGATATGAAAGATATTGACATAGACACAAACTTAGAAATGAAAACTGTATAGAATCAAATGATAATATACTGGGTCAGCTCTTAACATGTGTTTATTTGACAAAAGAACAAAAATCATACCAACCAAAATATTTACAACTATAAAATAATTAAAACTTCACAAAACTAGTTACATTTTATGGACTAAAACAGAGTTTGTAAAAAAATCTATAATATACAGAAACCAAATTTAAAATGTTGGTTGGAGAACATTCTGCATTATACAAATTTGCATTCAGAATACAAATTCTTCCAGCTTGAAAAAGTAAAACGAAAAAAAAAGGTTCTGCTTTGAGCGTTGAAAAGTTATTGTGTTTTTTCAGGACTAGGGACAGAGTCCAGCTTCCTGTTATAAAAATGGTAAAAAATGTTATATGTGGAAAATTATTTACATTTCAATAAATACAATGGTTGAAATAACGTTGATTCTAACATTACACTATGTAACCCTTAAATACTAAATTGTTCTTAAATGTTAATACGTAAATAAAGTAGAACCTCATTATAACAGACAGCACAATTTGTGACTCATTGTTCATGTATATCGGCCATAAACAAGGGTTGTCCATAAATTAAGGTCTCCAAAGAGATCATATTGTGACAGAACAAGCTAGCATGAATCTGACAACAGCAACGTGTTTCTTGCTTCCCCCACAACTATTTTGGCCAGTTCCCAGCCCTCATCAGTTTTGGCTAAACAGCCGTTAACGATGAAAGGAAAATCGACGCCCCTGCCAAGTTGAATTGCAGTCAGTGATTAGATTTCTGTGGTTTAAGGGGTCAACCACTTTTGAAATCCATCAACAGTTGACCAATGTTTATGGAGAGAAGTATATAGACGTGAAAAATATGCATAAGTGGTGTAGGGAGTTTGCAAAAGGCTGAAACAAACATTCATGATGAGGCTGGCTGCATTCAGTTTCGGATGGGACAGTAACGAAAGATGAGGAACTTTTGTTCCTGCATCAGCGAATTGCTATGAGAGCTTACCAAACAAATAAGAGGACATCTCTAACATTATCATGAACAAGATTTTATTGGGCCATACAGAACAGAAGGAGAGATCGGCTGGCAAAGGGCATTCGTATGCACCATGACAAAAACACCCGTCCTCACACCCAAGCCACGATGGATCTCATCACCGTCCTACATCTCATCACCATACAGCCCTGATTTGGCCCCCTGTGACTCCTGATTGTTTCTCATCTTAAAACAACACTTAGAGCAATTAAGTTCTCAAGTGACAATTCCTTCTTACTTGCAAGTGGTATGACGCAAGTATAAAAAAGCTTCTGGAGCAACTCCAAAAGTGCACTGATCATGACTGGGACTGCGATGAAAAATAGCTAAATGTATGAGATTTCAGAATCTGTGATTGGTTTTCCAATAAAATGTTATTGCTATGAGAAAAAACATATAAAACAATACGATGTAATGGTCAAGTGGGAGGGTTTAATATACTTTAACTGAATAATCTATATTATTGACAAAGTATCACATATAAATTATATGTGCACACTAAATTATATACAAACTACAATAAGTCAAACATTTTCTATGGAGATTGTGTTTAGAATAATCATTTAATCTTAGGGGAATATTCAGAACTTTTACTTGTCTACAAAAATGATGCTGAACGATAATACTAGTTTCATAAAAAGAAGGAAAAAACATAGAAGAATAGTATATTAGTACCCATTTCACAAAGGGCAAAAAAATCATTTGGTAACATGACTAAACTGTTTTGTAGCACTTCTACTTGCTGATGTGTATAAATTGCTTGTGTTCATAGAAAATAGCATATCACACATTGTTTGAGCATTTATTTTTCGAAAGCGTTACATCTCATGAAAACATCCTAAATTTAGTTGTACAGTAGGAACCCTATTTTCCATCAGGGGTCGGGACCGCAGCCATGACAGATTGGAGAATAGAGTGATTATAGAGGATTCACCCACTCACACTTATATCGCTGGAAACTTATTATTAGTGCTTACGCACATTAAATTTTAATGCTGTATAGTACATATTGATTAACAAAATGAGAATGAAAAGGTTGGAAAAATGACATGTTACAGAATGTATATACTGCAGGTCACAATTACACTTTTATTACAGTAGGCCTAGTTTTCATGTAAAATATAAGCTTGTACATTATGTAATTAACACAAAAATTAATTATCAACATTCTTAAAATTAAACTGCAGTACAGTAAAATATATCAAAGCTCAGTTCCCACGGTCAGTGTTTTTGCAGACATCAGGTGGCTCGATGTCGGTACACGGATAGCTTGTCACCTGTGTATCATCAGACATGACCGTTCCAATGGCCTATATCTTAACTGTGTAGGCGTCGCAGCTTAAAACTTCATCTCCGACCATAGGCCTTTGTAATACCCCCTCTTTCCCCATGTTGTACGGGATCTGTTCAGGTAGCCTCGGACGGCCTGTCCATACGTTAGGTGTACACAGGTGAGCTGTTCCACCAACCTGTTATCTGGTAGACAGCAGACGAGGCCTTACAGGTGACAGGCCATTGGAACTAGGCTTATGAGGGCTAGACGGCTGTAGGGGGAAATTGTCGTCTTCCAGATGGATAAGTCATACAGCAACTGTCATATCCTGGTGCGACGAACCCAGACACTGACGGATAACAGAACCTGGCGGAAAATAGGGTGACAGACAATCGGGTTTTTACTGTACGTTGATAAGTGCAGCTTGAGATAACAAATAAAAATGTGCTATTGTAGATATATAGAGTGAAACAATTCTGTAAGATTTGATAAACCTATATTACCTTTGTACTAGGTCTGTGTACAACTGAACATAAAAGTTTTTGTTAAATTAATTATTAATCTTTTACAAGCACTTTTAACAAATAAAGGGTTTTAATTTTCTCTCACTAACCTGCAGATATGTCCGTGTTCAGACAATGAAGAACCAAACATATAGGAAGAAAGGAGGTTGGATGGAAGCTGGGGGTCCAGAGGACTGCTTGGAGGGGAATGTACCAAGCTCATCTCGCACCAAAACTCATCATACCTAGAGATCACAATGCATTGTTACCACCATAATTACATTAGTGCAAATATCATATAAAACATAGCAAAGGCATAATATCTGTATTTAAAATATCTTTCATTGTAGAACACTTCTTTTAAATTAAAAATACAAATACAGTAATATGATGTAAAATACATAGAATGTTAAAATGGTACTTGTTAAGCTAAAATTTTATTCTATTATTAATATAATAACTGTGGTAAAAATTGGTATATAAAACATGAAATCTACCATTTATATACCATAATGGTACCAAATTAAAATCATAATGTGGTGGAAGCTACAACCTAACAGATCGGAAAATGTTATATTTGAAAACGATCAGAGAGAAAGTCTTAACATAAACTGCCAATCACGTTTACCCTTCCCCCAGCCAATTATTGAATGTATACACTTGAAGTAAATAAGCTTAATTTATCTCTTTTAAACTCATTGCATCAACTCCAGTAGTCGGTCTGCTACTATCACTAAAATCATAATGTACATCCATTCGGGTATTGTGAATAAAAAATCCAGTAACTCTGCTTACATTTTAAGGTCTTCAATATCTCGCTGAATAATGGGCGGCAGGCCAGAGTTCTGAAAATTGAGATCTTTATCATCAAAACCTTCGTCTCTAGCGTCATCGCCACTCTCGTCCCCTCCACTGTCATCACTTTCCAGCTCTCTGTCCGGTACCACTGCACATACATACATATATCTGAATACATAACAGACATTTAGTTGGCTTAATCCAACTTCATCAAGGCTACAAACTTTTTCCGATCTGAATTACTGAATGTGTTTCTGGTCTATTGCAGAGTATTACCATTGATTATAGAAACAAAATGGTAGACCAAAGTAATCCATTTTCTGTTAATACGAGCCTGTGCTGTTGACTAACAGTAAACAGTTTCAAATAAATACCCAAACAACTGTTTTGTGTAGTACTAGCTCAGCTATTAATTACTTAGTGAGTGCTGGAGAGAGACATAGAAAGAGAAGACCACTTGCGATACCTATGAAGATAGTGCAAGAGCTAATTTCATAGCGTAGGCAGACTGGCATCATGGGACCTAAAGAGCAGACAGCCTTCTTGTATCTACAGTCACTGGTGTTACCTGTGAAGCCAGTTTACCTGCTCTGTGAAATTAGTTCATGTTTGGTTTTCTCAGGTAGGGCTTAGAGGTTTCCATCTCTCTATCTCTTTTCATTCCTCTCTCTGTCTCTTCCCAGCACATGCTGTGAAGTCACTAATATCTGAACTAATGGTATTCCAAAATATCACATTAGAAAGCAGCAAAACAGTCTGTATGTTTCTATAGTGAATGGTATGATCAATTTTAGACTCTTAACTAGGACTTTGTTTGTAAACTGTTCAACAATAACATCATTTAAATGTACATAATATATTTTAATTTTTCAATTTTTGGAAGTACAAATTATATACCAAGGAACTGTTAGTTAATATTTAACCACAACTATGATTGTAGATTATAGCAAAATTATTAAAGCTTTATATTAATTTCCATAAGTATTTACCACACCAATGGCTATGTTGGTAAATATATACAAGACTTGTTCATAACAATAAATAAGGTCATAACTCTGTCCATACTTAGCGTACACAATAATATACAAACTAAACATTTCATAGTACATAATTACATAACATATCACAATCACCAAAATCAAGAATTCTTTATTTATGAAGTAGGATTGCTATATTCTTGACCAAGTTAAATTGTTTATGAAAAAGCATTCTCAGATACAGTTTAAATTTGTTGGTTTCTTTTTTTGAGATATTTATGCAACATTATCCTGATTATAGAGGAAATTAAACAAACAACAATATTCTAAAAATGTTCAGCCTACTCACAATACACATGATTCTCAACAGACTCTCCTACCCACTGAATTATTCCCTGAACTCGTCTCACCACCCACCACACATGTGTTTCTCAAATGACCCTCCATGCTCATCCTACAATCGACTTTAAGTTGAATCTTCTACCCATTATGCACATGACTCTTAACTGTCTCCTACCAACCATTTACTCGACTCTCAACTCGCTGTCCAACCCACAATACACAGGTATGTCAAACCTCCCTCCTAATCGAACTGACCCTTACACCCACCATACACACAACTTTAAACTGAAAATAATATGAATGGTTTTAGTTTCCAGACCTAACACAACCTTATTGATAATTTCATTCCATAAAGAATTACTCTTGTGAAAAATATGTTCTTTAATTATTTATAAATAATACTATCCTTAATTTTAAAAAAATCTTAAATTAAGGATAGTATTTTATTTGAATGCATAACAAATGTTAGATAAGGATGATAAAATAACTACTGCTTGTTAAAGCTTTTCCTTTATTATCTTCATGTTTATACCGCACTTAAAGCTTAGCGACATTTACTTTGAAAAGAATTAATTTTTAATAGAATATGAGTAAAAGGAGCAGGAATAAGCATAAAATAAGGTATAGCGTGTTTATTTCTATGGACTTCTGTAATACTGTATTTCTATAATACTGTAATACAGAGTGGCGCAAAAAGAACGCATGGATTTGAGTAACGTAGTACTAGGGGAGGGGAGCGGTCAGTGACCGCCGAGTGACGCCATTTTGTTGGTTGAAGCGTCCAGTTTTAGTAGCAATGGAGCAGTGGAATGTGCAGCATCGCGTGTTCGCTGTTGAACACTATTTCAAATCAAATAAATCTATCATCACTGTTCAACGAAAATTTTGTTTACAGTTTAATGTCGCACGTAATGGTTCGGTACCTGATCGCAACTCGATACTTCGTTGGGTTAACTTGTTTCGTACAACAGGATCAGTGTTAAAGAGTAAATCGACTGGTCGCCCTCGTACGGCGCGAACTCCGCAAAATGTTGAAAGTGTCAGAGCCTCAGTTCTTGAAAGTCCTCACCGCTCGACTAGACGGCGTGCTCCGACCTTGGGGATATCACGTCGATCGCTACAGCGCATCCTGACATGTGAGTTACAATTCCACCCTTACAAGATAATGATTGTTCAGAAGCTCCATGAACATGATTTTCACGAACGAAGAGTTTTTTGCGAGAGAATGCTTGATGTCGTTGTAAATGACAATAATGTTGTAATGCTGAGTGATGAAGCTCATTTCCACTTGAATGGCTCAGTAAACAAGCAGAATTGCCACTATTGGGCAGCTCAAAACCCACAGGAAATGCATAAAAAACCACTACATTGTCCTAAAGTTACAGTATGGTGTGAGGTCTCTAAAATTGGCATCGTTGGACCTTATTTGTTTGAAGAGCGTGACCAAACAGTCACTGTTAATTCTAAACGATA
Source organism: Stictocephala bisonia (assembly GCA_035578905.1). Lineage (NCBI taxonomy): Eukaryota > Metazoa > Arthropoda > Insecta > Hemiptera > Membracidae > Stictocephala > Stictocephala bisonia. Next base: position 186,308 of record JAQJVL010000149.1, on the reverse strand, counting down.
CATGACAATGCTACGCACATTTTTGCAGCCAAATCTTGAAGCTTTGGGACTTGATATGGAACAAACATGGTTTCAACAGGATGGAGCCACAGCTCACACGAGTAATCAATCTATGGCTGTCGTTCGAGGAATGTTTCCTGGTCACGTGATTTCACGTTTCGGCGATCTCCATTGGCCTGCACGTTTGCCAGATTTGACTCCTTGCAACTTCTTTTTATGGGGACACCTGAAATTCAAAGTTTATCGTCGTAAACCTCGGTCACTTGAAGAATTGAAGGCTGCAATAAGTGAAGAAATTGCCGCTGTATCACAGGACACTTTGAACAAAGTTATGGAAAACTTTGAAGAGAGACTTGCAATGTTTATTCATGCAGAAGAACGCCATCTTTCTGATGTTATTTTTAAAAATTAGTTAATTGTCTTATAATTATTAACACCCAACTCTCAAATTGTGTTGTTTGATGATTGTTTTGGTGTAATTAAAATTTTGGTGTGATTAAAATTAACCAACTTATAGCCTTTTAAAATCCATGCGTTCTTTTTGCACCACTCTGTACTTCTGTTTCTGTGACTTCTCTAAGAAGCCTTGAACAAAATATTAATGATACTCACAAAACAGATTTGGATATACTACTATTAAATAACCAAAGTAACTAAATATGACTTTGAGATTTTATGCAGTTATTTAAGCTCTTTATTCAGACAGAATATTGAATTGTTTTAAAACTACTTTACACATACCTATGTCAGCTGGCAATAGGAATTGTGCAGGGCTAGCGAGAGAAGCCAGAGGCAGTTCTCTGCGCTCCACGCACATTGACACAATACTACACACTCTCGTAAGCAAACCGTCGTACACCTTCTCATCAGGGCACCATGTGCAAAATTTGTAGAGCACGGTGTGTCCATTACATGAACGAATAGCATTCCTTCCAGTTTCTATAACAACCAGATATGCTTTACAATAGTGGATAATTGTAATAAACAAGAATGTATTACACTGAATCCTCCATTCATTGTCATTAAATAGTGAACTGAGAGCGTTTTGGGGACTCACCAGCTGTGGAGATGAGGACATAGCTAGGGGAACAAAATATCAAAAACAATTTACCTGGTCTTCTATGAACATTCCAGAAAATCATGTTGTTATGAAATATTGACACAGGCACAGGAGTCATGGCCATTCAGAGGAAATTCCTGTCATGGGAGTCACTGGAACTAGGTGTAAAAGCGTGCTTAGGAATTGATTAATAAACTTGCTGCGCTGCGACTGACCGGGTGGTTTGGTGGAAATGTTAGTCTAAGAGTTCTAAGATATATATTTTGCTGAAGATATCCATTTGTTTGCCCAGACTTTCAAAGATGTGATCTGGTGATAGGTGTTCTTTGATTAATTAAACAAGCTTCACAATGATAGTTATTACCTTGCGTTGCTGAAAGCAGCATACAATTTATGAAAAATTCACATTAAGCTAGTTTCACCTCCTTTCTTTACTTCTACATATTTGGGCCAAAGGACCGTTTTGACACGACTTTAGACTTCAACTAATCATTGTTTTTGGTCAGTTGAAGGATCAGTGGGCCTATATAAATTTAAAGTCCCATTTAAAAATTATATATATTTAATTTTTAAATTATATAGTACCATACACGTACTGTGGTGAACCCATCCGCCCACCCATACACGTACTGTGGTAAACCCACCCGCCCATCCATACACGTATTGTGGTGAACCCACCCGCCCACCCATACACGTACTGTGGTGAACCCACCCGCCCACCCATACACGTCTGTGGTGAACCCACCCGCCCACCCATACACGTACTGTGGTGAACCCACCCACCCACACATACACGTACTGTGGTGAATACCACTGTAAGTGTATGGGCAAAGTGGTATTGACCGCCTGGTGGGTCAATACCACTGTATATGTATGGGTGGGTCAATACCACTGAACATGTATGGGTGGGTCAATACCACTGTAAGTTTATGGGCAGGCGGGTGGGTCAATACTAACAACTGTACGTATACGGTTGGGCTGGTAGGTCAATACCACTGTAAGTGTATGGGTGGGCGGGTGTGTCAATACCACTGTAAGTGTGTGGGTGGGCAGGTGGGTCAATACCACTGTACGTTTATGGGCAGGCGGGTGGGTCAATACCACTGTATATGTAGGGGTGGGTGTAAAAAACCCTGTATATTAAGATTCTTGTTATTTTCTGCATGGGTTTTCATTGTGAAGATCATTATTTCTGCTAACTCTAACATGATTACGCTACTTTGCAACATTCAGTAGCAAATACAGTACCATGGTATGGGAGGGCGGGTGGGTCTATACCACCGTATGTGTATGGGAGGGCGGGTGGGTTCACCACAGTACGTGTATGGGTGGGCGGGTGGGTTCACCACATTATGTGTATGGATGGGCGGGTGGGTTTACCACAGTACGTGTATGGGTGGGCGGGTGGGTTCACCACAGACGTGTATGGGTGGGCGGGTGGGTTCACCACAGACGTGTATGGGTGGGCGGGTGGGTTCACCACATTATGTGTATGGATGGGCGGGTGGGTTCACCACAGTACGTGTATGGGTGGGCAGGTGGGTTCACCACAGACGTGTATGGGTGGGCGGGTGGGTTCACCACATTATGTGTATGGATGGGCGGGTGGGTTCACCACAGTACGTGTATGGGTGAACAGGTGGGTTCACCACAGTACGTGTATGGTACTATATAATTTAAAAATTAAATATACATAATTTTTAAATGGGACTTTAAATTTATATAGGGCCACTGATCCTTCAACTGATCAAAAACAATGATTAGTTGAAGTTTAAAGTCAAGTATCAAAACGGTCCTATATATATAACATATGTACAGCAAGATGCTATATATATATATATATATATATAACATATATATAACAAGATGTACAGCATTTGGCATAGCAGGAAGATGTAGGATTTAATCAGCAAGGATTGATAGAAGTCATTTTGAAAATAAAGCAAAACAATATATGGAGTACTGTTTGGACATAAAAAAAGAAATATAAAAATATAATAAAGATCATGATGATGAAAATAAGTATAAAATGGCAATTAAATTCAATAACAATTTTTTTTCCTTGCTCAGATATACCATTTAGAAGCGTATCTTTATTGAATATTCTAGTTTTGCTGGTTTCAAGAGTATTAAAAAATTAAATGATGAAAATGTAGTTTAAAAATAAGAGAAGCCTTTAAGTCTGTTTAGAGCAATTTTAGCCCTCAATCTATTTAGGTCTTGTTTATTATACTGAAGAAGAAATTAAATTATAAATTGAAATCTTGATACCAGTAGTCACCTGGGTTACGACTACCCAAGATGATGGGCATCTTAATATGTGGAAGAGTTATTTTCAAAACATGTATGGACAAGTAAAAGGCTTGATACTGAAAAGGGTACTTAGAATAAATAGTTCTTGTAACGTTATCTCTGAAACTCAATTGATCCAACAAAAATTCAACTGTGACCATTTCTTTGAAAATAATTGTAGTAAAAAAATAAACTTATCCCAAAACACAGCCCCTATTCTGCATGTTCAACCTCAAAAAACTTCAATGTAAAGATAAATGTTTCGCCTTTGTGTTCAGCTTCTGAATCATCCTCATCTGTCACATCTTGTGCACGTTCTATGACTAAGGAACAATGACATAACATTGAATTCTCAAAAACCGATATTCTAAATAACTTTGATTTGATTCTATATCAGTGGTTCTCAAACTTAGGTACACAAACCCCTTGGGAGTACACAAAAATGTGTAGCGAGTACACCAAACTCCAAGGTATATGAGGTTTGGCTAAAAAGAAACTGGATTAGTCAAATCAAATCAAAATCACTTTATTTCCACATAGTACAAAATAAAATAAACATATATAAAGAAAATACAAAAAAAACCTTACAAAACAAGTATTCAAGCAAAATATCACTTTTTTCCATGATTTACAACATCATAAAAAAAAGATAAATAACTTAAATAACCACTCAAAAATATAACACAATGTAAAATAATTCGGTCTTATCAATGGCTATTTTAGAAACTGAATCCGAAAGTAGAGAAATAACTAAATTAATATAAATAAATTAATTAATACAAATAAATATTTTGCTTGATTATAAAAATGATACTTATGAAAGGAAATGAGCCTACATGGGCGCCAAAGGCCTGTCCGTAGGCTATAATTTAAGTATTAAATATATCCTGTGAAATTACGAAGTGCAATTTATAAAACTAATATGTTAATTTGGAATAAACTATTTATGTGATATTATATTAAATACTGAATCCAAAATTAAAATTGACGTGAGAAAACAATACGAAATTAAAAGAGAATAAAACTGAAGATAATGTGCCGATTCGATAAAGGTGAAATGCGGAGGGGAGGAGGAGAAAAGGTCAAGGCCGCCTACAATCAGCAGAGATAAGGGACTCGGTCTCCTCATCACTGAGCAGATGCAACCACGATTTTAGTCTCTTCTTAAATACTGTAATGGACGTGGAATCAAATAGTGTATGACTTACGAATTGAGTGCGAAAGTTTCTGAACAGGACGTGAGCGATTTAAAAAGAATTTGTTGATGAAAAAGATTTGTACTGATTGATTGTTATAATTCCTACTTTGTTTGTATATCTTGTGTTGTGTGTGGGTGTGTTCAATGGTAGAAAACAATAAACCAAAGTGCTTAAAAATGTAAATAAATAAATCCTTAATAAATAATTTTTTGATAGAAAGAATTCTTGTTTCCCGAAATAGTAAATCAGAGGAATATCTTCGACATTTCATAAACCCAGCTTTTAGAATGGACCTATGAACTACATTCAGACCTTCAAGATGTGAGCTATATGCTCCCCCCCAAGCAACAATACCATAAGAGAGAATTGATTGCACATACGCAAAATATGCTAATTTTATTTCATTGAAGTTAAGAACACTACTTAACTGTCTAAAAGCAAAAATAAATTTTCTAGCTTTGCTTTTTAAGAAATTTATATGATCTATCCATTTCATACGTGAATCAAATATAACTCCTAAATACTTGTATGATGATACTTTTTCTATGGTTTCACAATTACAGCAATTATTAAGGTGGTTTTGGCAACTATGTATAACTAAATCACTCAAAGTGTAGTCTCCACTCGGTTTTTTCTCTGAATATGAATTAGATTTATAGAGAGGGAAAACTTTCGCTAATTTAAAACTGTCAGGAAAAATTTCATTTGCCAAGCTGAGATTAATTAAATGTAATAATGGCTTAGAGAAGATATGTACGTTATCTTTAAGAGTGGAAGCGGAGATATTATCAAACACGTAAGTATTGCCGTAGTCACAGAACGAATTCAATAAGGCTTAATGTGAATTCAATAATATTGTACAGCTGGTCACATGACTCCCCCTCCACCCACTGCTTGAGTTTCGTCTCCCTCCTGCACTCATTCCACCTGTGGCGTCAGTTATAAGTATATAACCTTTTGTCCATGTTGAGTGTCCATAAAAAACAGCGTGTAAACATTCAATTTCTTTATAAAATTGGAAAATTTGCAAGTGAAACATTTTTAATGTACAACAAGTGCTTTAAGGTCAAATCCCCTGCTTCTCCACGGCAAAAAAAGCATGAATAATAAATTCAAAATTCAAGGTCATGATGATTGTGTTTTTTGATAGCATTGTGCATATTGATTGGGTACCCGAGGGACAAACAACCAACCAAAATTACTACATTAGCATCTGACTACCCTACGTAATCGGGTAAAGAGAAAGCGGAATGAGTTTTGGAAAAATAAGTTACGGATCCTCCACCAGGACAATGCCCCAGCTCACAACAGTTTGTCAAAGAAGACGTTTTTGGCAAACCACAACATTCCTGTGTTAGACCATCCACAATACGCACCTGACTTGGCCCCCTGTGACTTTTTTTTATTCCTTAAGTCTGCATTAAAGGATTAAGATTTGAGACTGTTGAAGCAGTAAAAGAAAAAGCGACAAAAGTCAAAAACGAGCTTATAGAAAATGATCTCCAGCAGTACTATACCCAGTGGAAAACTTGCATGGAGCGGTGTAGAGAACAAGGAAAGGAGTACATTGAAGGATATAAACATAAAAATGTAAATATTTGTAATTAAATTTTATTTTAGGCCTCAGTCCGGTTTTTTTCTAGCTACACCTCGTATTATGATTTGCAACCTTAATGTTTAAAAGAGTGTCATATATAACCGTTTAGTAATACTTATATCTTACCATCACTAAGATTTTTTTATATTTTAGTTTACCCAGCTGAAATGTTTCTAGTTACCCATATTTTACTGAGATTTTAGCTAGTAAAAACTTTTAATGATTAAACTATAGTCAAGAGTACAATTTATTTTTAAAATTAGCAAGAAGTACACAACTGGAAAAAGATTGAGAACCGCTGCTCTAGATGATTAGGTTACTTGGGACACAAAAAAGGTTTGATCAGGTACATAAAATTGTTCACTAAAATGTAAAACAAGATTTGCAGGCTGATTTCTCCAAGTCATAACGTTATAAAAATTAATTCAAAATCAGCCACACACTTACAATGAATTTGTTTTCTGGTGTTATACAGAATGGTGAAAGTTTCAAGTTTATGAAGATAGTAATTAAGCTCAGGGTGGGAGGGTGGTCCTTGATACCTTAACAACAAAACTTATGTATTGAAATGCTATTCTACTATTGTTCAAGTAATTGTATGTATAGTCTGTAGTTGTTATTTTGTATGGTTGTTGTTTGCCAGTCCAAGACACAGCAGGTCCATAGTTGGTGGATAACGTAAAAATTCTCTTTTTTTAAGAGAATTAGGAGTAAAATCCCCCCCTCCCGAGCCAAAACTGGCAAAAAGAAGTGACATAGAAGTGTAAGCAGAAATTTATTTTGAAATTTAGAGATGGTAGTATATTTGGTGGGAGGGTGGCTCACTACTTTTGTCTACCAATAACACAGTACATATAAAAAAAGCCTGGGTAAAGTAATAATTCTTGTCTTTTGGTTAGACAAGTTAAGCTCTTGTTATTTTAACCTTACTGAAAAGTAAAAAGCAGTAGAAATTATCTTTTCCGCACTTACTAGTGGCACAGATATGCTGAAGAGAGAGGAGAGTGTAGTTACAGATTTTGATGCGCATCTTGCCATCGTAGCGTTCCCAACGATCAAACATCTTCACCAACATCTGAACTGCTCCCGTCCTCACGATCCAAGTGCAAAATCTAGCTAAAACATAATTGATTATTAAATTAATTAATTCAAATATGCTAATTTATGGAGGTACTGATGGCTTTCCACACATGCATTTTACACAGATTTGAAGTTACTAAAATTGTCTTATGCAAACTAAGAATAAAACGTTTAAGATTTGACTTAAAGATTTTGTTACACATGAGTGTGAATTACAACTAAGGCTATTTGTTTCTTTTTTGTTTGTTAACAGATAAGAAATGTTATAAACAATCAAATGATACTTTCCAGTTGCATTTGAACAATTTGTATATACACAAAGAAATGGTAAAATAAATTATTTTTTGATTAGATTTGAGTTTGCTGATTAAAAGAGTTGATCGCCAATAAAAAACAGTCAATAGTCTTCAGCTGTTCAATTAACGTTTGACTTGGGATTAAACCAAAAGCTCTTGAATATGAAGCTAATATCCAAAATAAAGCCAGAATTTTTTTATCTGAATAAATTATTTCTTCAGTTATATAATACCCATCAATAAAATATTATTCCTATCAATTTAGGATTTGTTCTCTATTTCACAACTAAAACTAAAAAGTACGAGTTTCTCTCTTACTGTTTTTAGTGAGGTAGTTGAGGACATTTAGTAGTAATCGGAGACGAATGCTAGGTGAAGAACCAATTTGTACTAGAGCTTTTTCCACCGTTGATGCTATACCATCCTTCACCAGTAGTGTAGTTGTGTTGGCTGTAACACACAGATGATCAGGCATCAATTACTTACTCTGACAAATTTAAGGTACTAATCGGACAAAATTAGTGTGTGACTAGTTGCCGAACACACTATCACATGGAGCTTATCACTAGGGCAGCCAGTCTTACAAACAGTTATGTGCGTGTTTCACAGTGTATTACCTTATTGTACTAGTATTGTTCAACATGCTTAACTTTCAAATGATCAAGTAAAGATATTCTTAATAAATAGAGTAACAAAGAGAGTGAAAATGTTGTTATATACATATACAAGAAACAAGAAGAATCTATGAAAAATGCTAGAAGCTATTGAACTGTGAATCAAATACAGAAGATTACATTTGTTTAGTAGAGAATTAGGGAATGTAGTGCTGAAGACTAAAGCAATAAAAATTCAAACTATAAAAAATAAACAAATAATTTGATATATTATTAGTGGAACTATTTAAATACCTGTTTCTAACAGAAAGTCACCCTTGTGAATTGTGTTAATTTAATGAATTTAAGGCAGCAGATTGGTTAAGGCAACACTGAACGAAACGTCGGTTCAGGTTATAGTCGGAAGCAGCTGCCCCCAAGGGGGTGTCCTTTCCCCTCTCCTGTGGTCCCTGATGGTTGATGACCTACTAAGGGCGCTGAATGGGATGGGGGTATAAGCTCAGGCATACACGGACGATGTGTGTATATTGGGCATTGATAAGTTTGCCAGGACAATGTCGGACATCGTCCAGGCTGCCTTGAGATACCTAGAAAGGTGGTGTAGGGACAAGGGGCTCTCTGTTAATCCTAACAAGACAGAACTTGTACTTTTCACTATGAAGAAGAGGCTGGATGGCCATACATGCCCACTATGGGAAATATGGAGCTAAGAGCTACAGGGTCAGTTAAGTATCTGGGGGTTATCCTGGATGCTAAACTGAACTAGCTCAAGCACCTTCAGGAGAAAGCCAGGAGTTCAGAAAGGCTTTTTGGGCTTGTCGGAGGGCCATTGGGACAATGTAGGGTCTTAAACCAAAGATAGTTTACTGGCTATACACGAGTGTACTTCGGCCCTCCTTATGTTAAGCGGCAGTTGTCTGGTGGCCGGCCATGGCACAGAACAGTGCAAGGCTAACATTAGACAGATGTCAGAGAATGGCGTGCCTGGGAATTACAGGCGCAATTAGAACAACCCCATTGGCGACAATGGAGGTCCTCACTGGGCTCTGCCCAATGGACCTGTTTGTAAAAGGGGAAGCTTGTAAAGCGGCCTTTAGAATAAGGACGACTGGTGGCTGGTTGCCTGGCCAACCAGGACTCCATGGGGAAGTACTGTCTAGGGACACTGGTCCCGTTGCTTTCGATGGGAACAGACTCAATGACACCTTGGTACAGAATTGACAGGCAGGTCAGGGGCCTTCCTTCCAAGTAGAGATAAGTGGATATGGAGTACCGAGCCTGCACAAGTCAAAGGAAGCGTCTGGTATACAGACGGCTCACTTACAGAAGGAGGCGCGGGTGGTGGGGTGTACGGGAGAGGGGAACGGAAAGTTCTGTCTGTACCTCTGGGGGCCCATGCTACCGTCTTCCAGGCGGAGGTGATGGCTATCATGACAGCCACACAAGAAGAAATGCGTCTAGGTGGTTTCGGAGGAGTAGTTTCAATCTGCTCGGACAGCCAGGCAGCGATAAAGGCGATAATGGCACTACGTACCAGCTCTAAGTTGGTATGGGAGTGCCAGGGGATCCTGGAGACTCTTTGCCAGCGTAAACAGGTGAGACTCATTTGGGTCCCTGGGCATGCTGGTATTGATGGAAATGAGAGAGCCGATGCACTGGCTAGGAGAGGGGCAAAGTGCCCTCTGCTGGGGCCGGAGCCGGCTCTTGGTATTCCTTTTCAAAAGGTAAAAAGAAGAATTGACAGGTGGACCTCTGAGGAACACAATGGCAGATGGAGGACCGAGTCCGGGCTCAGGAAGTCTCGTGCATTTATCCAAGGACCGGATCGTAGGTACAGCAGAGATCTGCTGAGCTGTAACCGAGCCAAGGTGAGGGCGGTTATGGGAATGCTGACCGGACATAATCTTCTTCACAGACATATGAAGATAATGGGCCTAACAGAAGACTCCACATGTAGGCTTTGTGAGGAGGATGAGGAGAGCTCCATACACATCTTTTGTCATTGTGGAGCTCTCTCATCTCTTAGGCATAGGACTCTGGGTGCCGCTTTTCTGGAACCAGAGGATATTAGAAGGGCTACATTCAGGGAGATCATATCCTTCATAAGGGGGACTGGTCTCTTATAACACTATCGTCAGGCTCGGGGCGCAAAAGGGCCATGGAGTCTAGGCACGGTGGGCTTGGTGACAGGACCTCAACCCGGTGTATCTAATCTAATCTAATAATTAGAGTAACAAAGAGAGTGAAAATGTTGTTATATACATATACAAGAAACAAGAAGAATCTATGAAAAATGCTAGAAGCTATTGAACTATGAATCAAATACAGAAGATTACATTTTTTTAGAAGAGAATTTGGGAATGTAGTGCTGAAGACTAAAGCAATAAAAATTCAAACTATAAAAAATATACAAATAATTTGATATATTATTAGTGGAACTATTTAATACCTGTTTCTAACAGAAAGTCGCCATTGTGATGAGATGAATTTTTCTACATTTCTAGTTATATTGCCATACAGTTTTTTTTTTTTTTTTTATAAATATATTGCTTGTTTATTAAATCTTGATTGTTACATACGTACATTAAACATTTATATTCCTTCATACAAGTCCATAAAAACTTTTATGGTATAATCTTTTTAAATTCTTATTCTTCAAATAGAAGAGAAAAAACAAATAGTCCACTCATAGTCTGTTAATATATTATCAATAATTCTAAAACACAATGAGACAGACAATGAATATAGAACCTTGATTATATGTGGTGTGCCACCAGTCGCACTTCTGTCCACAAAACCATCAACTTGCTGCACCATTAATGACACAACTGGCTGTTCTATGTAATAAGAACTAGAAAGTTATGACTTTGAATTGGCTTCGGTTGAAATCATACCGAATATCAACAAAGACCTTAAACAACCACAAACTGATGACTATGTATGGAAAGTAATTTCCTAAACTGCAATCAAGTATAGTTATACCTGTTCTTTGCTATAGGACTACCATAATATTATAAGCTTAGTGATATTTATATTATGTTATGAGTATGTAATTTTACATTTTACTATGCCCGATTGTGAACTGCCAAAAATCTGAAAGAATAAGTAAAAACTCTCAAAGCAAAATTGCCTTAACAGCTAATATTAAGACTAAAAACAAATATATATTGTCCATCAGAATAGCATGGTAATTTTGAGAGTTGAGTCATAAAGTAAATTCCTAAGATTCAAATTTTACAGCTTTCAAATAGGAAATGAGCAAATTTATGTCCATTAACCAAATACATATGACAACATTCATAAATTGACTATGAAACTGACACATAATATGGGTATTTGTTTGAATAAATAATGATAGGAGAACTGTACAGGTAATAATTAAGGAACTTACCGTTCCTGGCGAGTGTTTTCAGAATGATAAGTACAGGAACCAGCATTTTATTGTGGTTGTGGTAATGGACTCGAAGCAAGTAGTGGAATGTCTTGACACTGTTCAGAAGTCGCACTTTCAGTGAGAACTTGGGATCTACAAATACAACTGATTTTATAACAATCTTGAACTTTCTTCATTTGTAAAATGGGTGGATTTTGTTTCATATTTTAATAAAAGACTACATATTTCAACATTAAAAACAGAGAAATGTAACTGTTACAGCATTTATTTGCAATATTTATTTTAAAATCACCAAAAATTTTAAATCTATTTATTGATTTAGTAAGGCTTTTGAATGACACAATATTATATTTTTAAACAAAAAGATATTGAAGTTAGCTAAAACCAAATCCTATTAAAATACTTACAACTGACGTTATTCACTTAATCAATGTAAATGTACAATTTGGAAGGCTTAAGACCTTTTCAAAAATGATTAAGTAAATATTAAAATTTTAAGGGAAGGATCTTAGAAATATTTCATAAATTAGGAAGTGTGAGTGTTATGATTACCCATTACCACAACTATCTGCAAATAGGTGGGTGGGAGGGCCATAATTAATTTTACTTTTTAGATGAGTTCATGATGCACTGGTATGAACTCATTTTTTTGGCTTGCCAACAGGTCCAGGTTCGATTCCCAATATGACCATTAATAGTTTTTGTCCTGCCGCTCCCATGGTTTGGAAGTCACGTTAAGCCGTTGGTCCCCAACTTAAGTGTTAGAGAGGGCTTCTTAGCCCCAACTTCACCTTGTAAAATAAGACAAACTGTAACTTTTTTATGAAATCATTTCAAAATCATTGTCAAAAAATACAGTACTGTGTCCTTAACCATAGTGAACTTAATGTTATTCACAATTTGTTTTCCTTTTCTCTGTAAAAATGTTGTTTAAATATTGTTGACAAATGCAGTGCAATTGTTAAAATTGTTTACATGATATAGAATATTAGTACTATTCAAAAACTCAATAGTAACAGTGTCTAAAAAAACTTATGAGAATATCAGGGAAAAACTGACAAAGAAACACGATGTGACAAGATACATGCTGAATAACAGGATAAGAAGAAAAGTAAAGAAGCTACGTTAAGTGTGGTGAAAATGATTACATGACAAAACCAATGAAAAAAGATGAAATAGACAGGAATAACAGACATGATAAAAGAGACAAAGAGAGAGCATGGAAGGACTTTAAAGATGAGCTCAAGTCCAGTTTTAAAGGAAATGAGAAGATTTTTTTTATAGCGTTGTGAATAACAATAAATAAAACTGAGAGAAATGCTTATAAGGTGGTGGAGGGTCCCGATGAAGTAAAATAGGAGGAGAGAAGGTCTATAATATGGATATAATATTTTATCATGCATGATAAAAATGAGGAAGTAAGAGAGACAAAAGCAAACAAAAGAAGAGTTAGAGTATTTTAATATGTTGAAGCTAGACAAACATTACATAATCTAACAGATGAAAACTCTCTTACTGTGGATGGCATAGATGATTAAAGCTGTACAACCAATGGGAACGCATTGGTTATGGGAACTATTTGGAGGAAAAATGAATCAGCAGCCTTAAAAATATGCATAATAGTAATCAGTATATAAACAAGGTAAATAACAAATGTGAAAATACTTTGAAAGAGATCAGCTGATAATCACCGGCTGTTCATTTGTCATTGGGCTTTTAATTAATGACACTTTCTAAGGAATAGTCAGCCTTAGTTTGTAACATTGACTACATTCATTCATCTACATTCATCACACTCATTCAAAATCCATATTCGCCCATATCTTGACGAACAGCGTCAAGAATAAATAAATAAAAAATGGTGTAGAAATAACTCTTTTACGTACAACATGCAACTGTATGTATAGTTTCTCCTTCAAAAATGTTACTGCTACTAGAGGAAACAGAAAGAGAAGAATAATCAGGATTTAGAGACGACATATTAATGGTGGATGCTACATTAGTACTGAGTTAGGTATGGTAAATGATGATGATAGCACTCATAAACTTAATCACTAAGTACTAAAGGAGAAAATTTAGTAGAGTTTGAAAATAGGAAGTATACATAGTGAAGCTATTAAAAGAACACATAATATATATGAAACATGCACAATAAAATAAAAATAACAAAAAATATACAATACATTTCTTAAATATACAGGGTGGAAATAAAATATGAAAACGCTTTCAAAACTTTTGTTTGACTTCACTTGTAAAAGTGAAATCTTGTACATGATCCTGGTTACTTTTAACACCATTGGCAATATTTTATCTTTTCAGAGGAACACTGAACACCATAAGGAGTTGAACGAAAATCTTCGATGCAAGCCTAGGTCGAAATGAAAGGTCTATTCAATATAAATTAACTGCCACAAATTGGACTTCGAAAGGTTTATCCTTTCCAGAGTAGCGGTCATTTGAATTTCAAAGTAACTAGTTTGTATAATATTATATCTCCACTATTTAACGATTTCAAGTAAATTATTCTGATAAAAATGTATACTTTATGGAACACAATTATCCAAAAAAATTAAATTATCTATGGGAAAAAATAAAGTTCTTGTGAAAGCTTTTCCATATTTTTTTCCACCCTGTATAAGAGTAAGACCGGATGGAAACATTTTGTCATTTTGTCTATTAAATAATGTAATAGTGTATGGAGTGTAATGAAATTGTGGAGGGGACTTTTTTTATCTTTTAGAAAGGAAAATATTATGTAATGCAATACATGGGCAAAAACCAAAGCAACTAATACAATCTACAAAACACATTACCAAGCAATGTATTATTTGGTGAAGAAACAAGGATATTTATAAGGGGCAATTCAAGCAGTTTCAGTTTCAGACAGTGTAAATAAAGTTTTTAAGAGGAATAGAGAAAATCAACAGAACAGGAAGAATAAGGAATTAAGTAACTGGACAGGAACAAATAGGGAGGGGCCAAATGAAAATGGTAGAATCAGGTCTAGAATGATGTGAGGAAGAGAGAATTTCAGAAAAGACAGATAAGGAAAGGAGAAAACTGGATGGACAAAAAAGCATGAAAAAGACTGTGCCAGATTCGTGGAGATGTCAAAGTGTGATGATTGAAGTTAAAATTGTTAATGCGCAGAATAAAGATGCTGTTAGCATAAGAGATCAAGCATATCTTAGGCAGCTTTTGTAACCAATAAAGTAAGGTCCGTTTTAACTCTGATTGCTCTTAACGAAGACTGTTCTGCATTATTTACTTGTTTGAGCAGCAATTGAAGGCAAACACATTGACCAATCATCTTAAAATTTGTAATGAGGGATGAAGGTATTTCACATCAACGTTTAATTAAATTTACTTCTGAAACAAAATGGAAGACTTTTGATCAAAAATAGCAGCTGCTCTAAGCTAAATATTTTCATTTTTTATCCACTAAATAGTTTGAGATAGACCAAAAAATCAAAATACATACTAAATTTGTACAGAATATAAGTTTTAATTATAACAATTCTATCAGATTTGAAATTCGAGTGACTATTATTAAATTATAGACCAAAAACATGATCCATGAATTTCTGATCATTCTTATTCTTCATATTCTTACAATTCTTACATATGAGACGCCGACACAACGTTTTTGGTATTTTAAGGCGAATATGAATGGTTATATGAGTGTGGATGAGTGTAGTCTGGTTACTATCTGAGTTCAACTGTTCCTCAGAAAGGGCAATTTATTAATAGCCCAACAGCCAGGGCAACTAAGTGACCTACAGCTTTATGTGGAATCCGAACCACGTAAGAATCAAGTAAGTCTGTTCTTATGATAATGGTTTGAGATAGAGAAAAAGGTTGATAGAATTTAATTCCTTCTAAAAAAAATTTCATCAGATTTGAAGTGTTATCAATAATGTTTATTGTTACTAGCTAAACTTTTTTCAGTGTAACTTATGCCCTTATTATTATATTGGTATTATATTTAGTAATAAACAATATATTTTATGCTTCGAATTTAGTCTACTGTAACAGGTTCTATCTTCGATGTTGCAGAACAAAGCAATGTGTACTGTTCATTAAACCACTATCAATAAAGTTTTTATAGTTTGATAATATTGAATTGCCATTCACGATATATACATTTCAAAATTGTATGATTAAAACCTCTTATGCCTAAAATTGTATGCTATTGTGGTTTAGAAACTTCCGAGTCAATAATATACCTTTCTGTGCAAGCTGTCCTAGAATAAAAACTAATTCCTGGAGGAGAGCTTCAGGTGGTGAAGAAGCCTGGAAAGAGCACTGGTTGATCATCTTGACCACGATATTGGTGGTATTGAGTTCAATGAGCCGACGTAATGCTGAGGCTCGGCTTGGACCTGCAACAATCACCTCAAAAATGTAACTGAATACCAAACTAGAAAATCACTGACAAATGACTTAATGAACATATACATATGTATTTAAATCTGGTACTTCAGCAGTCATCACTTGAAATGTGACTGTCCACTCTATTAATTAGAGTTATATAGTCAACCTAGGACTATATAAACTAGGACATGCTCGCATATAGTGGCACATAAAATATATAAACCACCCCATAACTCACAGCTCTCAGCTGATCTCGACCACCAGCCTCAGTTATCATTCCTCATATGGCTGCACTCTTCATTATTTAAAGCAAAAAGTAAATCATAAAAAGTTGTACCAGTTATAAACCTTCATTTCCAATTTTAAAATTATCATGTCTATATTATCGAAAATTTGAAATTGGTAAAACTAGCCGACATTTTATTATTGTTTATTATTATTATTATTCATTAGTAAGACGAAGATCGTCAAGATATAGGCAAATATGAGGAGCAAAATGAGTGTAGATGAAGGAGTGTAGTCATTGTTACAAAGGTAGACTGTTCCTCAAGAGCTATTTATTAATAGCCCAATAGCCAGGGCAACTAAGGCACCTACAGCTTTATGTGGAATCTGAACCGCATAGTGTTGATCTGATTTTCAGCTAACTTAAGTCTGGCACTTAGTTCTCTTCCATACACAACATCTGAACCTTGACTATAACACCCCAAACTCCTCTAGTAATGTCAATGTCGATGGCTACCAATACTGACACTGTGTCAGTATTAAGAGGACCAGTATAGAACCTATCGCCTACAATATCCTCAACACTTTGCCCCCAAGTAGCTGCGTTATAGCACTGCGCCACCAGTGCCGACTTTATTTGACAGTTTACAATTTGATCATTCATATGAGAGTAGGAATAGTTTTAAGTTAAAAATTACAGCTCATAACTCAACTCTATCAGAAAAGATCCTTTTTCGGAGGCCAAATAAAATTACCCATAGTTAGTATTAATTTAAATTAAAGGTGTTTTTTGTTGGTAAGACACTTTATAGAATTTGTAAATGACAATGTGTAAAGTTTTTCTATTAATATGTTTAAATTTTGCTTGTCTTTTACCATGTAATGACAGTATATTCTGCAACCTATTTTAAGCTACAATGTAAATAACAATGATTTTGCAATATCTATATGTTTAATATAAATCTTTAGTAATTAATTAACAGACATAGCACTTGTGTATCACACATCATTATTAGTGTTTTTGTGCTAAATATTGCATTTGTGCCTTGAACTTCAGGTTGGATTATCATTTTTGAGTCAATGCATAGAATATTTACACTATGTTAAATGACAATAGTGAGATGAACAGCAAGTCCATGAGAGCGAAAAAAGAAATGTTATAGAAAACTATTTGAGATCATACTTTTTCAACAATCACAATTACTATTACTGTTGAATTACACTGTTTACACTGGATACTTTAATAAGTAGGAAGAATATTACAGTAAAACCACAATATTTTGACACTTTGTGGACAACACTGTCGTCGAAGAGTTAAAATGTCAAACTATATGAAATGTATGGTAATTATGAAATAAATAAACAATGGTTATAGCGAAATATACTGTATTTTCTTCATTAATTGTTAAAAAACCAATGAAAATTAAAACAAACTATATATTACAGTAAAAACGTTTGTCTTAGTGATTTGGTATGGATTTACAGTAAGTAGTTATTCAAGTATGGAAAGAATAGTACGTAAACCCTCGATTTAACGGACTAAATAGGGTTGGCTCTTGTACGTTAAAGCCGATTGTCCGTTAAATCAGGGTGAATTCACTCCAAGCTGTTATGAGTGATTGCCACACCTTACTAAAAACTGTGATGCTGCAAAATAATTAATTGTAACTCAATAAAATATCAAAAAGATATTGTATGAAAATGATAAGAACCCATAAGGATAAAAGGTTTTATTATATACAATACTAAATAACGATAATGACTATACAGTATATAGAATATTTGAAGTTTCCTTAGAAAAACTACACATTTTATAAATTATTTTTTTTTTTAACTTCCTTCACTGAGTGGTACAGTGTATATCAATTTAGATACTGTATACAGCTGCAAGCTGTCCGTTAAATCTGGAGTCCGTTCAATCGGAGTCTGTTAAAACGAGGGTTTACTGTACATACAAGGTATACAAATTTAAATGAACGTTAAATAAATTTGTAATTTTTTACAGTTATTCATTGTTTTACTTCGTTGATCTGCACTGTGCTAAACTGTGCACAACCTGCCACAGACAGTAATTTTGCCAACGTCATATTACCATGGTCAGTATCGAAGTATAAGGATTATCGAAGTATCAAGTGTTCAACTACTGAGGTTTTACTGTACTAAAATGGTTAAACTATGTTGAATTTTGCATCAATTTTTTAAATCATTTAAATACCTTTTTAAACATAGTTCATGACAATTGTAAAACCTTCTATGATTGAAACAGTATAAGTAAAGTTACCTGATTTTGGAGCAATGCACTCGTGAATGATACCTGCAATGCTCGCAGCAGTAATTTGGTCCCGGACATTCTGTAACACCCATAAGACATACTTGTCCACTTTAACAAGAACATTTTTGATAAGTAATTCTAAAAATATCCATTTTTCATGTTTTATTCTTAAAAGTTCGATAGTTTTTGCTTTATTCTACTATTTAATTGAATTAATATACTTCATCAATAACTAAATCATGAAAAGTTAAATTATACAAAACAAATAATATTGTTAAGTTAGTTATTAATTAATTATAAAAAATACTCCCTTTTTCACTCAATCCATGGTTAAAACATTTAAATTACTTCAGAAAATTATAATGTCTGAAGTTTTAATTGAGTACATATGCAAAAACATACTACTGAAAATGTAATATATCGACTGTAAAGTTTGTGCAGTAAATAGCTGCAGCTATAGAAATCAAAGGTTTGGCAAGGAATAAGCAAACCTGTGTTGATACAACAAACACACAATTTGTTGGCCAGAGGTGCAAATGCCATCAGTGTACTTCTCTTGAACACAGAGGTGTCTTGTACTATATATCTTCTGTGGGCCATCTGCCAACACCTTGACAGCTCAATAATACAGAACACACCATCTCACTTCTTTGTACAGCCAACCTATTTTCCGCTTATAACTATTTAAATCCGTTGAGTTTTATTTGTATATTTTGTTGTGCACTTCCAAATACTTAGCAGATTCAGTTGTCTCTTACATTACTAAATTTAAGCTTTTCATACAGCATTACGTGGTGCCTCAATCACCTGTAGAGGAAAAGTGAGGTTATTCCGCTGTTACAGTAACGAATAAGTGACCAACTCAACTCGTTCAATGATAGAACCTAAGGTATATTAATTAATTTTATAAGTAACTAGGGGACACCCCTAAATGCTTCGCGTGCCAACCCCGTCACTCGCTGCGCTCATGACACTTTGGCCTTCGGCCTCAGAACGTGACTTTTGACGGAAAATATTAGTTGTTAAACTGAACTAAAGTACACTCATAATATGTAAATTTACTTTTAGTAGCTCACTCATTGCACTTGACTTCAAACCTATTTACAGTTTAAATATGAACACCCAATGTTATTACTAAGATTAATAAAGATGTATATTAACCTTATCATTACTACAAACATCATTATTTACATTCTAACAGCTGTTAAAAGTTTGTAAACATCATTATTTACATTTCAACAGCTGTTTACTTTTGACTAATTTAAATCTCTCTCTCAATGTTATTCTTATGGGAGGGAAAACTTACTTTGAGGGCTCCCTGTGCCCTTCAGGGTAAACATATTGGAAAATTGAAACCTTAATGCACAACTACGAATTTGAGCAATTTTCTTGACATCTTAATCGTTAAAATTGATACAAAAATTAGGGAGGAGTTGCGTTGACAAAAAAAGGTTTCACATATTATGTATTAGGATTATACCGTTCCTATCAATCAATACCTCCAGCAATACTATAACAAATCAAAGAATACTCATAAGAATAAAACATAATTGTACAAATAATACACAATAGATCTGTTTCCCTTCCTACCTGTAATAACAATTATTCATTGAAATAAACAAAGATGGCCACCCTAGTTTACAAGTGCCTAGTTTTACCTTTAAAAGTAGGTGAACCAAAAACTATCTCGAACTCCCAACGGACAGAGGTTCTCCTAACGCAAGGTGGTTTCAAAGAAGAATCTTAACACTTACAGTCTACTGCAACTGTCCACCCGACCAAGTGACAGCCTTCCCGTAAACACAATGATTGGTCCTGAACGTAAACATCAGTTCAAAGCTAGTCAAACTTCTGGACAAAAACTTTGTTATGTAATCTATATACACCTAAACCTATTACATTATATTCTATTATCACAAAATTATTTTTATCTCATCCAGTTTTAACAGGGTTTGTAGACACATTCAAGAATAATTTCAGCTGCAATGAAACTTCACACTTTGAGTAAAACTAAAATTATTTTGGAAACTTTGAGCCATTGAATTGTGATTCATTTACAGTAATTGTATCAATAACTTGTTAACCTCTTATTTTATGAATTTTCAACTTTATAATCTTTTATGGACTAAAATCAGTTTTTGTTTAAACTAAAAGTGGTGTGGGTCTCAATATCTTAATTATATTTTTTACTATTTATATTGAACACTTCTGTTGGAATTAATAATAAGGGAGCTACATCCACTGTAGTTCCTTAGTTCTTTTACAATATCCATAGAGATGGAAACATAAGTCAATGGAAACCAATACTAAACTCTACATAAAGGGCGTTAAACAACATATCTCAAATACATTTTTTTTAAATTGTACTTCTGAGGAAATAAGTGAAAATTTGTGTTTTAGATCGACGGGTATAAACTCACTTATATGCTGGTGCATGTAGTTAGGGAAATCATGCTAAGAAAGATTAGGAATATAGTTTAGTTTGTTTGCTACCACATTGGTCTTTTTGTTTAAATATTATTATTGTAATGGAACCCCAAAACAAATCTATGACCTAAGGGACCCTATTTATTTTCTCAAAGATTTATATTTAAATGATATTAAAAATATATATAAAGCTGCCGGTTGGGTAGTATGTATATATTTATGTGTTTGTATTTCTTATATAGGAAGGCAGCATTGGGAGTACAATTTTGTTTGATTTTTTATCTTTGTATGTAAAAACTGAGAAAATAAAAATTATTATTATTAAATTATTACAAGAGCTGAAACTGTGGGTAATAAACAGCATCATCCGGCACAGTGAGTTGGTTTCAAGCCAACCACCAACCCACTCAGATGGCTTGACTTGCAGTGGCCACTGTAAGTGTATCATTAAATATGTGCATGTAAAAGGGTGGATCGATGATGAACTTTCAAAGAATTTATGGACCTTTCAAATTTTTACGGTTGAATAGGACTCTTTATTTATTTCTACCAACTATGTGAGTTCTGACTCTGTGCTAATAAGAACCAAGTTGAGTTGTAAAGGAATTAGAGGTAATGTTGAAGTGTCCGTTTTCCAAACTGCCACTGCTGGGAAGTCGACAGCCTTAGAGTAGTAATGCAATGTTAGGATCAGCAGGATGAAACATTGTTTTTTATTTCAAATTTAATGAAATAAACTATGTTTTTTCATTATGATGAGTTATAGTGAACACTGAATGATTATCAAAGGTGTAATCTAGTGAACAATAAGTTTATATTATGAGTTTTTCATTAAAAATTATCAAGAATGACATTAAAAGTTTCACTTATTTAACTGTAAACAAAGTTTTAAAAATCATGAAATGGTCCACTAGAACAGTTCTTCAAGTATCAAATGACACTTCGTGTTATGATACTATCATTATAGGCTGTTGTGGGTTCTAGGACACAAAGGTATTGCTGGCAATGAGGGAGTGGATGAATGGGCCAACAAAGGTGTCAGAAAACCCCTCTTTGGTCCAGAACTGACATTAAGGGTGGCGTACTGCCTTGCACGTAGAGACGTACACCAGTGGGTGGGAAAAGAGCACCATAAGCACTGGCAAAGAATGACAGGAAATGTTAAGTCCAAGAGAATGATGCAGGCACCTTCCACTGCAATGGCATCAGATATTCTGGACCTGGGTAGAAGGGATTTGCGAAGAGTGGTTGGATTTCATACTGGCCACTGGTAATTCAAATGTCATTTGCATAGGATGGGAATCCCGGTTCCGAATCTCTTATGCAGGAAATATGGTGAGGAGGAAGAAACTGCTCAACATGACATATTTGACTGCCCGGCACTATAGGCCAGGAGGAATGAAACCCTTGGTGTTGTACGGGAAATAGACCAAGGAGACTGGCAGGAAAGCATTGTCGAGAAGCTCTCACGGTTTAGCAAGGACCTGGGATTTGATGGAGAATGAGCTTCTAAGAATGAGGGTGCACAATGAGCTCAGTAGCTGCGTGGCAATTCCAGGTGCAATTTGCAAAATCTGGCCCTCAATGGAAAAAAAATTAAATGACACTTCAAGTGTTATGATACGATCAATGTTAGGGACCAAATCCTTCAAACAGAAGCCTGCGTGTTTTGTGAGGCGAAACAGCCCCCTTAAAGTAATTGTCACCACAAAATAGTGGATTGCCTATTGTCAAAGAAAAAAGGCAATTAGATAGATTTGCAGTTGTCTTCCCCTGTTCCACTTTTCTGCAATGACAAATCTAATGAGCTCCCATTAGAAAACTAAAAGGTGTTAAACTAAGAAAAGTACAAAGCTGCCCAATTTTTTTCTATAAATCAGAGCAACAGTTTTATTTTTCATAATTACTTTTGGCTGTAGCCACTCTCTACAAAATCTACATTTATACAGAACCATGGATAGTCGGATTTTTACTGATATTTCGTAAATAAACAATACATTATTTATACAAAAGGGTTTTTATGATTAAAAAAAATTGGTAAAAGTTGAATCTATGTTTGAGCATTGTTATTAAATTAATATGCAAAACCATTAGCTCGCTTAATTTAAGTTTCTGATATCAAATGAATAAATTTTATTTTAGAATAAAATATCAGGTTAGAGCTCCATGAAATTAATTGCAAATCATAGAGCAAACAATACTGTTTTTATTTTCAGTCATTGAAAATAACATTTCGTTCATTTATAAGTATTTAGGTCATGTAAGGGCTTATTAGAACAAATGCTTTTGCTATAGACAGGCTTCAGTAAACTCAACCATTGTATCAGATTTATCTTCAACCTTAGTTGTAATGAATATGTTGAAAATTCGTAATTGGTTGAAAAAAGAAGTGGGTTGATAGCGTAATTGATTAAAGCCTGTCTTGTTAAGCTAAAAGTTCTCAGTTCAATCGCAATCAGAATCATAACAAATTTTGAATGAAATCAGCTGATAACCACCGGCTGTTTATTTGTCATTGGGCTATTAATTAATGTCACTTTCTAAGGAATAATTGACCTTAGTTTGTAACAATGACTACATTCGCTCATCTACACTCATTCAAAATGCATATTCACCCATATCTTGATGATCGGTGTCTTAAGAATATCGTACTCTTTATTCTTGTAACTCTTAAGAATAAACATATAAAAGTTACAATATACTTTATGCAATTAAATCTCATGAAACTTCAACATGAGCAAAATTATCACACTCTTTCTCGATTACAATCTGTTATTAAGACCTGCATACATTCTCATGGTTACCTGCCCAAAAGGTTTATATTCATATCCAAAATTGGGAACAATGGTTAAATAGGAGGGCTTCTTTACTTGCCATTGATATATAGTATTCAATAAGTTTTTCATTGATCAAACATGAATGTGTGAAACACAGCTGCCAACTATATCAAGAATCTGGAGAGCCATACTTGCCGGGACATTGCTAAAAACTCATTGTTAGGGAGATTGTAAGGAAGGTAGGTGGTGACGATTGTGATGCTGACATAGTAGGCAGTGTGATTTTTTTTCATGTTGTATTCGTTTCATATATTTTGTATTTATTTCTAATATTTTCTGGTGTATATAAATGTTAGCAACAATTAACCCTAGGTAACATACGTAATTTTGACGTGATTTTAGGTATTTTTTTGCTCTAAAATAGTTTTTATCATGGAAGATGTTTGTTCAAACAGAAATGCTTCAGCTCCTCTTCCTTTAGTGTAATTTACCAATGTTGTGTCATTTTTATTACATTTAAAGACTTAGAGAGAAACACATGAAATTTTGGCACAATACCTAGAAGCAAAAAAACAATACTTTTCAATAGGGTTCTTATGGGATTTACAAATTACTGACATTTGTAATATAAACTAACATATGTATTAACAATTGATCTTCAAATGTTTTTTTCGTGCATTAGTGATTTTTATTAAACAATTATCAATGTATCAAATGTGCTTACCAAGTTTATTGATTGCATACAAATTACATATCAATACCCTTAGTGTCAAACTCAAACGTGATACTTATCTAGGGTAAATTAAGAGTGTACACTATGTGGGGATTTAATGGAAGAGAGGACAAATTATGCCCTTTCTCTGTCTCATTAAAAAAACATTTTTCATATAGTTTCTAAGTATGAATCTCATTGATCAAGTATGATTACTTTTTACTTTCTCCCATATGCATTAGCATAGAGAAAGTATTGTGATTGTTCAAAAAATGTATTTTACAAGTTGGTCTAGAAATCTATTTTAGGGTACCCTGAACCCAAAAAAGTGGTTTTTTCGAAAATAATTTTTAGTGTCTGTCTGTGAATATGTGCAGTTCGCTGGAGACCAAATGGATGGATCAATTTTTATGAAATTTGGTATGTAGGTGTATTTCCAATATCTTCAGACCTTTTTTCACTTTTTTGAAATTTTATTACTTTTTTTTATTTTATGGGCAAAAAACATTAAAAATGGAATTTTCTCAAAAACGGCTCTATTTTTTTTAATTTTCAGAAAAGATGTAAATTACAATTAAAAATATTTTTGTAAAAACCGCATGTCTCTAACTTGACTAGTATTTTAATTATGGCAAAACCCATATTTGGGAAACAAACTGGTCATTTTCAAAGTTTTAATTTTTTAGTATTTAATATGGGGGAAAGTTTGTGCCAATTCTTTGGAACCATTTATTTGGATTATATCAATGATTGTTTACATAGCTGTGTGAGAGCAATTCACAGCTATTCTTGTGTGTCATTTTTGATTTTAAGAGAAATAAGAATGTGTTCAACATGGAATCTCCCACAAATGCATAGAGATAACTTAAATGTAAGCATTACCTTTTAAATTAAAATTTTTCTCATATAATCAATTTTCTTCTTTGTTCTATTTAAATGTTTATCTCTTTACTAGTTTGTTAATCATAATAACATAATATCGTCATTCTTTCCACCAAACACAGCTAAGGTAACCTAAATAACAAAAATGAAACCTATTTTCAGGGCAATTTAGTTTAGTTATAACTCAATTTCACGGTCTAAAATAAAAGTAAAATTGAAATGCAGTAGGAATTGCAAGCACGGGGAGGTGAGCCATGCCTGGCCTGGTGCCACAGACAGATGGCTGATGTGCCAATAGTTCTGTAGTACTACACTACAACAGCTGACTGCTGGCTGGTGCCACCAAGCCTGAGGGGGCTTTCCTATCTTGTCACACAACAAGCCTCTGTCAATGTCTTAAATTATTTAGTTTATATTGAGCAACCTTCAAACCATTATACACTTTTTTCCCTAACAGTTATCTTCTAAACTAAGTTCTTTGATACTAATGGCTTGGTGTAAAATCAATTTAAATACACCACTTTACCTCTTTACAGACGTCACAACAATTGTTAAGGAATCCACAAGAGAAAATACAGCTTAAAGGCCACCAATATACTTATTCAAATTGTTGATTGGTTAAATATCAATGTTCTCAGACTAATAATTAAAGGCAACTATTTATGGTTTTAGTGGAAACAAAAATAAAGCAACAGATATGAAATTTCTTAAAAGCCAAATTACCTATGTTTAAGCACAGCCAGTGTAAACTTCCTAGTATTTACCATAATATTCATTTATAAGTTATTAAGACATTGAACTTAGAAAAATAGACAAATATGGTAGGCGATTGAATATAGACTAACAAATGTAGCCATTTTTACAAATTAAGGTCAACAAGTCCTAGAAAGAGCTATTTATTAACAGCCCAACAGACAGGGTAACTCGAGGACCTATGACTTTATATGTAGTCCAAACCATGCAAATTTACAAGCCTGGTACTTCCTTAGACAACATCTGGACCCTGACTACTACCCAAATTGTACACCTTAGACTTCTCTAGTACTGTCCACATCAATGAAAACCAGTGAGTGGGCGCTGTGTCAGTATTTGGAGAACCACGAACAGAACTTATTGCCAACAATATCAATAACACTGATTGCAGTGTTGTAAGTATCAGGATTACAACACTGCACCGTTCGTGCCAACATACAAATTAATATAAAGTGGCAAGAACAAATCCATAGTATTCAATGGATACATTTTTTTTAACTCTAGATAGGTATCACGTATGAGTATGACGCTAAGAGTATCAATACATACATTTAACGCAATCAAAAAACTTCACAGTTGATAGATTGATAATTGTTTAATAAAAATCACTAAAATACAAAAAAAATATGAAGATCAATTGTTAATACATTATGTTACCTTATATTATCAATTTCAGTGACTACTAACCTACATAAAACCCTATTGAAAAGTATTTTTTTTTTCGCTTCTAAAAATTTCTAGGCATATTTTTTCTTTAAGTCTTCAAATTTAATAAAAATTACAGAACATTGATACATTACACCAAAGGAAGGGGGAACTGAAGCACTGCTGTTTGGATAAACATATGCCAAGATAAACAACTAATTTAGAGCAAAAATGTAACTAACAACATGTCAAAATTACCTACAATACTATCTGGGTTAAAGGACTTGAATATTTTATGACACAGTGCTAAAATAACTCCATTACATTAGGCAGCACAACTTTGGTTTTTGCTTTACCATAGGTGTTATAACACATTTTGACTAAGAGTTTTGTATTTTTTTAAAGTCTATGATGACTGCATTCTTAATTTTACAAATTTGAGCTTCACGCTCAACTTAAATCAATAAATGTTTTCCCTGCGATATACAAAAGAATAGCTCTTGCCAAACTTGAGTCACGTGAATGCAAGATGTTTGGCAAAGCTTTTTGCTGTCTTAATTACTGTAATTCATAGCAGCTCTCTTACTTCCTAAAACCCAACTAAAATCTCTGTTGCCAAATTGTTTTTGCCATATTAATTTCAAACATCCATCAAAATTTTGTTGTCATTAGTATTGGTAAAATAAGAAAATATTTTTAAAATACTACTTCTTGGAGTTACCACATAATCAAAGAGCTAATTCGATCTTTCAAGTTAATTGACCAATCTGGAGAAGATAAAGCTGTCTTACTTCAGGGCCATTCTAACTTCCGCCTTCAAATGTTCCACTTCCACAATAGTGTTTAGTTGAAAAAAAACTGTAATGAACTTTACACGTTTGTTTAATTGCTATTTATTATTTATATTATTATTCATTGTAATATTGCTACTATTAACTGTTATTTTAATATTAAATAATTATTCATTGGTGTTAATGAAACCAACAAATGCTAATGGACATAATGTCATTAATGCTAATAACCCAATGACTTAATGGGTGGGGCTTCCTATTGTGCAGCCAGTAAACGGCCTTCCGTCTCCTGGTTACCATGACAGTTTTTAAATAGAATTACTCAGTGGGGGAAGAGTAGCTTTCTATCTCATTTCTACCACTCAGGGCATCTCACTCGCATCAGTGTGTTCAATAGGTCGTTATCTAAGCGTCCTATTTAGAGAAGAGATTTCTTTTATTGGAAACAACTCTATGAGCGTTCAGAATCTATCTAGTAAGTACATTAGAGTTAGATAGCTATGGTAGTTTTATTGAAACTAGTTCAATGCTAAGCAAAATTGAAGAAAAAAATAATATTTTTAAAACCCTGCTTCTTGAATACAAGATTGAAGCTGATTCTTACAAAGCACAGATCTTGAAAGATGTTCAGTTGGTTGGTGCTAGCCTACATCTCAAACTAATCAGAAAGATTACATCTACTTTAGAGGGAATCATTACTGAATCCAGCTTCTAACATTTGGGCATAGTCAGAGTATAAGAAGAACTGTTTAACTCATTTGTGAATCCCTCTGGTCTAAAGAAGGTAAGCAGTGTACTGAAGAAATCGATCATCAGTACATTTGTAATTTTGTACTCATATTCTAATGAATTTATATTTCATGACGTTCATTTGTGTTGTATTTCTATGAACACGTAATTTACAAATTAAGAACTAAGATTACTTGCTATATGCGAAAATAATAGTATTCTTAAGGTTAACTGAAGCCAACAACAAAAACATTATGGCTCTATTATTTTTACGTTATTAGAAAGATCTACTGGTAAACAATTTTGTGCCTTGTAATAAGATAGGAAGTATTCTCCCTAAACAATTTTGATATTATTTTTTAAACTAGCCTTTCATTTACTGGTGTTCACTTCCCTTTATTTGTGTCTTTTTTACTTAAGGTGGCCTTTTCCTAAACTGTCAAACTACAAACAAAAGGCGGTCCTATACTAGCAATGCAAATTTACTGTCAGTGGGCCAAAACTTGCTTTTCTATTTCATCTTTATGGTTCTTGTTTATTATTTTGTAATGAATTATAGTGAACATTTATGATTATTGAAAGTCCATTCTAGTGGATAATAAGTTGATATTTTGAGTTTTTCAATGTACAATCACCATGAATAAATTTCCAAGTTTCACACATTTAACCATTAAAAAAGTATACAAATACTAAATTTTTTACAAAAACCAACTTACGGTCCACTAGTCTAGGTCTTAAACTGTCAAATAACACTTCAATTGTTAAAATACAAATAATTATTAACACAAACTGAATCGTTGAAATAGAAACCCATGCTTTTGGTGTTTTTCAAGCCGAACCTGTATTATACGTAAATTTGTATTTGTTTACAAGTAATATAGAATAACTAGGATTATTTCTCAGAATTGCACAATTTGCATCTTTAATTATGAATTTACACTGAATGCATGCCTAAACTGACCTAATATGACCCTACCTCCACCCTTCAGATGTACGATATTGATGTACCTATGCTGATATATACTATAATTATCCGGGTGACAAGCGATCTGAGTCTAGATTCAAATTGCACAAAAAAACCCACCCAACCATCTTGACAGGGATATGCCCTAAACTGCACATCTAATGGGCTAAAACATCTATAATAGGAAAAGCTACAAAAATGTATTTTGTAACTACAGATCTATGAATAAATTAAAGCAAGCTAAACAAAGCCAAATAGCATATTTTTAAAGTAAAATTCCCTACATGAAGTCATAGGGATACAAAACGTTAGTTTAGTTTTAGAGGAACAACAAACAGAATGCAATATAAGCGCAATGTGCATTTATTTTTTTTTCATTCCTACAATTTAGTAGCTACACGAGACAGTGTCATGCAAAGGATCAATGCATCAAAACATTGCCGAGCTCGGCATTCACCAAATACAGTAATCAGTTTTCTCCTTTCCGTCGGACTGCTGTTCATGCAACTTGTCATTCTCTATAACATTTGTTATTAAATTTCAGCACATGTTCTTTTTTACTTTCCTTTATTTGACAACTGTTTTCTGAATTCAAACAAGTAATGTACCCTTTTTCTAGTATTAATGACCCAACTGATCCGACAAATTTCTTCCCATAGTTTTGTAGTTGTAGTGCATGTGATTAATAAATCCTTAATGACAATAGAAAACAAATTGCCAAGGGTAAAGTCAAGTACCAATCATGACTTCTCAGCCTAATTTTACTGTTCATTTATTTAAAAGGAATTTACCCCCATGTAAAAATTATCTTGTCTATTTGAACAGCCATCCATGAATTGCATTACAAATATTTATTTCAAATTAAATATTTAAAAAAAACCCCTTTCTTTAAGTATTTTTTTCACTTAGTACACATTTCGAATTGACAAATTGTTATTTCCTTGATTCAAAATTTCCAACTAACCTTTTTATTGGATATAAAGCTTATCCTGGTATATACATCCATATCAATCATATGTGCAAAAGTCTGCACTCAATGTGTTATACCTTCCATATCTAGCTTAAAGACATTACTCATTGTCTATACAAAATTTACATTCACATCGATTTCTGAACATGATGTTTCTAATGTTATTTTTGTCTTTCCAAGTAAATATTCTACAGTTGTAGATGAGATTCCAATGACAATTATGAAAAGATCGTCAGTACATACTCGTATTTTAAAGCCATAAGTACATTTAATTAAATCGTCATTTAGATCTGGATACTTTCCAGACAAATTAAAGTTATCAAAAGTTATCTCTGTTTTAAAGAGGTAAATGACAAAATAGCTTTATGCTACAGACCAGTTTTATTGCTATTGCTCCCATCATTTTCAAAGATATTTGAAAGAATAGTTCATATTCAACAATCAAGATAACTAGTATCAAATAATCTCTTGGACAAGGAGAGCAGCATGGTTTCAGGCAAAAAAATCAACTAACTTCAGGAGTAAAATTTAAATAGAATATTGTTGATGCAATAAATAAGGGAGAGAAAGTTGTAAGTATCTTCCTTGATCACACCCATTCTTTTGACAGTGTCTCCCATTCCACAAAAAAATGTAAAAACTAAAATCATTGAGCATTAAATCAAAATAATCTGCTTGGTTTTCCTTTCTTCATTTGGTCCATGGTGGAATTTTGATGGTTTTCCTTCTAACTCAAGGACCAACAGCAGTATGTTGAAACTGAACATTAAACAGATAGCAATTACTGTATCTCAAAAATACAAGTCCAAACTTCAAACTGTAAAGTACAGAGAACCTCAGGGATCCATATTGGTTCCTTTGCTATTTTTATGCTAAATGGGGAGGGGGAGTCTTCCAGACAAAGTAACTAAGAGTTATTTGAACTTCTATTTCTATGCACAGGACATTCATTTTACAAGAAAATCCAGTAATAATATTTTAATTTTATCCAATCTTGTTTTACTAAATATAAAATAGTTTTAGAGGGCAATAATCTATTGATGAATTCTCAAAACTCAAATTGTATATATTTCTCTACAAAACAAAACTAATTTTAACTTTTGTATAAACATTGACAAAACTTCTTTATTAAGAATAAATCGGGCAACGTTTCTGGGTTTAACAATTGATGTAAGTCTATCTTGGAGTAATCATGTACATAATGTGATAAATAAAATGTCATCAAGATTATATTCATTATGACGAATGTAAAAAATATGTAACTTGGATATATTAAAAAAATGTATCATTCTTAAATAATCACACATATTGTACGGAATATACATTTTTGGAGCCACGTCAACTCATAATTTAAATAAATTTTTATAAAACAAAAAAGGCCTTGAGAATAATGTTTAGCTTAAAATATTCAAACTCATTAAAACATTTATTTGCTGTATTTAAAATTCTCACTGTTTATTGTTTATATATTTTTAAAACAATTACGTATGTAAAAGAACACCTTAGTAGGGCTAATTTGACACTAACCACTCCTACAGTACCTGTAGCAAAACTATATTACATAGGCATCATTTGGGATGCTAAAAAAATAACTTATAAGGGTAGCACATTTTTAATTTTACACAGTTACCAGATGAAATTAAAAAGGAAACATAATTATAATTTAAATCTAAATCTAAGCAGTTTTTAAATGAATTAGCATTTTACTCAATATCAGAATTTCCCTGAGTACTCAGATCTGTTTCAAATATCACAATCAAAATAAATTACGTTTAATATTGTTATGCATGTCATAAAATTTAAGAAGCTTTTTTTTATTATATGACATGTTCAACTGGTTTTCATTTTTTAGATTGGGATATCAAAGTATTCTTATAATTTGAGACTGTATTCAAAAGCGTTTCAACATTTTTAATAAGAAAGTTTTTAATAATTTTAAAGATAGGTTTTTTTTGTTAACAAGAAATATTTATATAAAATCAGCTGCTTTTCATATAATTGTGATTTTTCTGTACATTCCAGTGTAACAGTAAATTACAAATAAATTTTATGAAGGTTGTTTAAAAATAAAGAAACATTAAAGTCTATCAAATCTTCTGCGTGTATGACATGCCTTGTACATTAAAGGCATTACTCCGTCTATAATGTATCAGACATAATCAATGCGTAGGGCAGCCAACTTCTGGGTCACTAGGTTACTCCCTGCTGATTCCAACTTAGATTTAACTAACTTCCATTTCATCCATAGAACAAATTTGATATGGTGATTAAAAGTACTTAGTTGGCATGTTAAGACTTTGACTATTTGATTGTTATTAAAAATTTTTTTAATCAGAGTATTTAATAAAAATCATATTATTGCATCTTAAACATTAAATATGCAATAGATACAAAAATTGTATGACACTAAAAAAATTACGTAACTTATATAAAGTCTAATTACCTTACTAAATTATTCACGATTCTTGGCAGTAAGTTTGTTTGGCGGTGGTATTTCGGTATGTCTGTTTTGTGATGTGTGAAAAGAACAAATTTGACTAGATAAAATAATAAATGTTTGCAATCATTCTACTTTGAGCTAATAAATGTTCAAAACAAGTGACATTATTTCAAACTTAAATTGGAAATTTATTATCTTTTGTATTATATTTAAAAATGTTGGTAAGAATGAAGTATGTATGATTGGAAATGCATTAATGCTGTTTATGACAAAAATATATTCAACTAAAAGTATTGGATCAAATTTAATAATATGATGGCCTCTGTCTTATGCATTGAAAAGAACATAGGTGTTTGGACTAAGGCGAATAAAGAAAGTGAAGGTAATATACAGGAAACAGAAAATCATATTAGTAAACTACAAAAATATGGAATGCAGGAGAGTAAAGAAAAAAAATACCCACGCACACTATTAATAGTATGCTGACAAACTAACATATCATTTACACCAACTGTGGTGAAATCTAGGTACTGAAGAAAGGATACTTGGTTTTATTAGCCTGATACATGATATAATGAGATAAAAAGATACAAAAGTTTTTAGACTTTTATTAACTTTGTTGAATAAAAGTCAACATTCAATGCCTTTTCAATCCTATAGAACAATATATATATATATATATATAAAATGTATGGTTTTTCAAAGCCAGCTACCAAATCAAAAGGAGGATAAATAAAAAATTCAAAATTAGATTAAAGTACAAAGTACTTGTGTCTTGGAGTTTAAATATTGAT
Organism: Stictocephala bisonia; assembly: GCA_035578905.1. Classification (NCBI taxonomy): domain Eukaryota; kingdom Metazoa; phylum Arthropoda; class Insecta; order Hemiptera; family Membracidae; genus Stictocephala; species Stictocephala bisonia. Next base: position 153,021 of record JAQJVL010000149.1, on the reverse strand, counting down.
ATACCATCACAGAGCTAAATTCAGGTTTTGTAAAAAGTGACAAAATTATATTATATCAATGACAAAAATATCTAAGCTCATCAATGTTTCAAAGTTACAGTATACTAATATCTCAACTTAGACTGTGCGTTAAAAAGTTGTAGAGTATTTTCTATTAATTTGGATAGTTTTTGCATGTTCCCTTTAAAACTAAGTACTAAGTGAATTAAGTTAAGTAATGAAATAAGAAATAAGTGATGAATGTTATTATCTAACTGAACTATGTACAACTCTGCAGTGTAACTAGTTGTAAAGAAGTGAACAAGCTCTAATGAAAGTGGTGAGCGTGTGCTTTGGCTGGAAGCAGCTCTGTCATGTTTCCAGCAATCATTGATCACGGTTGACAGCTGCTCAGGTTTTTGGCAGAGAAGTCTTCTGTCTCATCAAAATCTTGGCAACAACTAACTTAAGCAAACAAAGACTGTAAGGTTATATTATAAACAATTACTTGCATTTAGTGCAGGTACATAAAACGCAAATGTAGAGCATAATGAGGATTTTATCTTAAGCAAAAATATAGCCCATTTGAACAGGGGGCTATTATCAAACTATCTTTATTTGCATATAATGTAATAATTACATATATAAATAGTTAGACCTACAAATAAATGATTATAGTTAAAGGGTAGTACCTTTTATAATCATGAAACAACTATTTTCAACGAAAAATTGCTCACTACAGTTGTTGAGTGTTGCTCCCCTTTATTTTTCCAAAACTGTTATATTTGGGGAAGCAGGGCTCCCCCCTGGGTACACTACCGTATTTGAAGGATAAATTAGATTTACTCAATCTGCTGAAAGGTACTAAAAAATCGTCTATTTTCAAAGTAAAAAATATTTCAACGTTTGCTATTAACAATGCTGGACATTTCATTCAGAAAATCTTTTACCTTCTTCGTGACATGGGCAAAAATCCCCAGGTAGGAATTTTATGAGTTACAAGTGTTACAACTGACCCCTTCACTGCTTACAAAATTGAAATTGTATACATGTTTTAACAATCTAAAAATATTGCAAATTAAATTCAGATGAAGTTTTTGTCTTCTTGTAAACAAAGTAATAAAATAAATACTGAACTAATGTAGTACAAGTTTTGAGTGTATATAACATCTGTAAATGTACTAACGTTCTTCATCACCAATCAGTGATCAAATCTAAAACTCCTGTCGGCGCAGAAATTATATGCACTCGAGTTTGAAGTTTGTTTCGTAAAGAACTATCACACCATTATTTTCCTCGTTTGATTGTACGTTAGGTCATATGCATTTTTTTAATTTTATTAAAAGGTTTCATAGTTTTTAACTTAGTTGGATCAAAAAAAGTACCGGAATTTTGACTAGTTTTCACGGTACATTATTATAACTTTGTACTGATTATGATGGAATAAATTCATTTATTCATTTACACTGTTATAACTCAAAAACCCGTTAATATATCGCATTTATAGTTTAATACCTGATTGATATGATTGTTTTCTATAAGTTTTATCAATTCTACAATTTTAACTTTCAGAGAAAAAAAATGCTTATCAATTCCCTGAAACATTGTTTTCTTGGCTTCTAGAAGTCCTAAAATTGATTACTTGGTCTTATTGTAATCCTTATGACATGAATAGTTAAGGTACATTATTTTCATATGTTTAAATAAATGCAGTGATTTTATACCAATTTAAATGCATTAATTTAGTTATTTTAAATTCACCACATTTACCTAAACTTTTTTTGTAGGCCTCTTATTTACTTAGAAAACAACCTTCAAACTCTGGTGTACTAATTTCTGTGCTGACAGTAGTGCTGTGGTAAAGAATGTCACCTAGTTATCTGTTTTTACATCCACAGAAAGGATTCAAGTACCTACTATTTTTTTGCTATCTTCCAAGTTTTTTATAATGAGTTTTGTGGCCAATATCGTTTGATTGATATAATTTTTTCCCAGCACATACTTTATTGTTTAAGGAGGCTATTTTCTCCGCAAAAAAAATCCAAAAACATGTTTCTACTTTAACGATTCGATTCATAATAATAATCGTATCGTATCACTAAAAGAGTCATATTTGAAAGGTGAAGTGGACCATAACATGTTTTTTTGTAAAAATTTGAGTTTTTATACTTTTTATACACATTTTATACACAGTTAATTATGTGACATTTTAAGTCATTATTGATGATTTTACATTAAAAAACTTACAACTCATGGTCCGCTAGAATGGGCCTTTAATAATCCCACAGCGTTCACTATCTCATTATAATACACAGGCCTGAGACAGACCTTAGATCAACTGTATCGTATAAGCACAAACTATACAGTTGAAATATAAAAACATGTTATGGCCCGCTGATAAAATTGCTGTGCTACAATCCGGCTGTCGACTTTCAAGTGGTAGTTTAGCAGTTTGGGAAATGGCTAAACTGCTAGGGGTGTTTGATCCAAAATTATTTTTAATTTTTTTAATTATAATTGTGAATCTTCATATAAGTAAGAAATGTGTCAAGGAAAATAATTTTAAAACATTTCTGTGTAGATATGGTTACCTAAAGTGGTCTTTCTAGGAACATAACTCATTAAAAACTGTGCGGTATATTTTATTTAAATTTTAGAATATAATGGGAAAAGGGTACTAACCAACCTAGGGTAGTGTCAGACCAATAATGATGTACAATAAGTAGGGGAGCGACCCTTCCTTCAAGTGCCCACCTCCAAGAAAATGACACTTTAGGCAAGATGGATGGTAATCCTTACTGTTGATATTGCTGGCTACAATATTCATTGCAAGTCTGATTTGGTCAGTGATATTTATTTAATTTATGAACGTCCTACCTTATTTATTTTATATCAAATACAAACAATTGAGAGATTTTAACATAGGTAGCAGTTGACTTTCTCTTCCCCGTATGGCTACTTTTATCAGTAGCTCACTCTCCCGTTTTCCATTTGTACACAGTGGCGCACCCAGGATTTGACTTTGGGGGGGGACATCGGGGGGGTCTGGGGGGTATGGAATACCCCCCCGGGAAGAAGGGGGTCCGGGGGCCCTCCCCCGGAAAATTCTTTAAAAATTAGGTACAGAAAACTGAGATTTTATAGATCCTGAGACATAAAAATACTATCAAACTTAGCTTTTTAAATTTAAAAACAAGTTTTACTGGAATAATAAATTACGAATTTTTCAATTTAAACTGAGTTAACGTTTCCGACAAACACTGATCCTAACATCGGCTGCAATTAATTGACAATTGCAATGCAGCATTTTTTTACTACTGTACCGGGTTTTTTGACCGGTACATTTCGTTTTTTTCGTCGTTGTCTGCCAGGCTGCCTGAGATCGCTCATGCCCTGCGATTCGCGTACTTTGGTGGCCGTTGGCTCAGTTCCGTTTCGTTCCGTGTTCCAGCAGTTTCGGTCAGGTTGGCCTGTCTGTTCAGTTGTCTTGTGCTGCCTGCAGAAATAGACATGTTCGGCTAAGGCTCCTAAAACTCCAGGGTCCTTGAGTAGGACGTTTCACCCTCGGCCTGCCGTCCGGGGATTGTCTACCATCTGCACTGCTAGCCTGGCCTGAGGACCATGTTGAAGCATAGAGTCGCCCGCTACCTTCTCTACATCTTTGGGGTAGAAGTCTTCTGTCCTCAGGTCAGTGTGTTCCAGTTTTGTTCCCGGCGGCTGAGCTGGGGGGTTTTGAGGCAGATTTATATTTATAAAAAAAAAAAAAAAAGGAAGAAAAAAATGTTTGTGGGACAATTTAATGTGGCCTAGGCCTAAAGTGAACGGACCAAAGTGATTTATGCAACACAGCCATGGGGACCTATATGTGTATTTTTTTTTATTTAAAGGGAAAAAAACAAAATACAAACAAAAGGAACTTTTGATGTTAATATTTATTTATATTTATATTTCTTGTTATTTAGTTTAATTAGTTTATTTTGTTGTTAGATATTTTAGAGTTTATATTTGTTAGGTCCCTATTGTTAAATTGTGTTGTTATTTATTTTTATGCTGTAGGCCTAGTGATTTAGTTATTTATTTATTTATTTCGTGTTTGGTATTATTGATGTCAGGGGATAATAGAACGGTACCGTGTTATATATATTTTTTAAATTGTTTAGTTTTTAAACTCACCAAAAGGGGATTGTTGTTCTTTTAATTAACTTCTAATTCGGAGCTGCCCAGGGATTCCGGCTTACTCCCTGGCCCGGTGGAATTATGGGATTTGGGCTAAATTGCCGGTTTAATTGTTGTTTGCCAGAAGTTTTCTAAATTTTCACTTTTATTTGGGGCTTAAAATTTGCTTACGTTTGGGGTGTCTCTGGCTAGGCTGCAGATAGGCCATACACCATGTAGTTGTTAATTTTGGTTTTTGTAGAGTTTGTGGTTTTTGTAGCTTTGGTGAATCTTGTTAATTTTAGTGTTTATTGTTATTTATTTAATTGCGTCTATTTATTGTGGCCTTCTGCCAAGTTTTGATTATTTGTTGGTTTAATTGGAAATAAATTAGTTTTGCTCAGCTGCCGAGTATTATTTTGACCCTCCAACTGCCACCCGTGATCCCATCGCTCGACTTGTTTTGAGCCATCCCCCGGTTGGCACGCTTACCAGCTTTGGTGGGGGATGGGTCTCACTACAGTACTAAAAACTGAGGGGGAAGTGAACCTCCTCCACCTTTAACTGTGTCCCTGGCTCTTATTTGCTTACGTCCAAGAACGGTATAAAAGTATAAACTAAGGATAACAACTTTGAGTGGATTGAGTTGAACCACAGACAAACATAGGATATAGGATTGTCTTTGGTTGAACGTTGAACACTATGATTTTTCGTCAGTTTATTGCCGATACAATACTCAAAGCTTATACCAATACCAATTACCAACCAATACAGTACAGGAAGAAACAGGGTAAAATAATTAGTTTATTACCAAATTCAATTTAGGTGATGTATTTTATATTTACACTGAAACCAACATATTGCTACAAAATACAGATTATCTGTAGAAGATCAAAATAAGATTCTATTCAAATCTTGATGTCGAGACGGCGTGGTTTTTTCGCAAGTTCGTTTAAAACCTCTTCACTACTAACGGTTATGTCTTTATGCACGTACAATAACGCCAAACCATTCAGTCTAGTTTCTGATGATGAGTTTCTTAAGTAGGATTTCAAATATTTCAAGGTCGAAAATGATCGCTCAGCAGTACATGAAGTTACTGGTAGAGATACCAAAATTTGTAGAAGCTTGTGCACAGAGGGGTACATTGTTTTGTCGCATGCTTGTAGAGCTTCTATAGCATCTTTCTATACTTTTTTTTATTCAACTTAATGTTTTCTCTTTTTTGTGAATCAATTTGTTTTAGTCTTCTTTGCCATACTTTGAGTTCTCCCATCAGTTGCTGCGAAGAACGTGTGGTAAGATCTGAGCAGTATTCTTGAAACAAAGTGTCAACAGCTGCTTCGGGAATTTCTTCGTTGTCACAACTAAGAAGTGCTTGGAATGAAGATAATATGTCCTTTTGAGATAAAAATCTATCATTTAGTTGAGCAATAAAGTGGTCAATAAAAGGAATAAACAGTGTTCTCTTATAATATGACTCTGGTCCATCATTGGGCATGTTGTCTCGCCCTATTTGCCTCTAAGATAAGCGTGGAGTAGAGATCTCGATGTCATTTCGTTCACAAATGTCAAGAACCTTTCTATAGATATTTGAAAATTCCTCGTCTGCCTTATCTCTTATTTCTTTTATTTGGTCCCAAGTGTCTTGAGCGTAGTTCACAGCACCTGCAAGGTCAATACTTTCTGACTCAAGAAATTTTGTAAGAGGAAGACTGTATGAAAATATTTTTTTTATTACTTCAAGGGACAAAATGAACTCCGATTTTCTAACTGCACACAGTGAAATATGTGCATTTGCACTTGTGTCCTTGTCATTCCATGTCGATATCTCTTCAAGCGACTTGATTACCTCATCATACTTCTCAGCGAAATTGTCTACGGCGTTATGTCGTTGAATCCACCGAGTAGGGCTAGGCTGCTTGAGTTTCTTAGAGGGATTTTCAGAAAACTTGTTCAGCACAGCTTGCCTCTTAGCGGTATTTAAAAAATCGTAGACCTTATTCACCGTACCTAAACAATTTCTGACCATCATGCAGTCGCAAGCATCAGATATGGCCAAATTCAAAGAGTGACTGCTGCAGTGGACGTAGTGCGCATTTGGAACTTCTTCTTTGATGTAATGTTGCACACCCTGATGTACACCACTCATAGTTGAAGCTCCATCAAACCCTTGCCCACGAATATACTGGATATCAATTCCAAAATCTTTTAGTTTTGTCAAAATTACATTGGCGATCCCCTTTCCCGTCAGGTCATATAGTGGCACAAATTGAAGGAAATCTTCTCTCACATTATTGTCTGCTTGGTCCACATATTTAGCGCACAAAGACAACTGTTCGATATTAGAAATGTCTGCTGTTTCGTCTGCAATGACAGAAAAACATTTAGCATCATTTATTTTATCTACAAGTTTGCGTAGAATAATGTCATTACAAGCTAAGATAATTTCATTTTGTATTTTCCAGCTAGTGTATGTAGCATTTTTTTTTAGCAGTGAATAGGTGCTGTTTTAACGCATCATCTCCACTCTCAACTCTCAACCTTAGAAGGGCTCGGAAATTGCCCTCATTCTCAGTAAACATTTGTTCTCCTTCGACGTCAAGCAGGCCTCCATCCCTGTGTCCTCGCAATGCCAATCCCTGCCTTCCACAAAATATCACCGTCTTGATTACTGGAGACAAAAGGCGTCTGTTTTCTTTAACCTGTTCTTTGACAGATTTGTCTATTTGTGACACAACATCCAGTTTCTGCCTATTATGAACTGCTAAGAAACTTTCTGCGTCCAATTTGCTATTAGCGTGATAAGCAGTCAACTCATGTTTTCGAAAGTCTTCTTGAGCATGTACTTAGTTCTAACAAATCTGCCTAATGGCAAACCTTGTTTACCAGCTCCACTTGGTGCAAACCCAACGCAGTATTTGCAAAATGCGCCGTCTAACTTCTTGGAATAAATTAGCCAGTCTCTTGCTTTTAACCAGTTATGCTGAAACTTTAACTTCTTTTTTCCAAATTCTGAGCTTGGGAAGACGTAATGTTCATCTGGTATCCATACCTCTGTTAGAATTTTCAGTTTGTCTTCATAAGTAATAACATAAAACCAAATACTTTGTCTTAATATTTTTGTTAGATAATTTTTGAAAATACATTAAATGAAAATAAATTAAGGCAATACTGTAGAGCAAAACATATTTATGTGTAATTGTAATACATTCAAATTCGTATTCACTTTAAAAACTTATAAGGTAAAAAACATTTTCTTGGTCATTAAATTCGTGAACTTTTGATACCATATGTAGCCATAATTTGTTGCTTTAACCTAAGAAAATTCAAATAAACATTAAGTAAAAAGTGAAAACTTAACTGTTCTCGCGTTCTTCAATTGCTTAATGTGTTACAAAATAATTTAATTTATTTTACTTGAAGAAATTATTGAATGCAGTAACCTTATCAATCATGATTTGTGATTTGCCTTGAGGGCAGTAAAAACTGTACGGTGGCCGGCGCGGCGAGGGGACGCGACGGCGGCGGCGGAAGGCCAGGCCGGCCGCTGCGCTGGCTTCAACAAAACCCGACCGTAACCCCTCCTTATAGTATACGTCCTCCTAGGGCCGCTCCCGCTAGTATTCCCCTCCCGCCACCGCCTGCCACTCCCCACCCTATGCGCGGACTGGACTATCATATTTACACCAATAATAGGAATATCATTATTAAAACAGATGAGTGGAAATATATTTATAAAAGTAGAATAGAATAACTGTATGGAGTAATTTACGTCTGTGGGTAAAATAATGATTCTTACCTGTTTTCCAATAAAATTGCCTATGTCATGAGGAAGGTGACTGGATGCGTCTAATTCTGGCATTGGTGTCGGCGTTGGCAGAGTTGGTTGGATGTCGACAATCATCTGGTCGTCTTTTTTCAATGCTTCGTTAGTGTACACATTCGCACTTGGTTCTGATTCAGTTTTACTTTTACTGCAACATGGCTGTGGTTGGGATTCGTCTTCTTTTTTTGTAATTTTGATATAGGACAGTATTGAACCAGATTGTTCTAGCTTTTTCTTCTTATTTACACTCATCTTAAATCACAGCAACTTAAACTTAACTTAAAGTGAAACTTAACTTAAAACTTAAACGTTATGCAACGCCACTATCACTGAATATATATATTGCACTATCACTGCTAATAGGAATCTCCTGATAACTGACAAAAGTTCAAGCTCACATCGCGAGTCAAGACAAAACTACTGACTGTGTACTGAGTGAGTGAGGGAGGACTGAGGAGTGACGAGGCTGAACGGCCAAACGGTGGTGGGGGGTTGTGATGTGAGTAGTGGGAAGTGTATGGCGGAGCAAGGAGGGGATGGGGCAGTGACCTTGGATGAGACAGTTGTTGGTAGTCGCCGTGCGGCGCCAGTGGCCCTTGAGTGAGGAAAGTAGTTTAACCGGTTTACGAGTGGTAGGGAGGGGGCAGAGAATTCTCAGTACTGTCCTGGCCGCCGTGAACGTCGTATCGAACATCCCCACCCCAATCTAACATTGATGGGTGTTGGGATTGTTTTGGTGTTAAGAGAAGCGCTTTTATTGTTATTTTTCGTTTTCAAATACAGTATATTTAATTGTATATATTATAGGCTCCTGGGGGGGGACCGGACCCGTTCGTCCCCCCCCGTCGGTGCGCCCCTGTTTGTACATACTCCACTTAAAAAGTTTCACGCTTACATTTTTTAACATATTATGTATAGTACGTATTTCAAATTTTAACATGTTTAATAGGATAAATGTAAAGGACATGGGCGAGCCGGTGGCCGAGCGGCCTAAGGCGTAAGGACTTTGAGCTTGGGTTAGAAATAGCGCTGGTTCGAATCCGGCCTAGAATGGAAGATTTATCAGTAAAATTCACCTTCTACTGTACTGGTTCGCCTCCTTATTCTGTCTGAATAAGACCCTCGCACAGATCAATAGTCTATGAGGAAGGGTAAGAAGGAGATCGGCCTAGTGGACCCTGATATGATGTTTTTCCCAACTGGTTTTAATTTTTTTTTTTAATATTGAACTAGAACAATAGTTATTTGTATTAAAAATAATACTTTTTTAATTAGCATAATACGTGTTGGTACTTATACAGTACAAGTAAACGTCACACAACACAAATTTATTACAATATAAGCACAAAATGCACAAATATATTACAATACAATTACAAAATGCAAGAATATTATGGTGCATAATATTGTAATAATTGTGCATTGTAATATATTTGTGTATTCTGTGCTTATACTGTAATAAATTTGTGTTGTGTGACGTTTACTTGTACTGAATTAAAAATAAATCAAGGTGAATATTAAAATACGATCTCAGGGGTCACTAGACAATTAATTGTCCTCTTTCATAACAGGTTAATTTCAATACTGTACGGGCCCAAACAAAGCTTTAATTAAAAATAAAAAAATAAAAAACTAACGTGGCCAGAAATTCAACGAGGCGGCAGGTAAAGAAAACTCAGCGAAGCTCTCAATAAATAACGGACAAGTGAAAAGGCGCGGAACATGACAAGTGGGAGGGGTGCGTGTATGTACGTGCGTGGGTGGGTAGGCACGATATCCCTGGCGTGTCTGTCAGCCGGGCAATTCTCACCGCCTGGTTCCGTCTCTATTTGTAATCAGTTTAAACGTTAAAGGGCACGCAAAATGGTTCCAACGTGAACACACCCGGCGCTGTAGTTTATTGGTTTACCCAAACACGTCTCCTATATAGTGTATATACACTCCCTCTCAAAATGGTTCCAACGTGAACACACCCGGCGCTGTAGTTTATTGGTTTACCCAAACACGTATCCTATATAGTGTATATACACTCCCTCTCAAAATGGTTCCAACGGGAACACACCCGGCGTTGTAGTTTATTGGTTTACCCAAACACGTATCCTATATAGTGTATATACACGCCCTCTCAAAATGGTTCCAACGTGAACACACCCGGAGTTGTAGTTTATTGGTTTACCCAAACACGTCTCCTATATAGTGTATATACACTCCCTCTCAAAATGGTTCCAACGGGAACACACCCGGAGTTGTAGTTTATTGGTTTACCCAAACACGTATCCTATATAGTGTATATACACTCCCTCTCAAAATGGTTCCAACGGGAACACACCCGGAGTTTTAGTTTATTGGTTTACCTAAACACGTATCCTATATACTGTATATACACTCCCTCTCAAAATGGTTCGAACGGGAACACACCCGGAGTTGTAGTTTATTGGTTTACCCAAACACGTATCCTATATACTGTATATACACTCCCTCTCAAAATGGTTCCAACGGGAACACACCCGGAGTTGTAGTTTATTGGTTTACCCAAACACGTATCCTATATAGTGTATATACACTCCCTCTCAAAATGGTTCCAACGGGAACACACCCGGCGCTGTAGTTTATTGGTTTACCCAAACACGTATCCTATATAGTGTATATACACTCCCTCTCAAAATGGTTCCAACGTGAACACACCCGGCGCTGTAGTTTATTGGTTTACCCAAACACGTATCCTATATAGTGTATATACACTCCCTCTCAAAATGGTTGCAACGGGAACACACCCGGCGCTGTAGTTTATTGGTTTACCCAAACACGTATCCTATATAGTGTATATACACTCCCTCTCAAAATGGTTCCAACGGGAACACACCTGGCGCTGTAGTTTATTGGTTTACCCAAACACGTATCCTATACAGTGTATATACACTCCCTCTCAAAATGGTTCCAACGGGAACACACCCGGCGCTGTAGTTTATTGCTTTACCCAAACACGTATCCTATATAGTGTATATACACTCCCTTTCAAAATCAACACACTTATTTATAATCCAGGTGTAGCTGCAATTTGGTCAACACAGTGTTAATATCCTATGAATTGTTTAAAAATAAAAACAAACCGTAATTATTTTATTTAAACAGAAATAACCCTCCTTAGTAATAAGAACATTTAATGAAAATCCAATCACGTCATTATTTTCTCGTTAAATTGTACATTACTTATGACGTATAAATTTTATTGTACGTTTATTACATATTATTCTTGTCAACCACGTATTGAAATATAAATGCGATATATTAACGGGCTTTTTAGTAAGAAAAGTGTAAGGCACAGTGAATGTAATGCACAGTGAATGTAAGGCACAGTGTATGTAATGCACAGTGAATGTAAGGCACAGTGAATGTAAGGCACAGTGTAATGCACAGTGAATGTAAGGCACAGTGTAATGCACAGTGAATGTAAGGCACAGTGTAATGCGCAGTGAATGTAAGGCACAGTGTAATGCACAGTGAATGTAAGGCACAGTGTAATGCACAGCGAATGTAAGGCACAGTGTAATGCACAGTGAATGTAAGGCACAGTGTAATGCACAGTGAATGTAAGGCACAGTGTATGTAAGGCACAGTGAATGTAAGGCACAGTGAATGTAAGGCACAGTGTATGTAAGGCACAGTGAATGTAAGGCACAGTGTATGTAAGGCACAGTGTATGTAAGGCACAGTGAATGTAAGGCACAGTGTAAGGCACAGTGAATGTAAGGCACAGTGTAATGCACAGTGTAATGCACAGTGAATGTAAGGCACAGTGTAAGGCACAGTGAATGTAAGGCACAGTGTAATGCACAGTGAATGTAAGGCACAGTGTAATGCACAGTGAATGTAAGGCACAGTGTAAGGCACAGTGAATGTAAGGCACAGTGTAATGCACAGTGAATGTAAGGCACAGTGTAATGCACAGTGAATGTAAGGCACAGTGTAATGCACAGTGAATGTAAGGCACAGTGTAAGGCACAGTGAAAAATTAAAATAACATTCTTATTACAGTCGGAGCAGAAAATATGTGTACCAGAGTTTGAATTTACTAAGAAAATAAGAGGCATATGAAAAATCCAATCACGCCATTGTTTTCCTCGTTTAGTTGTAAATTGTTATACATCAATTTTACTATAAGTTTTATTACTTTTGTCCAACGTTGTATTATTTATAATCTAGTTGGAACAAAAAAGTACCAGAATATTAACAAGTTTTCACTGTGCATCAATTTTACACTTTTATTACTAAAAGACCCGTTAATACATAGCATTTATTTTTTAATACATGGTTAATAGTGATGTTTTTTATAAGTTTTATAAATTTCAGAATTTTAACTTTTTTAAGTACAAAAAATCTTGTCCATTTCCTGAAACAACGTTTGTGGAGGGCATAAAATTAATCACTTGGTCACGTTGTAATCCTTTTGAAACGAATAGGTGCGATATACTGCTTGATCAATGTAAGGTGATCAGTCAATCAATGTAAATTGATTTAAATCAATTTGAACCAACTTCATTTACTTAAGCATATACAGTAAAAATAGAACGTCACACAATAAAAAATGTATTACAAATAAGCACAAAATGCACAAATATATTACAATACAAGTACAATTCTTTTGTGAATCCCTCTGTTCTGAGGAAGGTGAGCGTGGTTCACCGAAATCGATCACCTTAATATTTTGTGCTTGTATTGTAATATATTTGTGAATTTTGTGCTTATATTGTAATACATTTTGTGTTGTGTGGCGTTGTATTTGTATTGTATATGAACCAAAACGTATTATGCTAATTAAAAACTATTTACGCATTTAAAAATAATGCATCGTGACTGTACATTTCGTGAGGATTACAACGTGACCAAATACTGTTTCGTATAATTACTTGCACGACATCTAGAAGCCAAGAAAAAGTTGTTTCAGGAAATTGATAAGAGCTTTTGTTTTCTTGAAAAGTTTTATGAATTTCAGAATATTAATTTTTCAAGAAAACAAAAGCTCTTATCAATTTCCTGAAACAACTTTTTCTTGGCTTCTAGTGGTCGTGCAAGTAGGCCTAATTATACGATACAGTACTTGGTCACGTTGTAACTCTCACGAAATGTACAGTTACTATGCATTATCTTTACAAGTAAATAAAGTTGGTTCAAGTTAATTTAAATCAATTTACATTGATTGACTGATCACTTTACATTGATCGCGTAGCTATTCGTTTCAAAAGCATTAAAACGTGACCAAGTGAATTATTTCACGCCCTCCACAAACGTTGTTTCAGGAAATTGACAAAAACTTTTTGTTCTCAAAAAATTAACATTCTGACATTGATCAAACTTATAAAACACATTCTAGTCAAAAACGTATTGTAATATAAATGCAATATACTGACGGTTTTTTAGTAATAAAAGTGATGCACAGTGAGAAAAACTTGTTAAAATTCCGGTACTTTTTGATTAAAAGTTATAATAACATTTTGAAATAAATATGACACAACGTACAATGTGGTTGGATTTTTCATAAGCCTCTTAGTTTCATAGTAAACAGCCTTCAAACTCGGCTACATATAATTTCTACGCCGACAGCAGTGTCAAGATTTAAACAGCAGTTTTGGAGGAGCGTTATAATTTTGAACGAGAGGTTATTTGGACACCTTTCACAAAAACAACACTATAAATAACAAAGGTATAACACGCCGCTCGCACACTAACTGACAACAATGTGAAGGTATTATTGTCTTCATTCTAAATATAATGTCAGTCAGGGTTTGATTGATTTTTTGGGAAAACATAACAATTTTCACAACTCTGAGGCGTCAAATAAAAGATTAACTTTTCCAGAATTCAAACACAAGGAAAGATTATATGGGATAAAACATAAAGGAAGTTACTTAGTTAAGCCTAATTATTATAATCTTAGATAACTAAATCTTTCAATAATAAATTGTTTGATTTATTTTTAAATGTTTTTAATTTCATTTTACTTATTTTCGCTGTGTAATAATTTCATACAAGAATAATTTATGTAAAACTTGTAATGGTGTATATAATTTAGACATATTGTTAATAATTGTTGCTTGCTATATATTTTTGTTATTTATTATATTGTCATTTGTTCTCTTAAATTCGTTTTTGCAGTAATTTGGATTGTTTGCATAGTTAAAGGTTTTATTTTATTTATTTATTATTATTTTTTTTAAGACTTGTGTCAATGTTACTAGTAAACTGTTTAGCTTTTGTAATTGGAATGTCCAGTAATGTAGCGTTATGTTTATAAATAAATAAACTTATACATTTTCTATTTACTATGTAAAAAGAGAAATTTGATGTTTTAAGAGTAATTACATTTTCATAGAGTATAATTAATTTCATTCAACGAAAAACTTCTTTTTATAGAAATATTTCAAGTGTTTTTCAATAATTATTTTGAAAAAAAGTTGTTGTTTATCACTTTTATACGCTGCACAAATACTTATAATATGTTATTAAATAAAAATAATGTGTGGTTATTAATTATTGTATTGTAGTATATTAATTAGATATTATAATTAATATAAACATAATTATAATAAACAATAATAATTAATTATTGTTTTGGTCCATTAAAACACTATTCACGTAGCTAACCAACGCAACCTAGGCAGTTCCTTAGGTGTTAATGTTTATGGTGTACTGTTGGCTGTGTAATGGTTCCCGGCTAAGGTAAATCTACAATGCATGCCGCAGAGAACAACGACGCATTGCTACATAGACTCCGTTAATGTTTATGGTCTACTGTTGGCTGTGTAATGGTTCCCGGCTAAGGTAAATCTACAATGCATGCCGCAGAGAACAACGACGCATTGCTACATGGACTCCGTTAATGTTTATGGTGTACTGTTGGCTGTGTAATGGTTCCCGGCTAAGGTAAATCTACAATGCATGCCGCAGAGAACAACGACGCATTGCTACATAGACTCCGTCAATGTTTATGGTGTACTGTTGGCTGTGTAATGGTTCCCGGCTAAGGTAAATCTACAATGCATGCCGCAGAGAACAACGACGCATTGCTACATAGACTCCGTTAATGTTTATGGTCTACTGTTGGCTGTGTAATGGTTCCCGGCCAAGGTAAATCTACAATGCATGCCGCAGAGAACAACGGCGCATTGCTACATGGGCTCCGTTAATGTTTATGGTCTACTGTTGGCTGTGTAATGGTTCCCGGCCAAGGTAAATCTACAATGCATGCCGCAGAGAACAACGGCGCATTGCTACATGTGCTCCGTTAATGTTTATGGTGTACTGTTGGCTGTGTAATGGTTCCCGGCTAAGGTAAATCTACAATGCATGCCGCAGAGAACAACGACGCATTGCTACATAGACTCCGTCAATGTTTATGGTCTACTGTTGGCTGTGTAATGGTTCCCGGCCAAGGTAAATCTACAATGCATGCCGCAGAGAACAACGGCGCATTGCTACATGTGCTCCATTAATGTTTATGGTGTACTGTTGGCTGTGTAATGGTTCCCGGCTAAGGTAAATCTACAATGCATGCCGCAGAGAACAACGGCGCATTGCTACATGGGCTCCGTTAATGTTTCTTCGATTGATTATTCCATGGGTCTAGTTAATTATATTTCCTTGCTGTTTTCCAAGAATTCTAATTAATTCTAGTTGAGTAAAAGTTACTTTTATATTTAAGTAAATTATATGCTTTTAAAACAAACGTTTACTGCACTATTTCATTTTATGAGATACGGTAATATTTACATTTACCAATCTGAGTTTGCAGTCTACCATTTTGGTTTTAATCCCATAAGAACAATGTTATTTTCGAATCAGACATACGATCTCACGTATCCAAACTAAACAGTTATTTTTAAACGTATTCTTTCCAAACAAATTGTATTTGATAAAGAATGAAGTTTCTTTGCAATTATTAATTAGTTTTACATAAAAATATAAAATATTTAGTCTAAAGTCTTATATTTTCGCCTATTTTTAAAAACTATACGTATGTATTTAAAATATCGAAAACAAATCCAATGCGCAAAATGATAACGTTTAAAATGACACCTCATACACAAATATTGGTTGATAAATAAAGAAAAAATATGGATTCGCAAATAACATTGGACTTATGTGATTAAAATCAACATGGCCGACAACCTCTGCTGACTCTTACACTTTATTATGTCATTGCGCCTTCTACTGGAATGCGCTATGGATT
Source organism: Stictocephala bisonia (assembly GCA_035578905.1). Taxonomy (NCBI): domain Eukaryota; kingdom Metazoa; phylum Arthropoda; class Insecta; order Hemiptera; family Membracidae; genus Stictocephala; species Stictocephala bisonia. The sequence goes on along the minus strand of JAQJVL010000149.1, from coordinate 136,831 downwards.
TATAAGATACAAGAAAAAACACCTACACCTCCAGGAGGTTCCAAGTGACAGTTTGGACGTGACACAGGTCCATGCGTGCTGGACGAAGGTTAAGAAGTTATTCTAAGCCCTTTTGAGTTAACATTATAATTAAAGAATAAAAGACATTCTTAAATAATTTTGATTACAGCTCAATTTTACATTAGTACTATTTCTAAAACAATATACTATTTTATTATTGGTATGGTTTTTCCGAGGTATTCCTAGGGAATGTAATGTCTAAAGCTGTGACGTTGACTGTCATAATTGTCATACCCAACTGACCTCAAGTAAGTTCAGGAGCAAGGGCATCAAGTCCGGCTTTTTACGTCTCAGACGCTCCAGGGTGTGCTCTCGGATGGTGGTATCTACAACAATAAACATCAACAATATCATCAAAACCACAGGTCTATCAATCACTAAAACATCTATACTCTCGGCATGGAACTGTGTTAGACATCGCCTTGCTTTTTAACATCACTAATCATAGTTTGTTCCTTTTCTGCATATATTTTTATTAAACTAAAATTCGGATAATCACTTTGTTCAATAGCAAATTTAAATGTTGTATAAGAGATCTGTAGCTTTTAACGTATCTTTTTTTTACAAATCGACGTGTGCTATTTTTTTTTTTTTTTTTTTTAGCCTTCGTAAGGCCATGAAGATATTTGGAATTAAATAATTTATTACTGGATAACCTCCAAAAAAAGAAAAAAACATCCGTTTCCGACACTTTCCCCATCATTGACACTTAATTTATGCGAAGTTGGTCGGTAGTTTTTAGTATCGAAATGGAAGGAGTGGTTATGTTCTGGATACAACAAAAAGATATGTTTTCTTGACGTTTATGAAGGTATTATTGACTTATTGCTTCACTTGCTGGACGTGCGATACAAATCACGTCTGCTCACTCACCTGGGTTAATGTGTTTCAGAGTTAGAGGTCTGTAAATAATTGTAAGGACAACAACTCTTATATGTGTTAATATATCATCATCCAAGTGTTCTTAGTCCTAGATACGATAAATAATTAATAAATTAACTGTATATAAGTAAGTAATAAAAGACCACTTATTACTTGGCCTCCACTGATGTTTACTTATGTGCCACCCCACCCTAGTAATAATATATAAAAGAAGTAAAAGTTATCTATTTTAACACTAAATATACGATGTATACTAATTATATTAGTAGCACTAACGTTGTGATCTTGATTGTAAATAAGTACATAAGCTGCCACAAGGTGGACTTTTTGGTCATGTCAAGACGATCTAGACAAAATAAACGTTCATCTTCACTACGTCAGTATCATCAGTTACATATTCTAGTCACAAAAAAAATTAGTTAGAGATAATATTTTAACGGTTTTTTAGTACAATAATTCTACCCAGTAAAAAATATGCTAAATATCAATATTTTCAACACAGCGTACTTTAAAATATATATCACCAATTACAGTAGGCCCTGCTACTGTTAAAATTATTAATTGGACAAATTTTGAGAGGGATCAGTGATAAAGACTGACTGTTCATTTGTCATTAAGCTATTAAAATGACCCTTTCTTCGATATTAATAATAATCGACGTTAGATGGTAACAATCACTTCGTTATAGGAGTAAATCGCATGCTCAACTCGAAGTCGAAAATCTATCAATTCAAACACTGACGTCTTCGTTGATATGAAACCAAATGAATATATTACAAAGCAAAGTTTTCTCCTCTCACAACTAACGCCACTTTAGTAGGCAGTCACGCACGTCGAAAAGTCACTTTCTTTTCACTTAAAAAATCAATCATTTCTCCAGTACTTATCCACTTCCCACACTTTTTACTGCTATAAAAATCGATAAATTGTACGTAATTAGTGAAAAACTTAGCAACATTTAGACAAAAGTTAACAAACTCGTCTTTGATTTCGTAAGGTTATCATCAGTTGTACATTTAAATCAAGTTAAAACTCAGATCACAGTATATAAAGTGATTAATTAAAACATGTGTAATTATTCATTGCTAAAGCCTCCTGAGCTGATATATATATAACAAATAATAAGGTTAACGTACCTTTGTCGTCTTCAGCTACAAAATCCTATTTATTGGATTATTTATTGGATTTGACAACGTACAATGGATGTGAACATGAAGTTCTTACTCTGAAACCGGTAATCCAATAAATAGGATTTTGTAGCTGATGACGACGAAGGTACGTTAACCTTATTATTTGTTATGTGTAATTAATTATTAATGACAATATACCTGGTAACAGCCACGAGATGTCCCACTTACTCCCACCACTCCCACCTTCTCTTCCTACAAACAACTTAAAGAATTTCGTTGTTTTTGGAAAATGCTCGGTTATTATGATCTACGGCTAATTTCATACTGTAAAATGCAAATAACTTAGATTGAGTTGGTTGTCACAATGACCATTTTATTAACAAGTGTTTAGTGCTTTTTATAAACATGTTGTGTCATAAAAACCTACAATAGATATCTCATCTTTGGAATATTTGTGCTAGTAATTTGGTTAGTTAGTGAGATCTGCCACTTACCTTTTCACTTATTGGGTATAATCGCTAATAAAGAATTGGTTAACAACGTATTTTTATTTTATATATTTAATAATTTTTAATTCTAAAATAAAAAAGAAAAATAATTATTAAATTAATTAAGTTTATACACCATATCTGAGATGCAATCTAAGAGTGAACTTTTGTTTGAATTGAACGTGTTCGGTTTCATAAATGAATTGGGCCAACAATGTAGGCAAATGACAAATGAATACCAGATCCATCAAATCTTTTTTGTCTGACTCAGAGATCGAACCCGTTCCCTTGGCCTAGATTCAATTAAAGTCTTTCTTTATTTTCTTTGTTCGCCGATTGATAAGTTCTTTGTCGAAGGCCTTTGATAAGTCCAGAAATACACTTAGTGACATGTCTCCGCTCTCAATGCCCCCCACTATCATATAGACCAGACGCACCACCCCGTCTGTTGTCGATCTACCACTTCGGAAGCCGAATTGGTTGTCAGACAGTAAATCGTGACTTTCCAAAAAATGTAAACAACGTGTAAGAAAAGCTTTCTCAAAAACCTTGCTAACAACAGGCAGCATTGAAATTGGTCTGTAATTTTAAAGGGACAAGGGATAACCCTTTTTGAAAATTGGAATAACTTTTGCAGTTTTGAGGGGGGTGGGAAAAGTCCCAGAGTGAAATGAAATATTAATCAAGTGTGTTAGTGGTCCTAACAAATGTATCGACGGGCGAAGGGATCAATACCACTGTACGTGTATGGTAGGGGGAACAGATTAATACCACTGTACGTGTATGGGTGGACGAACGGGTCAGTACCACTGTACGTGTATAGGTGGGCGAACGGGTCAATACCACTGTACGTGTATGCGTGGGCGAACAGATCAATACCACTGTACGTGTATGGGCAGGCGAACGGATCAATACCACTGTACGTGTGTGGGCGGGCGAACGGACCAATACCACTGTACGTGTATGGGCGGGCGAACGGATTAATATCACTGTACGTGTATGGGCGGGTGAACGGATCAATATCACTGTACGTGTAAGGGTGGGCGAACGAATCATTGCCTCTGTACGTGTATAGGTGGGCGAACAGATAATTACCACTGTACGTGTATGATCGGGGGAACAGATCAATACCACAGTACATGTATGGGTGGGCGAACGGGTCAGTACCACTGTACGTATATGGACGGGCGAACGGGTCAATACCCCTGTAAGTGTATATGCGGGCGAACGGGTTAATACCCCTGTAAGTGTATATGCGGGCGAACGGGTCAATACCTCTGTACGTGTATGGATGGGCTGGTTCGTTAATACTAATTTACGTGTAGGTGGAGGGTCAATACCCTGTTTGTGTATTGGTGGGTGGGTGGGTTAGTACCATTCTTTGTGAATGGGTGGACGAGTGGGTCAATCAGCTATCGTATGGTGACAATATACCAAATTGTCGCAAAAAAACTTTTATCGTGAACTAGTGATGGTTCTATCTACTTGACCATCGACTACTTTTTCTTTCGAGCAGTGACAAGACCGGCTAAGTAAATTACGTAAGGGTATTAATATAACAAAATTGTCGTAGAAAACCATTTATCATCAACTAGCACTGATGCCTACTACTTGACCATTACTTTCACTTAAGAAAAATTCAATGTCGATAAAAGTGTGGTTAAACAAAGCATACAATCAATAGTTATTAGATAAAACTGTATATAGTTGTCTATGAGTGTTAATGAAACAAATTGAAATTTCATAGACTATAGCAGTCCTATCAGTAGTTAAAGATCATAAATACTTGGCTCAACAAGTGGTCGTTTGTGTTTGGAAACAGCTTATAATAGTATTTAGTTCAAACTCAAGCCTCAGCAGATGTTGTTTTTGGTTACGAACGAAGTGTGGAGAGGCGGTTAAACACGCGAACCCCGCAATGCGCAACCCCAGAGCAATATAACTTGGCCGTAACTCGTTTACACTTCTCACCAAGTGCATAGTGTGATGGTTTAGTTCGAGAAAATAAACGGCTTAAGTACAGCATCGTTTTCCAAAAACGTAACGATAACAAATTTTGCAAATAAAGTTGTGTTAGCTGGTATAACGTAACTCTTGAAAAATAATATACTTAGTACAATGTAATACAACGATACACTGGGTTGTTATATAACTGATTGGTGACGGATATGAAAACGTAAGTCTATTTACTTTAAAATAAAAATGTGACAAGTGATTTATTTGTTTTCTAAGGTTAGACCAGAACAAAGAACCAAGAAAAAATTCAATATTAAAATGAAAGCGTTTGTTTTTTATATGTAATACCACGACATAACACTCACTGTGGAGATATCAAAAACTACAAGACTAATTTATTTGAAATTTTGAGTAAATATGAATTTAAATACTAAAGGATCACTAAGAACATGTTTTATATAATTCCATTCTTAAAGGGTAGAAACGTATATCAAAAGAAGCCTTCCCTGTCTTCTAAAAATAACAAATGGAAAAAATGTAAAATATTTTATTATATATTAAAATATTATTTAATGAAACATATGGAAATATTTTTCTAAAATATACTAAAGTAAAAACAGCTAAAACAAAAAATAGAAAACAACTGTTCCGTTATTATTTTTAATTGTGCATAGTACAGTTAGTCTACTAATGTTAATGTAGTCACGAGTTACAAACTGAAGCAGAATGTCCAAGTTCCATGAGCGTAGCGAGTGACTGAGTTGGCATGCGGGTCCTTAGTTTGTTAAAAAAACTCGGTGTTTAAATATGTAACTTAAAATTGTGCACGATTTACAGAATGCTTGTTCGCTTGATATAATTAAATTTGCTCTCCATGTTGATTGGGAATAGGTACTATGAAGCCAATGAGGGAAGATGATTTATCCCTTTCATATAGTAGATGAAGGATCAAGGCCGCTTGTTTGAAGAAGCATGTGAGCGGAACCAGGATGAATAAAAAAACATCCCGAATGTAAGATTACGTTTGATTGATTATGTAAGGTGTGAGTTCTCAAAAAATAAGTACAATGATTGATGACAGATTCTGTTTAGTCATGAATAAGTAGTTGATGCCTTATTATACCTTTGATTTTCTAATATGAAAATCAAGCGAGTGGTGAGGAATCGAGTGCTTCGTGTAGCAAGCGAATGGCGAGGAGGAGGCCTACGTGTAGCAAGCGAGTGGCGAGGAAGATGCCTTCGTGTAGCAAGCGAATGGCGAGGAGGAGGCCTACGTTTAGCAAGCGAGTGGTATCATTAATAATTAATATCCCAGTGATACAGAACAACATTTATTGCTGTTTGCAATAAACTCACCACTCAATAGCTCTTTTATAAATAAAATCAGCAGGAACGGATGCATCTAATCATGGCTTAGCTAACAGTTAAGAAATGTTCTAACACGACTCTCTGTTTTAAAAGAAGTACCATAGATGAACTGGAAGTCTTATCTTCCACTGAATTAAATTCTTGTATTCAGTATTTTGAAGAATTAAATTTGGCAACAAACCAATCAAAAACAAATATAATTAATTTCAATTTGAGACATCAAGATACTGCTGTACTACCAGCAGTTTCAATAGATGGTGTTTTCCTTGAAGAAACTGAGTCCACAAAATTCCTTGGAATGTACCTAGATCGTGGTCTGACTTGGAAGAACCATATAGACAGTATTTGTGCAAAAGTCACCTCAGGTATCTTTGCTTTGCGGAAATTAGGACAATTTTGCAATAAAGAGGTTATGAAAATGGCCTATTTTGGATTAGTATATCCGCATCTTGCGAATGGTATACGACTTTGGGGGGGCTGCTCTAAACAAAGATTTGAGAGAGTATTTAAATTCCAAAAAAAAGCAGTCCGCATTATTGGCAAACTAGGTTACAGAGAGTCGTGTAGAGCAACTTTCGGGGAGCTTGGTTTGTTGACCCTGCCCAGCCTCTACGTACTTGATGTGGTTCTGCACTGTAGATCGGGTGTAGATCTGACTCAGGGTAGAGGCGTTCACCAGCATGAGACGAGAGGCAGGTACAACTTTAGAATCCAACATCACAGACTAACAGCAACCGATCATCTACCCCAGGTGTTTGGCGTTGGGCTAATTAACAAGCTTCCCGAAAGCATTAAAAATATTAACTCTCCGAATATATTTAAAACTCATTTGAAACGATTTTTGTTGTCAAAATCATTTTATTCAGTTGATGAGTTTATGACTGGCCGCTGGGTAAATTAAAAATTAATTGTAATCAAGTTCAAAACTGAGATTGTGAACTGTATCTGAGTGACTATTCACCATTAGAGTAAGAATGTATGAAATATCTTTGTGTGTTTGATTGCGACCTTGATGTGAATGAATGTTTTATTTGTCTATATTTATATATTATTTACCACCTGACGATTGCGATACATTGATGTTAAATGTTTAATTTTGCGATAAAAGAAGAATTATTATTATTATGTGTTAGGTTAAAAAGGAGTTCTTTACTTGTTACAGTATATATTATTGCTACTATGTTAGCTGAACTTTCAGTTGAATCAAATTTTAACAACAAACTTTTATCATTGTACCGGTACGTAATTTCCTATAACCTAACAATTTAGTATTTCATTTGATTGCCCCATATCACCACCGTACGTGTATGGATGGATATGTGGGTGGGTTTTGGGGTTAATATTTTTCCATGAAATTCAATCCACTGAGTATTAAAACAAACGTATGAAATTGACAGGTGACAAATCGCCCTCGCTGGCACACAGTGATTGATGAGTGACGAATGACGTCAGGCTGGCCAACTGCCAAGCAGCAGCTGTTAAATGTCGGCTCAGCTGTAGACAGCTTTCTTTATTGTTGATAATGTTGCCAAGCCATAACAACTACAAAACCCATTCACTTTCTCTGAACAGGGTAATATGTCGGCACTTAATTTTAAGTAATAAATAAATTCTCCTACTTATGAAACTTAATCACAAATTAAATAAATAATTTACAAGTGTAAAATGTTTAATATTCACTTATTAACAATTGCTTTTATACCTTAATTTTTGAAATTGCTTAAAATATTATGAATGAAATTTCATTTAAAATTTTTACTCATTCATATCCTGTCGGCTTAACTATGCCTACTACATATATTGCATGAATCTATAAATTGCAACCATTTAAAACGAATTTATCCCTATTTCTGCACGATTAAACACGACTTTATCAGCATGCGTGAAATAAATTAATTTTACTATTGCAAAGAAGGCATGGAATTAGTGCAACATGCAAGATTTTCGCGTTTCAACGTAAATGAAATGTAACTGATATATCTTTACGTCTTCTGTATTCAGTAAGATTTACAGCAGATAAAGTTCAATTTGCATGTCTTCGGCTTCAAATCTAGGGTAAACTAAAGGACACTTACCTGTTTCAATAATGTTGCGTCTCTTTGTAGATTTTAATTGTGTGTTTTATTATCTTGTCGAGTTTCCAACGCAATTACAAAAGTCCATATCATATATTGATGCCATGTACAATTAAGTATACACCGTTCACCAATAAAAAGTACGACGCGGAGGGATGAAATGTATCAAGGGCAATCTCAGGAGCTACGTGGTTAGCGGTTCCTAGATGTATCAAAGGCGTTATGCCAGTTTCCTAAACCAATGGTCACACATTGTACAGAACATACCCTAGAGATATGAAATGTATCAAGTGCAATCTCAGGAGCTACGTGGCTAGCGGTTTCCAGATGTATCAAAGGCGTTATGCCAGTTTCCTAAACCAATAGTCACACAGTTGAACAAAACATAACCTACAGAGATGAAATGTATCAAGTACAATCTCAGGAGCTACGTGGTTAGCGGTTCCCATATGTATCAAAGGCGTTATGCCAATTTCCTAAACCAATGGTCACACAGTTGTACAGAACATAACCTAGAGAGATGAAATGTATCGAGTAATAATCTCTGGAGGCACGTGGTTAGCGGTTCCTTGATGTATCAAAGGCGTTATGGCAGTTTCCTAAAGCATTGGTCACACATTGTACAGAACATAACCTAGAGAGATGAAATGTATCGAGTAATAATCTCTGGAGGCACGTGGTTAGCGGTTCCTTGATGTATCAAAGGCGTTATGGCAGTTTCCTAAAGCAATGGTCACACAGTTGTACAGAACATAACCTAGAGAAATGAAGTGTATCGAGTAACAATCTCAGGAGCTACGTGGTTAGCGGTTCCTTGATGTATCAAAGGCGTTATGCCAGTTTCTTAAACAAATGGTCACACATTGTACAGAACATGACCTAGAGAGATGAAATGTATCGAGTAATAATCTCTGGAGGCACGTGGTAAGCGGTTCCTTGATGTATCAAAGGCGTTATGGCAGTTTCTTAAACTAATGGTCACACATTGTACAGAACATAATCTAGAGAGATGAAGTGTATCGAGTGACAATCTCAGGAGCTACGTGGTTAGCGGTTCCCAGATGTATCAAAGGCGTTATGCCAGTTTCTTAAACAAATGGTCACACATTGTACAGAACATGACCTAGAGAGATGAAATGTATCGAGTAATAATCTCTGGAGGCACGTGGTAAGCGGTTCCTTGATGTATCAAAGGCGTTATGGCAGTTTCTTAAACAAATGGTCACACATTGTACAGAACATGACCTAGAGAGATGAAATGTATCGAGTAATAATCTCTGGAGGCACGTGGTAAGCGGTTCCTTGATGTATCAAAGGCGTTATGGCAGTTTCCTAAAGCAATGGTCACACATTGTACAGAACATAATCTAGAGAGATGAATTGTATCGAGTAATAATCTCTGAAGGTACGTGGTTAGCGGTTCCTTGATGTATCAAAGGCGTTATGGCAGTTTCCTAAACCAATGTCACACATTGTACAGAACATAACCTAGAGAGATGAATTGTATCGAGTAATAATCTCTGGAGGTACGTGGTTAGCGGTTCCTTGATGTATCAAAGGCGTTATGGCAGTTTCCTAAAGCAATGGTCACACATTGTACAGAACATAACCTAGAGAAATGAAGTGTATCGAGTGACAATCTCAGGAGTTGCGTGGTTAGCGGTTCCCAGATGTATCAAAGGCGTTATGCCAGTTTCCTAAACTAATGGTCACACATTGTACAGAACATAACCTAAAGAGATGAAGTGTATCAAGTGACAATCTCAGGAGCTACGTGGTTAGCGATTTTTTAGGCGTCAGGCTAGTTTCAAGTAACAGTCTCAGAAGCTACGGGATTCCCAGATGTATTAAGGCGTTAGGCCAGCGGCCAATACTAATGCACGCGCAGTTGTACTGAACCTCGTGTTTCTAATTATTATCGCTGCGGTCCCGTTTAGAACTTCTATTCAGCTGCTGCAGTAATAACTTTGCCAGACCCAAATCAACAAGAGCTAAATGCATAGTTGATTCTACAGTAAACAAACAATGAAAATCTTAAGATAAGATTTTTGTGATTTTCTGTAGTAGGCCTATCGTTAAACCAGTTATAATCATTTGTGAAATTTGATAGCTATCGTAGTCAAAGTAGGTCTGTAACGAATATGTACTTCGACCTGTCATTTTAATCTTCTAAACTAAATTTTTTTGTTACGTCTTGGATTTGGCAAAGGGAAATTTAAAATTTAAAATTCACGAGTTTAGTACTGTAATAACGGCAAAAAACTCATGATGAGCATATTATATTAAATTATTTGTTATCACTCATTGAAATCTTTCACGCCAATTTCGTAACAACACACAAGTGCCAAATTATGTATTTTTTCATTAAATCCTAGTATATGTATCGAGGTCTTTATAACAGTTAAGTCGAATGTGCACGTCCCTCTTTTCCCACTAAGAATCACTGCGTGAGAAAGAAGGGTGGGGATATTTGTGGCCTTCAATAATCATGTCATTACCATAATCATGTATATAACATTGCAACATCAAAAAATGTGACATAATCCTTTTAATTGCTAAAACCTTACAAACCGAAATTATATTTTGAATGATTTAAGTATCTCTAAAAAATACCCACTGGAAACCAGTCTGTAAGAAAAGTTTAATTTTATCTATAATAACAAAGAACAAACAAGACAATTTGTTTTCTTTTTCTAAAGGTCACGAAACGCCATTAAAAGATTAGTAAAGTAAGCAAATATGTGGAACAACTATTTTTACTCCTGTTTATGTTTGCTGCACTGTCCATGTTATTCGTAGATTCTGGCTTATGGACAAACGCTTTTAGCGGTTAAATCGACCACATCTTAAATACGAGAGCAGATTTAATTGGATAAACATTAGCCTCAGCACAAACGGCCAATTAATGAAAAGAAGAAATTCTGGCAGGATCCGTGCACACGTCTAATTGGCGACAAGATCGTCAACTTGATGTTCACGTCAGCTGTGTAGCGTCAGATATTTGTGGACTTAGAATATATTACATTGGCAATGCATGCTCTCCTCCGGCAAGTCAAAATTAGAGCTCTCGTGCTTCCAGATCAGATAAACAAGTCGGTTTCTTGAAAGCCAAACAGTGTAATCGAAGTCAAAATGTATGTTGGGAATCAACAGATTTTGATGATATGACTGCATTCATGTAAATACGTATATTCAACATCACAGTAAAACTTGATGTTTGTAACTCAAGTGAATCGTTACACTGTACACTTCGCGAGTAGATGTGGGAGAAGGGGGTATTGCGAACGATATTTGTGTAGAGTCATCTAGATTCTAGAACATTCCCAACCATTGGTACACCAGAAGGTTCTAGATCAATAATGATGTTAATATTTCATTTCGAAATTAGAAGACAGTCTAATTTTCAGTATATATTTCTTTCATTGCAACATTTCTTTGAGATAGTTACTGTAAAGTAGAATATCTTCACGCCTGATAAGGGTCTTAGTGTTGTAAGATACTTAAACACTGTCAAATTACTAGCAGGTAGGCAGTTGCTCTCGATATTTATTCTAATAAGAATAAAATAAGTCACGCTCTTGTCGTATCTATAAGACTTGGAATAATACTTGCTAGTGAACTTGCAAGGCTCTCCGAAACGCTGGGCGTTATAATTTTGCGCCTCGCTTTTTTTATCAAACACTACTTACTTGCTGTTTTTTTACTGTTTTCTGTTTGCAATTTATTAAAATTCAATAATAATATTCACATGTCGTGACCAAACCAGTGGACAGTCACGTAGGCAATTTAAATCGTTTCGCGTGATTTCACGATGAACGATCGTGAAAAGTATAATAATAAGAAGGACAAGAGTGTACATTCATTGCTGCTGAACAATAGCATTGCTATTGCAAATGTCAAATATATTAACGATAACAAGTAAAACATGCCTAATATGTACATAAAGGTGGACATCATGAATGCAGCTCAAACAGTCCTATGAAGTGACAATCAATTCAGGAAGCATATACGAGTATTTTTCTCCTCATTAATTTTTACCCATAACACCAAGCCCACATCGGTACTAGTGGCGCAGTGCTGTAACCCAGCTACTTGGAGACAGTGTTGAAGGGATTGTTGGCGATAGATTCTATTCTCGGTCCTCTTAATACCACCGACACGGCGTCCGCTCAAAGGTTGCCATCGACGGGGACACTACTAGACAAGTTTGGGATGTCCATGTTGGTCCATTAGCGACATTTCATATTTTCAAAGAGACGACCCATGAGGAGTTGAACGACGTAAGTCTAAGTCGAGTTTGTATTTTCTTTAGTAGGCCTGTCGTTAAACCAGTTATAGTCATTTGTGAAATAATGAATAATATATACAACTGAAATAAATTGCCGCAAACCGTATTTCAAAAGGTTTATCCTTTGCAGAGTAGTAATTGTTTGAATTTTAAAGTAACTAATTTGAACAATATTATATCTCCATTATTTAACGGTTTTAAGTAAATTATTTTGATCAGCAATTATACTTTATGGAACACAATTATTAAAAAAAATAAGTTATCTACGGAAAAATTAGCGTAGTTGTGAAAGAGTTTCCATATTTTTTCCATCTTGTATATGTGGTATTGAAGCAACTTCACCTTCCTGTTCTAAATTCAATAAACAATTTACACAAAAGTACATGTACAGTACAAACGTGCAAATAATGTACATGCCTTAGCACCAGGAGTGTCCCTATCCTCATGTATGTGAGTGTCCCTATAACGCAACCATGAAACCTTATGGTTAACCACAAATATCAGCTTTTTAAAATGTACTGTCTGATCTGCCCGTTGAGTAGAATTAATGTAATGTAAACACTTATTTTATCTTAATTAAAAACAATACATGAAATTGAACTGTTACTGAAATTGAAAAGAAAAGGAGAATGGTCATATGTCGTTGAAGAAGAATATTTAAATCGGGCGCGGACATTTAAATCCCTTTAAGCCATTTAAACGACTGATAATCATCGATGTGATAACCTAGTGACGAGATTTCCGCATTCCAATTCCAATCAAGGTCGCGGACTTCCCCCTCCCCAACCTCAATCCCTTAGCTGATATTTCGTTGAAATATGAAGTATCAAGGCACTTCCAAGGTTCGAATCCTCAACTGAGCCATTATTAGTCGGTACTTCACTCGTTTAATATAGTTCACGCACATGTCTGCAGGCCCATATGAACTGATAAGTTGTTTGCAAAAAATCATGTTTGAGCTATTTAAAAAAATAATTATAGGGTTTACAACATATTTTTTAAATTTACAAAAATATTATCAAGAGTCATCTATCCTGAGACCTGAGTAGGTCTACACATATAAATAGATGTATCTATTTAGTATACAGAGCCTAGTTAAAGCTGTCAGATATATTACACTGGCAAACAACTCTGTCAGGACGACGCGGCCTAAATAACAACTAACAACAAATAACAACTAACAACACATAACAACTAACAACATTGCTGATGTTACATAATAATTTGTAAAAGTCAGCTTAGCTAGGGAGAGTTTTTGTTCATTATAAACAAGTTATACTATTTTATTACAGGGGGAATCCCCTGCACTTCTCGCGTGCCAACCACGTTCCTCGCTGCCCTCGTGACACCTAAGCCTTCGGATTCGGCATTCAACATTTAATAAAAAATATTACTGGTTAATCTGTATTAAGTAAAATCATAATATGTACATCTATGTAGTATAAAGCTCGATGTAGTAACTGACTGAGTAACTGACATTTAGTGAAATTTTGAGGATATTCTCGGCGTCCAACCCCCATGAAGTGTATACTTGAATTGAAGCTCTCGGTCTGAAACCTCCAGAAAAATTCACAAAAGTTAACTTTTTTCACTCATAAGCAAGAGGACAGCATTTTTTACCCCAAAACTGCCCCAATGTATTTCTTATGGGAAATCACTAAAAAGTAGTTTTTATTGTAAGAAGTTGAGGAAACTATTGAGTAAAATGTTCAAACATTCACAGTTCTACACGCGTAACAAACGTTCACCTTTATATGAATTTCAGTTTAAAAACTCAAAAATTTGGGGTATCGGAGGCCCATAAACAGAAATTTTTGAAAATATAATGATTTTTTTAAACTTATCTTATTTACTCAAGTGGAGTATCAGTTTAAAGCTATTTGTCTCCTGAATCGAAATATAACATCAGATTTTGAAAAGGGTAAATATTAAGGAGTATATGCCTCTAAAAAAAATAACTCCTAAAACCAGTAAAGGGGTAGTACTAAAATAAAACTTCCAAGTGGGGTATCAAACTATAGGTAGGCCTATTTATATCATAAATTACATTTTACCATTACATCTTGGAAGAGACAGCGTTTAAGGGTTCTGCTCCCCCCCCCCCCCCCAACAATAAATATGCCCTAAAAACCAAAATTGCGTATAATGTTAAACTAATAGACCCAAGTGGGGTGCAACTCTCAAATAATAATTTACCATCTGATTTTAGAAAAAAACTATGTTTAGGGGCTCACTTCCCCAAAAACCAAAATTAATGGTCATACTGGTTAACAATCATGGCGAGGCAGTGGGCCGATCTTTCTCACGAGGTGACATGCCGAGATCCACAAATAGGACTGTAGTAGAGTATCTTAGTGAGGATGCAGGCCGAAGTTTCACAAAGAGGCCTATAACAGAGTGTCTTGGTGAGGCCGCAGGCCGAACTTTCCCCCGCGAGGCTGTTGGCCGAGTTCACAAAGAGGCCTGTAGCAGAGTGTCTTGGCGAGGCCATAGTCCGAGCAATCCCAGGAGGCCGCAGGCCTAGTTCCTCAAAGGGACTAAAGGCAGAGTTCCCAGGCGAGGCCGCAGGCCGAGCTTACCTCACGAGCGCAGCGAGTGACGACGGGGTTGGCACGTGAATCGTGCAGGGGTTTTCTATAAACTCCTTCCCTAGTTTATTTCTATAAACTCACATATTTCACTTGAGTTGCAACCTATTTACAATTTAAATTCAAACATCCAGTGATATTACTAAGGTTAAGAAAGATCTATGACCTTCTCAATATTATAAACACATTATTTAAAATCTAACAGTTGTTAAAAATTACGTAAACATCATTATTTATATTTGAACAGCTATTACTTTTTGACTGATTTCAATCTCTCTCCGTTATTTTCATGGTCGAAAACATACTTTGAGGGCTTCCTGTGCCCTTCAGTGTAAAAATATTTTTAAAATTGAAACCTTATTGAAAAACTACAAACAGGAAAAATATTTTTGGCACCTCAATCGTTAATATTGATAAAGAAATAAGAGAGCAGTTGTATTGACAAAAAATGGCTTTACGTATTAATATATGGATTAATAAATGTCCGTGTTGGTATAGAGCGCGACAGTTAGTTTAAATTATTCACTACTGTACTAATTCTTCAGAGCTCTTTGAATTCCTCACGTACTTAAGAGTCTGCAGAGGCTGCTGGCCATGTTGGTATTAATCTCGTAAGAACGATGTTATTTTTGAACCGGGCATACGATCACGTGTATCCAAAATAACAGTTTTTTAACGGATTTTTCTAAACAAATTGCATTTGATTAAGAATGAATTTGCTCGTTAGAACTGCTTTGCGAATTCCTAATTACTTTTGTAGAAAAAAATATGAAGTTCCTAATTACTTTAGTTTTTGTCTTCACCTTTTTTCCAAACTAGGCGTATGTATGCCAAATATCACAAGAGAACCCAATGCGCAATATAACGTTTAAAATGACACATCATACAAAACTTTTGGTCAATAAATAACGAAAGAAATATGGATTGTCAAATAACATTGTTCTTATGTGATTAAAATTAAAATGGCCGACAGCCTCTGCAGACTCTTAATATAAAAATTATTTAATATTGAATGTTACTAATTAAATGTGGTATGTAAGCTTGAATTACTCATTTTACATAAACCTAATAATAATCTGACAGCGACATGAACAAGTCTGGCTTTAGTTGTACTACGACGAGACATAAAATACTTTCTTTTTTTAATACGCCATCCATCTCTATATGGTGTTTGAAAATAGTCAGAATAATCTCATTGACAAATGTTATTCATGCACGATGCTCGGATAAAACACCCCCCCCCCCCATACACCGTTCTATTATTGAATGCCTATCCGTACGTATGTACACCCAGGGCGAGTGAACGCCAGTCATCCTTGGGACTTTGCTCCTTACGCGTGTAAAACGTCGCGTATGAAAATTCACGTTGTAAATAATACGGACGATGTAATACATGAATTTCTTATATAACATTCGCATACCAACTAATCGTGTTAGAGCAGTAAATGACACTAGGTTGGACTGGTAGTCAATTATTACCTAAACACAAAATGCGCGAAGTAGGCTAAGCAACTTACACGAGCTACCTCAAGTCGTGCAGAGAAGGAGAGTCGTAAATGTAAATAGCTCTAGGTTGGACTGGTAGTCATTTATTACCCAAAAACAAAGTGCGCGAAGTAAGCAACTTACACGAGCTACTCAACTCGTGCAGAGAAGGAGAGAGTCATAAATGTAAATGACACTAGGTTGGACTGGTAGTTCAACAGTTATCTTCCTTTACTGAACGCGGAAACACTATTTTACATCTCTAGAAACTTAAATTAGCTGCCAGGGAGTTGTTGGGCCTTAAATCACTTGGACAGACATGCACCGTCACAATCTCACGTCAACTCACGCAAACCACCGTGTCAACTGTTAATGTTGTAGCTATCAACTACACTTTCTGTTTTAACTGAAAACGTGTTGTAATTTAATTTAATCTTAATATATTTCCATTACGACGTTTTACGTCGTTAAACGTGCATAAATCTATGTGCGGCATCAGGATCTTTATAGACGAGCATCCACTTCTCTCACCTTGTTGGAAAAAGTTCTTAGTAACCAGAATTACAGGAGAAATTTATTCGATGTTTTACGCCATTCTAACTACGAGGTATAGGGCCATCGAAAAAGTTATATTTACTTATTCACCTACAAGGCTTTGTGATTCTTTTTCTCATCAATGTCAACGACATAGGGTCAACGCTAATGAATGGGCAACTCTTACAGTACACAAATGACACGACCCTTTTATTCAGAAACAAATTAACACCGATCCTTGAACAACAAGCTTTTTTTATTTAAACAATTGATCCAATATTTCAACAGTCTCAATCTTGAAGTCTCCTCAAAATGTAATGTTTTGTCATTTTCGTTGTGACCACATGGAGAGACCACTCGTTTGGCTATATACATATCTCGTATATGTAACTCAAACGTTCGAATTAGTACAAAATTGTAATAAATCTGCTTACCTCCATAACATATGAAATTAGTGCATCTTTAAAAATGTCATCTACTCTTATAAAACCACTTTGATTATCCGTTGATAGTTCATTCATTGATTTAAGAATATTTAAGTACGTCCAGACTATATAATATGGGGGTTAGGCCAAACTTCCTATAGCACGTCTGATGTAAATCAGAAAACAATAGACTATTCGACGTCAAGAGAAACATACATTGCACAAAATGTAAGGAGTTTGTGGGCGTTATTACAAAATATTTCATATATTTACAACAATATTTCAAGAGTTACCTATCCTCAAAACTGAAAATGCGTAAAAACATAAATTAAGTTTACCGTTTTAATTGAAATTTTTTCAATTTATATTTTATTACTAAAGTTAACATGTACAAACACAATGTCAAATATTCGCCGCTGAAGCTCACATATACATTGAGCACACTTCCTGCTCACTCACACATGCATAAGGATTGAGCTCAGTCATACTTAAATATATACCAGCAACCTGGTGATATTATTTACAATTTATATGTCCTATATTTTATCACCATACATGTTGTAACATAACCGTCATTTGTTTATAAACCAATAGTTCAAAATACAGCATCAACTAATATCAAAAGCTTCTTAGTTTTTATTTCAACCAGGATTCACCGGTGAAAAGAGGTTCAAGTCATCTAAAAATGTAATTTCAAATTTCAATCAGCAAATGTATCTACAATTTACCTTGCGCTCCTGCTCGGCTATGCAGTCTGGCGGCCACTGACCGCAACTGCTCCATGTTCTCGGAAGGTCTCGCCGCGCATTGCTTCAGTTTCTCCAGCAGCGCATCATTGACGCTCTCGTCCGTCATGGTCCGCCCGCCGCCATTCTACAACATACACATATAATTATGTAAACTCACGAAAACAATTTTAACGATTTAGATTCTCGACCATATATGATTCAAAATATTTGTCAGTGTTTGTTACAGCCCAGCAGGGCCCTATATAACAATAGAGCGATCCCACACTATGACAACTAAATTACCCAACAAATACCATTTTAACGCTTAAAATTAAACCACTACTATTTACAACAATTAATGCTACTTAACACACACGAGTCTATATGTTTTTATGATAATATTTTCCACTGTTAAGAAGTTATCACTTGACAGTCACTTCCACTTCAGACTGAAGACCGAAGAGTCACACTACCGCTTACAATGACTGACTGATCGGCCGAGAGGTGTCTTTAGATAAGACATCTTTGCAATTGGAGAAGCTTCTAGACGTGTAGTCGAGATGATTGTCTGAGTTGATCTAGATGTGCCTCGATTACTATTCAAGGAAGTTTAAAAAAAACTAGAAATTATCACACTATACGAGGCTTCTAGATTGGCCGGACACACAATTTGCCGCGCCAAAATGAGGAGGAGTAGCGCCAGCGTTCACGATAATTAGTGTGTCCACGAGAGTATCAATTGCCAAATGGTGAACATCCATGGGTAATATAGAATAGATATAAAACTAGCAAGAAAATACAATCATGGTTAAAAAATGGGTGGGAAATAATTGGCAGATATCTACTCATCCTACATACAGAAAAGGCGCTGTTTGCACAGTTGCTCAGCTGTATTGTACGAGTATCAGTACTGTAGAGCACACCGGTTTTAACTATATACCCGAGGTGAGACAAAACCCGGCCTAAAAATAAAGTAAATCGACGATATTGCTCAGCCGATTCCAGTAAGAGAAGTAACTGATTGATTATGAAGAAGTGTCAACCTACAAATATTCAATATACAGTTAGAGTTGTGTTCTACATCATTTGCAAATAAAATAACAGAGAATATTTGCGTCCTGCAGCTAATAATGTTATGTCGAAGGAATTTGAAATATTTAAATGTATTTAATAGAGGTCTATCAGAATTTTAAATCCTAACGGAACCATCCTAAGAACAGTGACAAGGTGTCGTACTGAAAAGCCATCCCTCAAATCACAGAGTAATTTGTAAACATGACAATGATAGAAGCGACGACAAGAAGTAGTTACGCTCCGGTTAGACTGTCTACAGCTCAATAGAATGATAGACAATACAGATTTAAAGTAACAAGATTAAATGGTTCCTTCCATATTTTTTTTTTTTTTACCGACCTCCTTCTTAACCCTACTCTGCCCATTACTCATAGACTATTGATCTGTGCGAGGAACTTAATCAGAGTAAGGGGCCAAATTTTTACTTAAATACATGTTGTCCTACTAAAACAATCAATGCTTTACCTAAAAGGAACAATAACAAATGGATAACTTAAGGAATTTTGGTTTCGAGAGAAAAACTCACATTTTACTACGAAATTCACAAAATAACCTCAAATCAAAATTTGTTACCAAAATTACAAAAAGGTTATCCAAGCCGCAAAAGCGTATGAAGTATCCAAAGAAATCATTTTATCTAAAAATGTTTCCAAAACTGTGTGGCACATAAACAATAAGCAAATAGAACGGAAACAAATGAAAGTTAAAGTTGAGGAAAGACTTGTGGACGATTCGACTGATGTGGCAAACGAGTTTAATAGATTCTTCGCGTCTGTTGCTTTTGAGCTCGGCGCCTGTCATTCACCTCCACAAGAAACCCCTATGCGTATACGGAGCCCAGTTACCTCAATTATGTTGGCTCCGGTAGTTGAGGAAGAGGTCGAGAAAATGATTCAGCAGCTCCCAGCCAAAAAATCAAATTATATAGATTTAATGTCCGTGTGGCTCACTAAAAAGTTTGCGAAACAGATCATTACACCATTGATAAATTCATCTTTCGAAAATAGAATGTTCCCTCACTCCTTAAAGTTGCAAAAGCATGTCCAATTTTAAAGAAAAAATATCCTTATTCCATAAATAACTACAGGCTTGTCTCAATTTTGCCAGTTTTAAACAAAGTATTCGAATAAGTCTTTTTAATTAGAATGGCGCAGTTTCTAAACAGACACAACCTTCTCTCTGACGACCAATTTGGTTTCAGAAAAAACAAATCGATAGTAGACGCTGTTGTGAGTCTAGTTGAAAAGGTAGTTGAGGCATTATCGAGAATACATAATTAGTGTATTTCTCGACTTGTCTAAAAGCTTTAGATTGTGTTGACCACTTTAAGCTGCTTGACAAACTTGAATCTTATGGTATAAGAGGAGTGCCACTCAAGTGGCTTCACTCTTTTCTGAACAACCGATTCCAAGTTGTCCAAATTTCAGACAAATTCTCTGAACCAATCGAGCTGAGATACAGAGTCCTCAGGGATAGCCCGATTCTTTTTCTCATCTATGTCAACGACATAGGATCATCGCTATTGCATGGGCAACTCATATAGTACGCAGATGACACGACCCTTTTATTCAGAAACAAATTAACACCGATACTTGAACAACAAGCTTTTTCTTATTTAAACAATTGTATCCAATATTTCAACAGTCTCAATCTTGATGTAAACCCCCCAAAATGTAATGTTTTGTCACTTTCGTTGCGACCACATGGAGAGACCACTCATTTGGTTGGCAGATACACGGTTAGATGAGACTGTTAATTTAAAATTCCTGGGAATACACCTGGATCGAGGGTTGACCTGGAATTCGCACATGGACCACATTTTCTCCAAATTGTACTGAGGCATTTATGTTTTGAAAACGTTAGCAACATTCTGCCCATTTCAAGTTCTAATGACGACGTATTACGGCCTGATTTACCCCCATTTCACCTACTGTGCTGTGGAGAGCTTCTGTAAACAATCAGTTTAGCAGAGCATTTAAATTGCAAAAACAAGCGGTTCGCATCGTTGCACAATTGAAGTTCAGAGAAACCTGCAAAGAAACATTTAAAAAAATATGCAACTCTTGACATTATCTAGCCTTTACATACTGGAGGCAACCTTATTTTGCATCTGTAAACGTGTCATGACAAGTGGCTGAGACATACATACATACGACAAACACGACACGAGAGGCAGAAACAACTACCGAACTGGAAACCACAGGACGGTAGTCCACGAACGCTTGCCCTCACACGCAGGTGTTCGTTTTGTCAACAAGTTGCCGGATTCAATTAAGAATTCCCCAACGCTCAAGGCGTTTAAAACTCGTCTAAAACGCTGTTAAGCGTCTCACGCATTTTATATTGTGGACGAGTTTATGGCATACAACTGGGAGAGACCGCATAACCAGACAGACTGAAAACCGGTGTCGGAAGTGGGGATTTGGTATGAGTGATTATGGTATGAGTGCAACCGTAAATTATGTATGTTTGACAGAGGCTGGGATGGATGGATGTTTTACATTTTTAGATAAGTATGATGACGATTGCTACATAATTTTATAATGTCATTGCAAAATAAATATTTCACTGATTGATTGATTGAACCAGTACAGTAGTAGAAGGTGAATATTAATGATAAATCTTCCAATCTACTAGTAGGCCGGATTCGAATCAGCGCTATCTTTAACCCACGCTCAGTCATGATACCTTAAGCTAGGTTTACACCTGCGTGAGAAGTAGCGACAGTATTTGCGCAAGTGATGACTCATAGTGTAAACACTTAGATGCAATTTTTAATGACAGTTGGATGAAAGTTGACCTGAAAGCTCTCACGCGAGCTAGTGTCACAGGTTGTTGCGACAGTTAGACTAAAATCCGTTTACACTTGACATCATTCGATGCAATTTCAGCTCGAGCAAGTAAGTTCCTTCCAAGTCAGTTTCAGTCTGTTGTCCTGTTTTCAAACCGTGGTACAAATCAGACGCGTTAAAACTGCTGCCATGATTATTAAAGTAGTTTATTGGTGTTGAACAGAAAGGAGGGAAATGAAAAAAAAAGGATAATGTGGGTTGAATAATGGATTGAGAGAAGAAAAGATTTCACCAAAGACAGTTCAAATTTCACCTTGTTGATAATATCTCTAAGTATTTCATGCTTTTTCAATATACTACGATATTCCTTTGAAGAAACGTTCCAGAGAATTTCATTTTCTTCATATAATGAGATCAGTTTTCTTTCCTCAGATCGAATCTTTTCTTAGAGAATGTCATCTGAAGTCATAGGGGTTTCTCCAGCCATAATGTAACAAATATATGACAACAACGAGAGCTGTTATACAATAATAAAATTATTAAAAATTGTAATACAACCACTCGATAGGTCGACTTGCACAAAACTGTCACAAAATATATCCCACTGTTTGATCGGGCGACAGTGCGAATTAGAGAAATTGCGAGAGCTGAGTTTAGACCTGCAAGCTTAAGTGTCAGACACTCCCTCAGCCTGCTCCCAACACTACTCGCGACAGTAGTCGCGACACTACTCGCTTCTCTGTTTACACTTACAATTTTGACTGTCTGACGGAAAACTTCTCTGTGTAATTTCTCGCAGTTGTAACCTAGCATTAGACCACTCAGCCACTGACTCAAATTTAAATCACAAGATCAATTTACAATTTAAAATCACCAAAACATCCTAGACAGAAATATAGTTCAGTCAGTTGTGTAAGGAAGTCACCACTTCATCTGACTTCTTCACATGACTGGTGCAAGTCATGATACATGGTTACAAAGTCAAAACAAAGGAGGGGATTATTGAAAAAGACATATATTGAACCTATTAGATTAATGACTTCCCTTTACCCTTCCCTTCCCATTCCCTTCATCTAACTTCTTAGTCTGTAGTAGAAGGGTTACAATCTAACTTCATGGTTACAATCTAACCTCAAGGGACGGGATGAATGACAAAGACTGATTTGGCCTGGATAATTAATGACTTCCCTATATACATAGCATTCCCTTCATCTGACTACTTCACGTGACTGGTGTAAGTCACGATCCATGATTACAACCTAATCACAAAGGACGGGATGTTTGACAAAGACCATATTGTCTTTGAAGATTACGTCTTCCCTTTATACATAGCATCTCCTTCATCTAACTTCTTAACATAACTGGTTTAAGTAACGATCCATGGTTACAAAGTGATCACAAAGGATGGACTGATTGACAAAGACCGTATTGTCCTGGAGGATTGATTACTTCCCTTTATACATAGCATCCCCTTCATCTGACTTCTTTACATAACTGGAGTAAGTCACGATCCGTTGTTACAAAGTCACAACAAAGGACGATATGATTGACAAAACAGATATTGAGCCTGTTAGATTAATGACTTCCCTTTAAACGTGGTCTCAAACTCTCGCCTTCTCCGTCTGAATAGTATTTTTGATCATTTTAACAATCCTGTGTAAAAGAGAATAACGAAGAAAATGTATATATATATATATATTTAAAAGAATTGCAATATATATAAAACAATGATTACTAAGATACATCTGCTTGGCAAATTTAACTAAGAATTTAGTGTTGACCAAGTACATAAAAACCTTATTCATCCGATATTCCTTATCATTGTGTGTGTTTAAAAAATGTGCTTAAAAAAATTTGTTTAAAAAATGTGCTTAAAAAAAATTTGTTTAAAAAAATAAAATAAAATATAGACAGATACTGTACTACATTTACAATGTTCAAGATTGAAACAGTGTCAGGTTTACAAAACAGTTTATTCAGAAAGAATAACAATAACCAAAAACTAATGCAGTCTCATTCATTATAAGGCACGCCAGTTCAGATATTTATTTGTTCACGGTGAAAATGGATGTTGCAGCAGCCAGTGGTAATCAGAATCTCAGGATTGGACCTCTTGATTCAACACGAACACGTTTAAAAATAATTTTGATTCGGTGTATAAGAGCTTACGCTCAAACTGTGGTTTACTGGAAGATCGTAATTGTGAGCATGGCGCGTATTGAAGTGGTGGTTATCATTATTGCTCTATAGACTCATTAAGCAGACTATTGTAACAATCTCAAGGATGTATGTATTGGTTACAGCACATAATAAAGCAATAAACAGTTATTCTATGATTACAGTCAGTATCTTTTACGCCTATGGTTACAGGTCAGCAGTTACTCGTGTAGCTTTATTCAGTAAAAACTGCAAACTGCTAAGATTCTGCCGATGGAAAGCACCCCTTAGCACGAATGTGGCTGTCAAGTAGTGCGCAGTATGTTGTATTGACTGCCTCCACTTTACTGACTGCTTTGATCCTTTTAAGAGCAAAGATGCCACTGCTCGATTTGCTTCAGAGATTGTAAATTTAATTTCCCACGACAGTTCGCTATACAGGGAAGTTTCGGTAGTCTGAAGGGTAGGAAATTCCGAGATCTTCTCTCTCATCCTGCCGATAATGAGTTGTATTCTTTTGCCTTAATTGAAAACTAATTCGTTTATATTGCAGTACACTGTCCAGATTCAGAGAGATGTAAGCCTCAATGTCTCCCACGTTTTGGCTGGACTAGACAAAACCGAGTCATCAGCATACATAATTGCATTATTGAAGTTGTTGGTCTATGACGGAAGGTCAAAAGTAAACCAAACTAAATGTCCAAACATTGATCCCTGACGAACACCTCGCCTTGAACGGTTCATAACTCCTTTTATGTTAATTTGCTACCTTCTTGTTTGCCGATAAGAGTACAGGACATAGGTGTCTTGAGCTTGTAGAAAAACCTCTCTCAAGAAAACTGTCTGAGTGCACCTCAATGTCTCCCCACATTTTGGCTGGACTTGATCAAAACCGAGTTATCAGCATACATAATTGTATTACTGAATTTGTCGGTCTATGCTGGAAGGTCAAAAGTGAACCAAATTAAAGGTTCAAGCATTGATCCCTGAGATACACCTCGGCTTCAACGGTTCATAATTTGTTCTTGTGTTATTTTGCTATTTTCTTGTTTGCCGGCAAGAGAACACATCTTGAGCATTTAGAAAACACACTCTCAAAAAAGTGTCCAGTCACATAATGTCTGATTGGATGCAATTTTTTCTATGAGGCGTTTTCAGTAGGCAGGTGTCTTGTGGTCGAGCGCAGATGTAACAACTCTAAGGAAGATGTCATTATGTACCAATGATTTTGATAATTAAATGAATGGATGGAAAAATATTCACCAACACGCATTAGGTGTTTTTTGGGAAATCTTATGTTCCAAGAATAAAATCAGGTTTGTACGTATATTACTTAGAATTGTGCACATGTTGCGTATCTTTAAAAATATAATTAATAAATCTAAATACAATAGCTAACTTTTCAACATAGAACGGTGGTTTAGGATTATCTTCCCATTCAGGCCGGTGTTCGTTCAATAAGCACTATGCTGAAAGAATTCAAATGTGCTCAGGTGCACATTAGGTTAATTGCAATTGAAGTTTTTTAATTGAAGACTTGTTATATAGTGGGACGAGTTCCTTGCACATAACTGGGAGAAAATCTAATTGGCATAAAACCACACCGGAAGTGGGCTCATTACTTATGTAAAATCAGAGTGTGTTTGAATGTATGTATGTAGCCGTAGCCTATGTATGTGAAATTCTACACAATGAATGGGGAAATATTTAGTTAGGGTTGCTAGGTTGACGATTACGATATAATTTCTGTTAAATTTCTTTATATGAAAGTAATTTTAATTTTTGACTCTTGATGTTCCACACACTGGAGAAACCGAAATTACTACTACTGTATTGGCTTATTTAAATTTATTTCCGTCCATCTGTCCATAACACGCGAAAAACTGGATAGTGTTTTTATGACACGTTTTATCAGTACTCTATAAATGCGTGAGAAGGCTACAAACTTTGCTTTTTTAGATTACCTATCAATTCTTGCAGTTACTATTTTGTAGTTAATAAATACACGCAATGTATTTATTTATACTTCAACAACATGAGCTGAAACTTCACTGGCATACTGAAACGTAAAGTTTATTGTCTATACAGAGCAAAATATAAACATACATTATTGTTTTTATATAAGAATCGTTGATTATATAAATTATAATGGATTATATAAAATATAATGGATTATATAAATTATAATCAACGATTCTTATATAAAAACAATAATGTATGTTTATATTTTGCTCTGTATATACAATAAACTTTACGTTTCAGTATGCCAGTGAAGTGTCAGCTCATGTTGTTGAAGTATAAATAAATACATTGCGTCTATTTATTAACTACAAAATAGTAACTGCAAGAATTGATAGGTAATCTAAAAAAGCAAAGTTTGTAGCCTTTTATATTAAACAGGGAGATGGGCTGTCTCCGTTATTATTTAATATAGTAATAGAAGAAGCTCTAAGGAAAACAAAAAACCTACCCGAAGGTGCAAAAATAAACGGGAATATAAATTTATTGGCCTTTACGGACGATGTAGCAATAATTGCTGAGAAAAAGAAAGATTTAAAAAAATTAACAGAACATTTTTTGTCACATGCTAAAACAGTAGGATTATTAGTCAATGAAAGAAAACACAAATATGAAAATAAGTAGAAGAGAAGACGTTAGCCCAGCACCCATCAAGGTCCTTAACTACAATTTTGAACAGACAAAAGAATTTTAATATCTTGGAGTAACAATAACAAACACCAACCAGGAAGAAATAGAAATTCAACACAGAATTCCTGCGGCAGATAGAAGCTACTGGAGTTTAACAAAGCTCTTAAAAAGCAAGATACTATCAAAAGGTACAAAAGTAAGGCTATACAAAGCAATGATTCAACCAGTAGTGCTTTATGGATCAGAAGTTTGGGCCTTAACAAAGAAGTCTAGGAAAAAACTAGTGACTTTCGAAAACAAAATCCTACGTAGAATATTCGGGCCAATAAAAGGAAGGGGAAGAGTGGAGGATTAGAAAAAACAGGGAACTGAGAGAGCTATATAAGGAGCCGGATATTGTGGCTCTACCCAGAAGTAGGAGATTGAGATGGCTGGGCCACATCATTCGAAGAAGGGAAGATAATGTAGTGAAGAAAATCTGGTCAGGAACACCAACGGGAACAAGGCCTCTGGGAAGACCAAGAATGCGCTGGAATTATCAAGTCAGGGGTGACCTGGTGAAGATAGGAACGGACATGGAGATGGCTCACGATAGACAGGAGTGGAGGCGGCTGGTTGGCGAGGCTAAAACCCTTCTTGGGTTTGAGTGGCCACGGGAGTAAGAGTAAGATTATAATTTATATATCGGGCCTATACATATACAATCATATAAATGGTCCAAAGCAACTGATAATTTACAACTAAATACCAAATAATATAGCGACCTTAAAACACAGCCACATGCAAGCACGCACTATAACTATATATACACTGTATACACCTTCCATTTAAAACTGTGGTATATATACAGTCTTGCTACTACAGTATACTGTATATCAGTAGAACAAAATACAGTTGTACTATTTGTAGGCCCATATTTAAACTTACTTAATTTTATATCCAAAATATTAGTTTTGTCGTTTTCGTTTATAGAGTTTTTATGCGTTTTTATGAAAATTACGTGATTTAAAATTAACAACACGTTCAAAATATATCTTAGTAAATCTACACTACGAGTAAGATATCACTATAAACCAGGTACAAAAGATAAAGCAGAACATCCCAGTAACATAAAATAACAGCTTTTTATAGACATTTATTATCAGTTTTCAAATTGTCCCACTTTCAACAGAAACTAGAAGACATCCATGCACGCTTTGCGTGCCAATTCCGTCGATTGTTGCGCTTGTTACTCTTGGTCTCCTAACAAATAATATATGTTAACGGTATGACGTAAAATCACAATATTACACTTATTTACAGTATCTCACTCACATTACTTACGTTGCTACCTATTTACCCAATGATATTAATTAGCCTATGTCAGACGTGTTCATTTTATTTGTTTTCGTTTAACAGCTTAAGATAAATTAAATAACAAAAATAACTGCATTATAATACCATTGATACTTTCAAGTTCAGTATAGAGGAGTCATACAATCGAGTACAATGCTTACATCCTTTCCTGGTTTATCATTATGAAAGGTCTAACTTCGCCTTAGTTAACATTCCAACAGCTGTTAAACCTTTTTTTTAAATGATTATTTTACATTTGAACAGCCGTTCGGATCAATTATTATAAATCTCTCCCCATGTTATTCTTATCGCCGAAAAACGTACTTTGAGGGTTTTCCACACCCTTCAGGATGAAAATATTGAAGAATTAAGACCTTATTGCACCACTACGAACAGAGGCAAATTTGTTGACACCTCAAACGTTTAAATTGGTCAAGAAATAAGGGAGGAGTTGCATTGACAAAAACTGTCTCACGTATTATACATAACGATGCTTTTTGAAATTATAACCCAGAATTAAAAAAAATTAAAGACAAAAAACTACTATAAAATGTTGTTCTAATGTAAATTTGAATGGAAGCGTTTTAATTAATCACAGTGTAAAAATTATGTGCAGTTAATTAGTTTAACGTATCACACCTAAATATCAATACCTAAAACTTAATTTGAAAAAAAACAGTCTCCAAAATTATGTACCTAAACTTGAGTGGATTGCTGAGGTTACTTAAAATATTAGGGTACATTTCTTATAATGGAAAAAGCAATGTATCTATAATAATAAACGATGAACCAAAGTTGTTTAGACATCTACTTGAAATTGTAATAGTGGGATTTGACAACTGTCCAGTTGGCAGATTATCATTTTGGACAGTTATTTGACCGAAAGTATCATATGTTGTTCATAAATCTCAGTATGTAGGTCATGTTCAATAAATGTACATGAGCTCGACCATCGGTATTGTGAAAAATGTATGTGATTGAAGGCCGGCAGACGGCTTGTATACATATATATCGTCATAATAATTAAATTAAATAATTGTTTAAAACACCCTCAACATGTCTAAGTGGAGAAGAAATTATTTACAAACAAGGAGGTGGCACGCAACATTAATTTAATGCAATATACATATTATTATTTTCGATTATTGCCTAGCTTAAATAATGACTTTCTCGTCTTGTGATTGTTTTCCTATTTTCCCAAACTCTCTTTATACGTTCGGTGTATCTCCCTTCTTTCGTTGTTGTGTCAACTTCTTTCCTCCGTTATTTATAGTGACTTCTTTTTCAAATTTGTCTGTTGTAATAGTGATTCTGAATTTTTGCCCATCATACATTTCTGTGAGGTTAATCTGTCTAAAGTCTTTCCCTTTTTCAGTTATCCACTTAGTCTTAATTTTTCCTGTTGTTTTTTTTTTTTTTTTTTTATAATGTAAAAAAGTGTTCTTGTGATCATTTCTTGGTCCATTCCATGTATAAGATGTAGTCCTCCTTTTCCTGAAAGCGTTTGTGTTGTATCGGTGTGCTGGTATATTTCTTATGATGGTCAATAATCCATATTTCATTTCTTTAATGGTTCAAATATTTTCCTGAATACCTTTTGTTCTTGTTTTTGAATCTCTTTTAATTTAGTTTGTCCGTGAATTAGTGTTGTTTATTATGCATACAATGCTTTGGAGAGTACAGCAGTATTTATTATATGGTATAATTTATTGCATTGATAGATATTTATTTTTTATTGTAGTGGTTCACGATAAGCTCTCTGTAAAGTAAGTAACATGTGATATTTGCCCGAATAATGTTTTAATAGGGAGATTGTTTGTTGATATCTACTCTATATGTATACAGTATAGGTATAAAATAAATTCCTCTGGTCTAAGGATGGTAAATAAAGATTATCAAAATCCATTATTCTATCAGGCCTTCAATGTATCCGAAGTCCTTGCCCCCCGCTTAACTTTTAAACGCAAACAAATAACCTTTGAGGGATCATTAAGTTGGAAAATTGTAGGTTTGGGATTATGAGAAAATTCTCCCTCGCCTACACAAAAAAAAGAGCGTTACGAGATTTAAAAAAAATTCAAAAGAGAACCTTCATTGAATTAAATGTGATACTGAAGATATTTTCTAGTAGATAGAATTTCACTAACAAGAGATGTCTACGTTAATCCGGTCAACAAAATTGCGGCTTCTTAACTTTTGAATAAAATAACATCACGTGTACAAAATCTCACTTAAGATAATATCTTACCTGTCACACGGCTAACCTTAGGTATCATTAAGTATAATGACTAACAGTTTCAGCCATATAATGATATCCCAAAGGATGTGACATTAGTGACAGATATGTGGGACATTGTACTGTACTGTCTACATGTACTTATATGGAACTAAGCGTGTGTTGTGACGTCTCGTTTACGTACGATGGACACGTGTTGTGTTAATGAAACAGAAATATGGCAAATGTAATACCGCACACTCAAAACTGTCATATACGGTTCGTGATTATTTTTTGAACCTGACAACTGAATTTGTTATATGCGTTGATGTACAAGCAGCATATACGAACAGATATTTTGCTAAAGCACTTTTAACATCCGATACTTAATTATTGAATAAAAATAACTACAAATTGTAAATAAATGTGGGTATACTTTCACTTTCTACTTACCTAAGGAAAAGTCAAAACTTGTTTTGGATTGAGTAATAAATGGACTATGCTATAATTTTACGAAATATATTTTTGCGTATTTGTCTACGGAAAACATACTTGTTATCGAGAAAAAACAATTAGAGACCCCAATTCAATAGCGACATTTTCCCGTTATTTTAAATGATTTAGTAAACATTTTTTTATTTGGCATGTTTTTTACAATGTACACGAAACTGAACCTTATATTTCTCTACAATTGTTTCTCACGAAATGCTACGCAATCGCATTTACTGCAGGGGCAGAAATTATATGTAAACGAATTTGAATGTTGTTTACTAAGATACTATGAACAATTCAATAACACCATTGAGTTTTCCGTTTAATTGAACTGTTGGGTGGTAATCATTGTACGGATGTTGTGTGGGGGAGATAACTGAGTATCAGGCTTGTCAATTATCTGAAAATCAGACCAGCACTACTTGGTTCGGATTCCACGTAAAGCTGTAGGTCCCTTAGTTGCCCTGGCTGTTGGGCTATTAATAAATTGCCCTTTCTGAGGAACAGTTGAACTCAGTTAGTAACCAGACTACACTCATCCACACTCATCCTACACTCATAAAACCATTCATATTCGCCTTAAAATACGCACAACGTTGTGTCGGCGTCTCATGTGTAAGAATGTAAGACGTATCAATCAAATTTTAATATAATTATAATAGCTGTTATCCTAGTAAGAACAAAAAAATACAGTAATTCTAACTAATTTTCACTGTTTATCAACTTTACACTTGTATTACTGAAAAACATTTATATTTTCAGACTTGGTTGAAAGGAATATTTTCTATCAGGTTTTTAAATTTCACAATTTTAACTGTTCGAGAAAAAAAGTTAGAATTCTGAAATGTATGAAACTTATAGAAAACATTCCTGTCAACCACGTATTAAAATGCGAAACATTTAACGGGTTTTTAAGAATAAAATTACAACACTGATTCATAATGAAAACTAGTTAAAATTTCGATATTTTTTTGTTCCAACTAGGATAAAAATTACAAGAGCGTATAATAAAATTTTAAAATGCATCTGTCATAACGTAAAAAAGAGCAAGGTCAGAGTTTCATTTAGAATTATCAACCACCGAATGTTAAAAACATAAAATCTTTTAATTTTGAAGAAGAATAATTCCATAACACTAAAAAGAACTATGCGATAATGCACTCACTATAAGTTCACTAAATATAATCATCTTGAACAAATCGTATTGTGTTCATTAGTACATCAAAAACATCATTTGTAAATGTTGGCTGCACTGTTTTGATTATCTGCTTTGGAAAAAAAAACAAACATTTAATCAAAATAAAAGGACGTCATAATTAACTTTAGAATGACAAATACAATTAACTGCTTTCAAATATTAATAATACTTGAATTTTAAATTTGATCCAAATAAATAATTATATTATTCAATTGTATTTGAGCGTGTTCAGTTACCTAAAAATGCCATAGTTATGAGAGAGACTTTGATATGAAATACAAACAAGGGGGTTTCAACTTTATTGATAATTCGCTATTATAGCTGTATTTAAGAGTACAGAAAGTAGCTGCAGTTTACAATAACACATGAAAATTTAATTCAAAGTTTACACACATTATTACTTAAGTTTTGAGGTTATGTTAGGTTTTTTTACTAAACAGACATTTTTTACTAATATATATGTGAGTATTGAAATAAACAGGGTGCACATTTTGCTAGGCGTAATAACTGAAGCGTGTCTACAGATATGCGATACTGTTTTGACTGTGTTGTCAATGTTCGAGTGTTCAGACTTACTTTCGTCTTAGTTGGCACCATTATCGCGTGGTCTCCGCGCCACTACTGGCACCGCTCACTGACAGCTGGCGGTGAACACACCACCCACTGCAGCGCGCGCGCTTGGAAACTTCAAAGACGAATATAAATATGAAACAAATCTGACAGTTCATTAAAAAAGTGGAGGTCAGCCTTAAAACTACACAGTTTACCATAAACGTTTTTAAGATTGTATTAGTTCACTGGTAAAAACGTAGATCGTTTAAAAGTGAGAAATTGAATGTGAATGTTTGGGACAGTTTTTATACAATATAATCCACGAATTCTTATATAAAGGAAGATAAATAATGAGACTTTTTTTGGGTATTTACTAACAGCACAACATCAGTGTAGAATTACGATGTCCAAGTCCAACTCTATGACGACATCAACACATCTCTTCAGAACTCTGATACAGCAGACCACTTGGCTCTTCAGTAATTGATTCGACTGTAAGATAAACTCACACTACTGGACCTCAGCAAACGGTGTAGGCTTAAAACTAACTCGCCATTAATCCATTATTCTCCGTCATCATACCCTCAGCTTTCTCGAAGACTCCAAGTTGATCTTCTTCGGACATCAAAGGACAAGACTTAAGAACAAGTGGACATCACCTTGTGCATACCACTGTTATTTGGAATAGTGGCCAGGTGTACTTAGATGCAGCAGTCGAGGCCGTCCAGTGGAAATTCATGAAATGCGTACACAGTTTTTGAGGAAAGTGTAAGTGCGTAAAGAAATTAATATATCAACCTTATTACCTATGACAGAAGAGAATGAGAGATCACTTTTGGCTCATTGCAGATTTAAACCTACGGAACATTTACAAAACTTTGACAGTGAAGCCAAATTCAACAGGTAACAACACAAAAATGATGTTTGTGACAACTTCCTTTTCCTATCCAATTATAGTCTAGTTTAGTTTGTATCATCTAAACAGACACAAACTATGGGGAACTACATTTCCATGCTCACTTTCAATCATACAAGTCTCGCTCTTTCCTTGTTTTAAAAACAGTATTTTCATTACAGTGTAATGTTCTATTCGGCAGGTTTCTTTTTCGGCAAATCTTTCATTACATCTTCCATTTAAGATAACATGTTGAATGTTATCAAACCTTTTCTTTGTTAAGTTGTTACTCCAAAGTCTGGTTATGAGGGAACTTTATCAAAATACAACTATTTGTATATAGATGCAAATGATTGACAGTAATAAAACATTTCTCATTGGTTATTATGAAAAAGGATTTTGTTTGTTACGTTTTTCACAGCAAGTGGTGATTCATAGGAAAAATGGTTTCCTTGAAAGATTTATATTTTTAAATGACATTGTATCAATAAGAAACATTTATATTTACTAATTTATACACTGACTTAACTACAATACTGGTTTTATGATTGTTGATTTATTAAATTTAGCTAATTTTTCACTCAGTACTGTTGTAGACTGGATATATTTCTTAAACAAGAAATAGACTAACCCTATTTCAGCAGGGTTCAACACTTCCCCTAACTAAGCAGGACAGATTTTTTATTAAATAATGAGACAGTAAAGATTATTAATTATATTTGAATTGCAATTCTTAACTCGAACCAGTTGCCCATGCCCCTAGTTCCACTTGGAGGGAGTTTTTTACCTTGACCTTTGGAAAACTTGCTTGAAGGCTCGTCACAGGGAAATATCAGACCAACAAAAACAACTTTTCAAAGCACAACAGAATTTTTTTTAAATCATAGGATGTTTCACAAAAAAAGCCCCCCACCACCAATCACCTTCCCCACTCCACCTACTACGCATCATCAGTTGGAAGAGGCTCTCCCCATCACTCACAACGATAGGCTTGCTACAGTGATTCAGTTCTTTGACGTTTATGGTGAGTTCATCTGGTGAGTGTACTGGTTCATGGTATCCAGTCCCTCATCCTGGTGGATTTGGAAGACTGGTTGAATAACTTGAATATTTTTTTCTATTTATAGCCTACTCTATGTATTATTGAACATTTTAATGTTTTGTAATATTTGTCTTTCATATTGTGTTTTATATTTTGTTATAATTGTGTTGTGTATGATAGTTTTTTAGAATACATGGTTTTCTTAAACCCCTGTACTACCCCTGTAAATAATCACAATTACGGAATTGCTACTGCAACGGGAACGGGATCTCCCAGCGATCACCCATCCAAGGAACGACCACGTTCGATTTTGCTTGACGTCGTTATCTGGCTATAACGTCAGAACCCTCCAGTCAAGGCCACTGGCAATTAATTAACTTTTGCTGATTTTTAAACACGCCCACCCATACACGTACAATGGTATTGACCCACCCACTCACCCATACACGTACAATGGTATTGACCCACCCACTCACCCATATACGTACAATGGTATTGACCCACCCACTCACCCATATACGTACAATGGTATTGACCCACCCACTCACCCATATACGTACAATGGTATTGATTGATACCCCCTCCCACCCAATACCACTGTACGTGTATGGGTGGGAGGGTGGGTCAATATCATGTACGTGTATGGTGGGCGGATGGGTTACTGTCAAGGTAAGTACTGTTAGTTTTAGGACCTACTCTAAAGGTCCAACCACATAAAACTTGGCATTAAGCGAGCAAGTTGCAACAAAGAACTTGGCAGTTTGATCAATTTCTCGTCTAGGAATTTGATTTTCATTTTTGTTTTGCGGAACTGTTCTTCACTGTTTCAACAGGTCCTTCCCCCTTGCAGCATTGGCTAGGGTGTCCATCATAAGAAAATACAACAGATCCTTCTCCTGCGTTGCTAGGGCCTACTACGAAAGAAAGTATTGCAGGGTTTTCACCCTGTGCTGCTCTGGCTAGAATCTACTACAGAAGAAGGTCCAACAGGACCTCCATCCTTGATACACTTTAGACTGCATGTGATCTCTTGTTGTTGAGGTTGTTCTTAACACTCAATCGTAGTCTATAAGAATATAATTTTAGGTTTTCTTAAATTATTATAATAGGTTAAGAAATAAAACTGGTTGTAAATGTAGATTAAGATAGTCTGTAAAACCTAAAGACGGCAGGAATTTTTATGCCTGTCAAAATGTTGTTTGTTTCTTTTAACACTTGAAGCATTGGAAATCCAATCATTTTCTACCAATCATTCCATTCTTAATATAATGTAAATAATTAGTAAGCTTCCCCAATAAACATTTTTGTATTTATTTACAAATACTTATTGATTACATTTTATAATAGTTAACTCACGCACATTATACAAATAATAGTTGTGTAAATTATCCATAAATATAATAAATTTTTCTTAGTGACATAGTTCAAGGCCTCCAAGAGATACTGGTTGCTCAGCTAGTAAATATTAAGTAACAGTCTGTGATAAGGAATGGTAGAAGGCCTGTGTAAGTTTTGTGCACTGTGAGGATTGATACTAGCTAAGCATAATTTTTTAATTACTAATAGAACTACCATCCAATTTGTACAACATCTAATGTGAAGTGAATATTCTGAACCAATACACTCTACAAGTAATATTGATTAAAACTAAAAAGTAACAAATAAATACAATAATTTCAAATGTCAAAGTAATTGTGAATATATTTTATATGAAACTAAATTCACTAAACAAGTCTGATTTTTTTAATGTATAAACTTACTTTGTATATATGTTACTCTTGACTTTGTGGTTGTAGTAAACAGTGAGTAAATGTAATAAGCTTTTTTGAAAAGTTAACATTAAATTTAAACACCTACAATATTTGTTTTAACAAATATTATTGCAGGAGGAAGAAAAAGCGAGAAACATGGAGTGGGGGTGTTCAATGGAAGGGTAGATAAATCCCTTTAAGCAACCAGAGACATGGCAACATGAAATTAGGGATATTTAGTATATATTCATCCGATTTTTCAAAAAACAAGGGAGACTTCCTCTTCCAAATTACTAAAGATTGATGAAAATGCATACCCAAAAACCCCTAATTTTATCAAGCACTAAGAAACATACAACATTATTTAGTGTTAGTATGATATATTTGTTGCCTTGATGCGCAATCACACACAGTTTCATATACAGAAACAATTTATATGTTTCCTTTTTTTTACCTAGAACCCCCAGAGGAATATTTGATCACACCATAGTTCCCTGATGGGGGAGGGAGCACAACTTAATCATTAGCTCCCTCCCCATCATGGGTAAAATATAAAATAACAAGTAGGATAACTGACAACTACTCCAGCTTATCTACAAAACTACTTCTGTAAAAACAAAAATTTAATTTCTTGTCTTATAAACTGTAATAATTCCCTTTCTTAGTTCAAAATAAACTATAAAAGTTGTTGTTGTAAACAAAACAACAACAACAAAAATGAAATTGGACTCTCTATAACCCAATATTCACTGATTTTGCTTACTGATATCTATCCTGATAAAAACAGAAATAGACATGAAATTGAATCATTACATTGAAGATTTAAATATTTATACAAGTTAATCAATTAATATTTCTTATTTATTTTTCTCTGTGATTACTTGATCACCTCTCATATATGGATGAGTTATACTAGAAGTATAACACAGATTTGTTTAAATGCAAAAAGATATATCTATAATATGTAACTAACTTCCACACAGTATTTTAGTGGAAGTTGTGAGAGCTTAGGTAAGGTGTTAGAGGCCTTTGGGCCTTTTTAACAGTCCCGATACAATAACAAGTAAGGCTTAATTTTTGTATAAAACTAATGTTAATAAAAGTCAACTGGCTGTGTTAGGTGGTAGTAAGTGATGATAGCAGTGACTATGATGCGTTGGTTGTTCCTGAGATTATACAGTGCTCCTCCATATCAAGTCTAGAATTCCTTTTACCAAGCATCGTGACTTCTGGAGCCATTTCCAAGTAATCATTGGATTCATTCCAACGACTCTTTTAATTACTTGTTAGATTGGACATTTTTAATGAAAATATGGTAAACACAACATTCTAAGAAAATCAGAAATGATTTTACAAAAGAAAGTGACAGAAGAGGTCACCCATAATTTGTGACTTAAGAGATTTCATTGTTGACAAATTAAAAATATTTTTAGGTCTATTGTATTATTGATTAATGGAAAACACAGTAGTTGTGATTTTATTATATCGTCCAAGCAGTAGGTAAGTCAGGACTGCCTCCTAAATTTATTACGTTGCTTGTCCTTTGATCCACTACAATATTGTTCTAGAAAAAAAACCCGCAGTCAGATAAAAGTAACAGACTGTTCAAAGAAAAAGGGATCATGGTCAACTTCAACAACAAAATAAATTCACTTTTTACCCTTGCATAGATCTTGGCTTTGATCAATCAATATTTTGTGAAATTAGGCTTTAGTTCAGCCAGTATACCAAAGAAAAAAACAACACAAATACGAGGTTTTTCAAAACATATGATGACTTGTGTTATAAAATAATTTGTTATTGCCTAGGTCTTCCGTTCAATATTGTTCATTCAATATATTCAATACGGATCCCAGTGTTATTTCCACCTCTAAACACAGTTTGATATGCTTCTTTTAGAATATCCTTCAGCTCTTTCAATACATCTGCCTTATGAAAGGAAGAATCACCCTAAATCTTCTTCCTTTCATGAGTCTTTCTGGTTTGGGGAACAAAACAAAATCGTAAAGAGTGAGGTCAGTTGAGTAGAGGAAATAGAGAAGAATAGAGATCTGATTGATTGGCCTAATACTCGTAATTTCTACCCACGTAAAAAGATCCAACTGATATCCCACACTCAGGTTCCCTGACAGTCAGACATTGATTAGCTCTCACCTAGGATCTTAAATGACTATCGACCATTTTTAAAACCTTCAAGCTACTTGAAACATCCTATATAATTTATAGCAAGATCACTTTAAGACGTGTTAATTGTAGCACAAGTTTTCTTCCAAGATGTTTCATATTTAATACACAATTTTAAAGCAAGTCATTGATTCTTCAGATGATGCATTCTAATATCCAGCAAAGTAAAATTGTACTTCACTAATAGCCACATACATAATATTTCAATGAAGATATCAATAATCAGGAAATTGTGTAGTAATCAGCCTAATCTATGAAGGAAAAGACATTTTTCTCTCAAATAAAACATAATAAATTAAGTGTAAATCTTCAGTTGATCTACCCAAACGTACTATATTCTACCCATTTTGTATTTTTTTATTTTTTTTATTTTTAGTGACAGGAGTTGTAAAGAAAATTTATAATATTGGGCATAAAGCTATATTATCTACATTATGCTCTTTAGTTCTTTGAGAACAAAATAAAACCAATTGTGTATATAGAAAAAATGTATCATACATTTTTTTAAATCTTGAAAATTGGCTAAAAACAGATTTACTTGCTTCTACAGAAATTTGAACAGTTTGATTTGAAGGTTAATGAATTAGATATAAAAAGATTGTTTGACTTTTCTAACATTTATAAAAAGTCAAACAATTTTATTCTAGTTAAGTTTATTAATTACGTTGTTAATTCAAAAATATGAAGAAAAAATAAACTATCAATAGCCTAGGACTACCATGAATATAATTAGAAAAATCCCCTTTGTATTGGAGAAACTGTGTTGTTCTTTCATCTTAATCTATGTTCAGCGTGATTGTATTTAGAGAAAAAGGCAAATGCTAGTTTTACACAGATATTTTAAAAATGAATTACTAAACCACCAATTTTTATAAATACATTATGTCAATAAATTAGCCAATTATAGTAAAAAGTCCTTGACATTTATTTTAATACTCATAAAAATACTGTTACCATTCAGTAAAATTAGAGACCAGCCCAAGTACTTGAAATAAGTATATGTATACATTTAGTATATTTAACGAAATTAAAATATAAATAAAAAAATCAGTACTCACCAAATCATTGTATACAACAATCTGTCACTGTAAAGTTAGGTTATGGAGAATGTTCATAACTTAATTTGAAAGGTGTAAATCACTTGATAAATTTTTATTCACGCAAACTAATTCAAATATTATTGGGAACAAAGCAATTAAATATTGTTGGTTAGTTTCTAGGACGACCGAAAATGTTGATTAACGATCCCATTGCTTTATCAATAACCTTCCCCGCGATTGTTTGTTTTCACATTTGTTTTGACAATTAATTGACACTCGACCACAACGATACGTTTTTCTTCACAATCAGCTGTCCTATTTGGAAATGTTATTCATTTCAACCACCTGGTTTAAAAGAAACAGCTGGACAACAAAATTAAAATACTGTAATTTTCAAAGAGCACCAAACAAATAGAAGTGTATAAATATATAGTTCATAACAATACATTATTAACCAATTCTATTATTGGTTAATAATGTATTATTCAATATACGTAATTTATTGAAACGTAAGTTCTTGAGATTTAACTTGAAACGTAAGATTTTATGTATTTTGGATTTCGAAAAAAATAGGTCTATAAGTGACGCAATATTAGATCTATAGGTCATTTTATATGATAGTCTTGATGAAGTAGAAGAGCAAATGTGCAGATTCTACGATGTGACTAAAGCGTTTGACTTACTATCACATTCAAAGCTATTAGAAAAGTTAAAATGTATGGGTGTAAGTGGCAAACCTCTGAACTGAATAGCTACGTATTTAAAGGATCGGAGTCCGGTTGTCCGTGGAGACCTGGTTGAGGACTTCACCATTCAAGTCAAGATGGACTAAATCGACACTATCGCTCGTCAGTATTTCAAATCAACACCGGAGTGCCCAAAAGGTTCTAACCTACGCCCTGTACTGTTCCTTCTATGCGTAAATGATTTACCTGACTATAACTATAGGTAATATTTGACTGTTTGCGGATGAAGTCAGACACTGGCAGGGCTATCCCTGGCGTTGACGGGGCCTAGGGCAAAATAGGTTCTGGCACCCCCCTTCCTCCTCCTACCATAAACATTGAGTGTGGTGTAAACTGAGTTATGTCGGAATGAATCACTGATAGTTAAGAAATAAGTTTTCATTAATTGGTTTTATTTAAAAAAAAATTTTTTTTTAGAATACGGAAGCTTGATTCTTTTAGTGTGGCAGTCATATCTCTTCGATAGGTCTCAAATAACCAAAGTAGACTTTTCGTTAAAAAAAAACCGGATCAAAAAATCTTCTTAGGGTGTATTACACGCGAAGACATGCTCGTGAGCATGCTGGTGGCCAATCTTGTGGCCTTGCTGACAAACGTATTACACGCAAGGACACTATCGTGGGCTTCCTCATAAATAAAAAGGGGAGAGAATACTGACAGTCAACATTGTGTATTATAAGCTAGTTGTCTTTTACTTGTTGTCTAACTATTCCTTACTTGTTCCCCTACGTAAACAATTTACACTCTTGTATGCCAAGTTAGTTCAAAATTCGCTGGAATATGATTTAGTCTTGTTCATTATAATTTATAAGTCTATTAGCCAAAGACAAAAACCAATAATACAACAGGACTAATACGTTAAAAATTTCATAGAAAACGAACATAAAAATAGTTAAATACAACAAGCAAACATGTCAAATTAATATAAATACGATAAACAGCATGGTGGTGCTGGTAGGGAAAAACAAGGCACGTATGCGGAGTACTCTAAGTTGCCGTGGAGACCTAATACACGCGGGACATACTTGTGGGCAAGTCCCAAATATCAAACCGATTGGATGTTCACGAGCATGCCCACACCAGCATGTCTATGTCAAAATTCCCCTATATTACACGGGAGCATTTGCTCGTGAGTATGCTAGTGTGGACATGCTCATGAACAAGATCTCGCCTGTAATACATCCTTTAGGACTCAAAATCAAATACAGTCGCACATTCAAAGTACCACAAGGATCCATTCTTGAACCCATTCTATTCATTTTATATATCAATGACATATCTGATTACCTTGCTGGCAAGCTCCGCACTATCTTCTCAGACGATAATGCCATTTTACCTTTCATAAAGAATTAAATAACTTAGAACAGGAATCCTTCCTTAACCATAAAGCCATTTCTCAATACTTCTCAAGCATCAATCTCCGCATAAATCCATAAAAACCCAATTTCTTTACTTCATGGCAAAATAGAAAAAAAGAAAAGACAGACTTTAACCAGATTAGGTTCACAAAGTACAACTTAATTATAATTGCGAAGCTTTCTTCCGTAGTATGTTATAAGAATGTGATCGATGAATCACAGTTTGTTGATTACTTTGGAGTGAGGTTAGACGGTTGTCTCAGGTGGAACGAGCATTTTGATAAATAGTTGGCTAATTTTTTAACAACTTTCTGCCAACATTTTTGTTCTGAGATATATTTATTCACATAATAACATTGCTTTAGCAGTATACGCTGGGTTATTTTAGCCTGATAAGGTGCTCAGTCGTACTTTGGGGCATATCTATT
Source organism: Stictocephala bisonia (assembly GCA_035578905.1). Taxonomy (NCBI): domain Eukaryota; kingdom Metazoa; phylum Arthropoda; class Insecta; order Hemiptera; family Membracidae; genus Stictocephala; species Stictocephala bisonia. The sequence continues at coordinate 94,916 of JAQJVL010000149.1, read as the reverse complement.
TAAAATAGGATAAATAGTTGTTCTTCAAAAAAGAGCTGTAATATGTATTTTAAAAATTAAACCAACAGAATCATGTAAAGTTTGTTTTAAAGAACTAAGCTTATTAACCGCACCTGCTATCTACATATTTGAAGATTTCCTACATTAAAGCACAACAGCTTGTAAAGTCACGTCAACATTACATAACACCAGAAACAGAAATGTCAGTCCGGCAATATATCATGATTTAAAACTGTTTTAAAACAAACCCGAGTATTTTACTCTCTTAATTACCACCTAAGCTGGCTGGGATAGAAATAAAATGTAATTGCGATAATGACAATTAACTAATATATATCAAACAAATAATATCGATGATATACAGATAATCTAGGGTTAACAGATGTGTTTTTACACATCATCATAATAATGAACGATAATGGCGAAGACAGGAGTCTTTAGCATCGAGGGCGGTTCGCCTCTGATACGGCGGATACCGACCGATGGTGGTTCGACGGCAGCAGCAGTCTGCAAGTATCTCGAATCTAGGTCTACTCTTAGTTTACTAGTACTCTTAGTTCTAGTAATGCTAGCCGCTGTCTAGACATGCTCTATGAACAGGTTGATTGCTATTTAATTCCTCGTCGGCTGTGAGAATTAGTGTTTATATTACTTTGAAATGCTTTTCTTAAACAACTTCATAAAATGTTTTTGCAACTTATTCACAAAAATTAAGCGCCCCCTTGATCGTGGCGCCTCCATGGCTGCGGTGCCCGCCCCACTTGCCCCCCTCCTTCGGGCGGCCCTGGACACTGGATTGAAGAAGAGAATCAACTACTATTTAGGAATGAGCACAAAAGTAACCAAACGAGATGAGCATCTAGCGCAAAGAAAACAAACTACTCTTAAACAAAGGAAACCCCAAGGATCTTACACTTTACATCCGAAAAAGCCTGATCACATCCCCTTACTTCGTCTTGAAGCCTCAGCGATGACCTCAGGTGGCGACAACACATTGAAAAGATGACAGAAAGACTTACATCTGTGTGCTACTTGGTGAGAAGTCTACAAAACCTCGTTGACAAAGACATCCTTATGAAAGTGTATTTTGGATGTTTCCACAGTGTTATGTCGCATGGAATAGTTTTCTAGGGAAGCAGCCCTATGGCCCAACGTATACTTATTCTGCAGAAGTGTGTTGTCAGGACAATCTGCAAGGCACCACACCTGGCTGATTGTAAGGAGCTCTTCGTTGAGTTCAGGGTTCTTACCGTGCCAGTTCTACTCATTCTTGAGGCTACTCTGATGGTCAAAAGGAAGCCAGAAATCTCCAGTCAAAATAGAAATGGTCACAATTACAACACTCACCAGAGTACAAATATACACCTTCAGCAAATATAATCCAGTGTAGCAAAAACTGGTTTAAGGTTCCTACGTACATAAATATTCAATAAAATTCAAAATGAAATAAGAAGAATTGATGATGAAAAACTCCTCAAGGTAAAATTGAAAGAATTACTACTCAAGAGGCCTTACTATTCCTTGGAGGAATTTGTAATGAATTAGGTAGCAACTGGCCAACCAAATGACAACCACTGATAAGTGCTTTTAGTGTGAGACAATCAAGTATGTAATAAATTCAGCGCTTTTTTAACAGTTCCATGTAGATTTGTAGATATCAAACGCAAAAGAGTTTTAATGTTTTGGTGTGTGTAACTATCCAAGGAAAACAATTTTAATTGTATTAATTTTCAAATCTTTGCTTATTTTGAGAATTAGGAGGATTAATCTTTAGGAAAACAGTGAATCACATTAGGCCAAAAGAAGACTTAGTTGATACAGACAGGGACAGTTGACAGGCACAGTAAAAGCTTTCTTGATCTTATTTCGAGTATTGAAATATTATATCAAAGGAGTCAGTCAATAGTGTGTTGCATTCAAACTTGTAAAACTGAAGAATACTATTTAGTGCTATGTATACCACAAAATCTGCTTAAGTTGCTAAAGGGAAAAAATTTCAAGAAAATTTTGGATGTTGGTCCTATTTTAGAAGTCGTAGGGCTAGACATCAACCGTAGTGATACGGACATCAGCATTTCAACCGTAGGTGTCCTTTCACAACTGCAGGATCAGTGAGAACAATTAAATATATTCTACAATGGATATTATCGAAGCCTAAATGAAACTTCTGTGTCACAAAAAAAGGATTTATGGTACTGAAACCTATAGTTAGCTCTATATATAATTCAGTTTGTTATAGAAATTGGGCGATGTTTCTATCACAGATGGAGCATATGACATTGTGGTAGGGCGTAACCATCTGGCAATTTAGGTTGCCATATGGACTGAGCACCTAAGTATTTTGACTCATCATAGAATACAGAATGTAGGCATTTTTATTTTATTTTTTACTATTTTTTACTCTACACCAGGGGCATTTCTAACTTATTCTAACAAACGTTGTTGTGGGACAACGGTCCAAACCCATCAAGCAAATTTTTAGTGGACCTCCCGAGATTTGAACTCGTGACAAATCTGCATATGAAACATAAGTGCTAACCACTAAGCAAGCAAGAAGCCTAATTCTTTCTTTCCATTAAAATTTAGTGATGTGGGTAAAACATTATAAGCAAGTAACTATATAGCTATCTAAGAGTACAATGAGTATTAGAAAGAGCTTATATACAACTTTACTAGCCCAAATTAAAATTGCATGTAATCAGTTAATAAAATAAAGACTCTGGAGAAATAAGAATTTTTTATGGAAATACAATGAAAATTTTCACTCAAATATATCACCATCGTCATGACTAGCCAGAGGGGCTCTAGAATAATTATTTTGGGTAGGCAATCTTCCAGGAAGTATGGAATAACCTTCAGCGAAAGGGGGTTTCGAGGAATTTTGTTGAGAAATAAGGTCTTCAGAACACGATTTTAACCTATTTGGAAGTCCTAAACTTAGAATTACAGGTGTATACTGGTGGTGGCCAGCTGATAAAACGAGACATTTAGAACTTAAATTGAAATCAGTTTTAATCCTTATTAGTTACACAACATTTACCATAACTTACCTCAGATAAGATTGTGCACAGGTAATATAACATAGGCCTACATAATTATATACATATATATCAATATGTAAAACGCTACATGTGCGCATTGCCACCCACCCATACACGTACGGTGGTATAGACTCACCCACCCAACCATGTACGTATGGTGGTATTGACCCACCCATAAACGTACAGTGGTATTGACCCACCCACCCAACCATATACGTATGGTGGTATTACTATTTTTATAAACAGATTTATAAATCTGCATTTTTTCTTCCAGATCTTTATTCTGTGTTTTGTTCTAAATAATAAAACATATAACACTATTTATATATATAATTATTTTTTCTATATTTTATAACTTTTTTAATAATCTCTTGCAAAACGGCTAAAAATTGCCTGCCACTGAGGGATTTTCAACTGCCACTAGGAGGGTTTTAAGACACGACTTTATACTATTAAGGTACTAATGCAAAACTAGCAAAAGGGTTGACAGTAAAAAAATTACCAACTGTAGTGTACTTGTGCAGTTTTACTGTGGTAGTCATAATAGTAACAACATTCTCATCTCAAACACGTAATTTATCACAAAAATACATTAAATTAAAAATGTAAAAATTAACTTGTTTCGTAAAATAAAGATTATAATAACTGATTGGTTATAAAATAAAAATTAATTTTTTAAGTGTTAAAACATGTAAAATTTTTATCTTAAACAAATATAACAAATACTCAAAAAATGAAGTCTTGGAATTTTCTAAGGAGTTCATTTTAATAACTGCAACCGTCTGCTCCCCGTCAACTACTGCATCAGGGTTGCACAAGAGCTTATAACATAGCTCCTCTTCTATTGAAAATACGCCTCATAGTCGAGACTTTTTTCTGCCGAATCTGATCTTATTGGCATTACTAGAACAGTTGAAACTATGTATTTTAGTTCAATATATGAAATATCAAAATCGCAGAGATCTTTGTAAAGTTCTTGCATATTTTAATATTTAGTAAACATTGATTGTCTGAGTTCACATTGCGCTTTTAGTTTTGTATAAAAAGTTTCATCTTTTCCCCTTATCTGTCTTATTTCTTTTATCCTTATCGTCATCACTATCTCCAAACTATTGTTGCAATTTTTAATATTTCAACCAAACATTTTAGGCTGCCTACCCACTAAAACCGCCACTGTGACTAGCCTGTTTGCTATATTCAATATGATGAACAAATTTGCCTTGTGACAATCGTCTAATTTGCAGAAGTAGTAAAAGGCTATGCATGACCAATGTAGAAGCAATTACTGTGCAGATTTGTTCACTCTCTATAGAATTAATTAATTTTTGTTGAAGGTAGAACAACATATGTTATCAATACTATAGTCCTTAGTCTATCTGAAAAGTTTGTCACAAAAATCGATAGTCTATGGAGAATGGACAGAGTAAGGTTAAAAGCAGGATCTTCCCCTCCTTTTTCAAAATAACAAAATCTAGAAATAACATAATCATGATTATATCTTTGTTAAATTCTCGGTATTTCTGCATTAGAATTCTGACTGATAAGATTTGTATTTTGTTTTGCTCTAAATCCATGCTGCTCTTCTTCCAATACTGGTTCAACTATTCAGTGAAGGTCACCTTCTAACATTTTTTTCTAATATTTTTAGACATTTTGATAAGATTGAGATACACCTCTAATTACAGAGCAAAAAATTTGTCTGGCCCCGCAGCAAGTGATAGCTGGACTTGGGGGGGAAGGGAAGGAGTGAAAAGGGGGTATGAGAACATTGTCTTCACAAACAGTTATCTTGAAGAAGTGTCAAATATATATTTTAACTGTCAGCTGATGTTTATTATTACAGTATTTGTTAGTAATACGGTTAGTATCAATACCACCACGCACCCAGACTAGTTGTTCAATCAGTACCATGACCTTTTAAATTACCTATTTTAAATAGAGACCAAAAACTCTCTCAGTCTTATTTTAAGGCAATAAGTTTTTCATCCAAATGTTTAATATAATTTTTGTTAACCCCTGTGCCAACTGAACCTGCCGCCTTTACTTGTAATCATAAAATATTTTATTTATATAATGCTGACTCTTGGCGGTGTAGTTGTTCATCCTATGTAGACAGGATATTTTCAAAGTAATATGTTAGCAGGGGATACTCCATTACCTAACTCATTTCTGAATTCACCCTCTTTTCAGTCTTGATTGTAAAAAGACTTTACTGTAAAAATCGCTTTTTACTCGTGTTCACTATTTTCAAAATTTTTAAATTGCAAAACACTGCCGATTATTATTTATTTTCAAGACGTTTGATCTTCAAGATATGGTCAAATATGGATTTCAAATGAGTTGATGAATTTAAGTAAGTGGACATAGTCTTTGTTACAAACTTATGCTGACAATTCCTTAGAAAGTGTCTTTAGTTAATTGTCCAAGTACAAATGAACAACCGGTGGTTATCAGCTGATTTCTTTCGTAATTTGTTTTAACTCTGATTTGAATCATACTGTGAATCTTTAGCTCATGAAGTTCGGCTTTAACCAGTTGGTTACACTACCAATAAATTATTTTTAATTATTTATAACGAGCTAAATGTTATAATTTGGTTTTGATGATGAAAGTACTCGTACAAGGAACCTACTTTTTACTCATACTAAAATTAACAAACCTTTAATTTGATTAAAATTGATACTTTTATAGATAAATCAGAATTGTAATAGTGTTATTACTATAAAAAAATTAATATTAAACTGTTTGAGATTCCATTTTGTTTTAAATCTATCAGTATTTAAGATAATGAAGATGGAGACTGCCAGAGAAAGGTTTTCAAACAGAGCAATAGGTCCAAATTCACATAGATGCTTTATGAATATCAGCTTACCATTAAGCTGATATTTAATTGATAGAGTGTGTGATGGCCAGTGGCCAATTCCAGCAATAACAGGATTCAAATACATAATTTGAATCTCCCACTGTATACCCATAAGCAAGTGTGCACTTTCCAGTAGAATGTTAAATTCTTCAACACAACTGCAACAAGAATAAATTTTATACCATGAGTTAGCTCGACTGATATACGTGAACCACATGGAAAAGACTCTCCATTGACCAAGTGTCGTACAGGTAAGGTGTATCGTTTAATGTGTGCATTACCACACTGGAAATTGTGGTTCTGAGCAGATTTTTGTCTGAATACTATCACATAAACTGTTGATAAAGATAAAATATCAGAATATTAGCCTTGATTATATTATTATCTAAAATCAACAATATTAGAAAGGATCATTAACTTGGCTAATTATAGCAACAACGTTTGTAATTGTTGTGTTCTTGTTCTTCTACAACTTTAAATTCTGGCCTTGATGTGTTGCATTTTGTGTTGATTATAGATAAGATTTATATTCTTTTTATGAATGAGTTGTCTCAGAATTTTAAGTAAAAGATACAGTAGTAATGTTATATGAACTGAAACTTGCGTAAATTCAATGATCTCATTAAGACAGAATACACTAACCAGTAATTTACCCATTTATTTATTAGTATTGCCTTGTAATAATATCATGTTATTAAATTAATTTTTCAAAATAGATATATCATCTGAATAAAATACATAGTACTGTAATTAATTCAGACCATATATCTCTTAAGAAATGTATCAAATCAATTATTTGAACTTACTTAACACAAATAAACAAGCGGAAACCTTACTTCTGATGAAATCATGGCTGCATCGCTGCTCATTTTCCTCTTAAAACGTTTTCTAACACTGTTCATCAGCATTTTGCAAGCATAGCACCTGAAGCTGGGTTGAATTGCTCAACTTGCTGTTAGCTCTCATTGAAAAACATAATTAATTTTTGTCCATTTGTATAAAGATTAAAGTGTAATTTTGCTTGTATAGTTAGCTATCTATTTGGGATCTTACAAGATTTTTAATTTTGTTTTAGATTACTTTATCTATCTTAATCAATACTTCTTTCTAATATTATCTGAATCAATTACAATCAGCCCTCCCCTACCCTCGGTAAAGCTCGTAATTTTGTTCGTTCCAGTATAGACCTTCTATTACACCTGATCTTTTAATTTTAACAAAAATTTCAATTTCTCAGTTGTCGATCTTAGTTATTTCCATAACATAATGTATGAGGGACTTAAGTTCTTTAACATTTTTGTGGCTTACAAGTTTTTACTAAAATTTAAGATTTAAAACGACCACATTTTAAAAAGGACTGATGTACAGAAATAAAATTTTAAGGAATACGTGCTTAAAAATAAACTTTTTAAGACTAAGATTCACACTTAGTTTTATGATTTTATCTTAAGTAACTTCACTGAAGCTTTTTTAAAAATTACATACACCCAAATGGGCAGAAAACTGAGTGAAGTAGACCATGAAATTAGTTCACATGAAATTTTAAGTTTTTTTTTTTTACCTTTGAAATAACCTCCTCAAGTTGGCTGCTTTTTTTACCCATGGTGGCACTCCCCAGAATGCGGTGCCCACGGCAACTGCCCTGCGACAGTCCTGATTTCGTAATACATTTAAAATGAATAAATTACAATTTAACCGTGGAGGAAAGTTAGACTGAAACTATGGTTATTAAATTTAAACTGTGCAAAGTGTAATAATATGATTTAAAATTTTATTAGTGGGAAAAAGCACATTGTAATTAGAAAATATATATATATATCGTTATGTAATTCAATCTTCCATTCTGGTAGTAAATAAAATATTTTTTTTTCCAATTTCTAGAATGTTATCTAAATGTACTTGTTAAATATTTTCAATTTTGTTAATTATATTCTCCTATAAACCATCTAATTACCGAATTCATTATTGCAAAAAATTATATAAAGTCAGGTATAAAAGAACTTTGGTAAGTAGCACTACTGGCTCATTGCCAGAGCATGTTTGAATACATATTAGCTCAGGAGACAGGTTAGGTGCGTTATGTAACTGAAGAACACTAAGCGATCACGCCAATCCTTGCACAGCTACTAAAATCTTGCTTCGGGTAATTACTTTCTTGTGAGATATTATGTAGATTAACCTATGTTTTTTGCCTTTATTTTATCTACTTAATTAGTATTATTTAGATAATTTAAATTCAGCTAGTTTATCACTGTATTTATACATATTACCAGATATTATGTAGAAATTCTAAATTTTTTATGTAATTCTGATTATTGTCTATTTTATAAAAAATAAAGCAACACAATCAATCAATTGTCATGCTATTGTTTTTCTAGTTAATTGTTCATGGCTTTTATCTATTTATGTGATATCTAGTCAATTAATTTTCAAAATTAATTTTTTTATTCTTTCCACTTACGAATGTTAAAGATTTATGATGTTTTTAAGGAGACGAATGGTGTATTTAAAACAGTTTATTAGATTCAGTTGCTAAAACATATTTGCATGCTTATGTAGCTAAACTTAACAGTTTACTCATACGTCAACTTTGCATGTTAGTAGCTATATTCAAACAGAAATTAAATTAAATTTCTGCTAATGTACTTTAAAAATGCAGTATAATACAGTGAAAGAAAGAAATTTAGTTTGGAATTTTGTTTCCTACAGCACTTTATTAATATTTTTCACTAAAAGCACAAACATTGTTTGTATGTACATAAAAAAAATTGCTGTAAACTAGATTATAGACAGGATAATTATTGTTTATTTTTGATAATTTTCACCTCATAACAAATTTGGCAATCATATGTAGAACACTTCATAGAAAATATAAATTTTAATTTTATGTTATATAATGTGCAAATATGCTTCATTTATTACATTTTATACATATTTTGTAATTTATTATAAGTATTTATTAATTTATACCAAATACTTATACTAAAATGTAGCTCTTAACTAATTTATATTTATCACTAGAAAAAGTAGGCCAATTTTTTATGTTATTTACTTTCGTAATTAATGTTATTCAGTCATTGCAGATTGAACTTTGTTTTAATTCTGAGTAGTAAATATAGCGATACTATATTTTTTTAGGGAAATGGAATATCAAGTATTACCTCTGATATAGGGTGAGAAGCCCAGTATATGTGTAACTGGACCCTCAGACAGGTTACATAACTACAGTCAGTGAGAGTGGATGCCAATAACCCTTCGGTTCAACAACACAACAATGGTGACTAGTTAGTATTGCCCCGGTAAGTTTTTTGAATTGATTGCTATTAGTTTTACTAAATCAACAAGTTATTTAGTAAAATAAACATCTTATATCTATTTTATTCCACTTTAAAAACAACAATATATTTTGGGATTGAATGTTTGATTATTACTATATAATAGTAATTTTATTTGCTTATAAAGTGTTTATAAATAGAATATTTAATTTCTATAAGTTAAAATATATTCAAAATAATAATTTTTGCTAGGATAATATGTGTATTACACTAAAATATGATATTGAATAAAATTGATATAAACAATAATTTAGTGTATGCCATGTTCATTAAAAAATATGATTGCAAATAAATTTCAATATCAGAAATCTGATATTTAAAAAATACAACTATGAGTATAAATGATTTATGTATGTGGTTTTTTTAGGGATATTCCGTTTTCCTAAAATAAGATAGTACCGCTATATTTACTGCTCAGAATTAAAAGAAAGTTCAATCTTCAGTGATTGAATAACATTAATTACGAAAGTAAACAATATAAAAAATTAAAAATCCAAAGGAGAAAAGCTATACATTACTTTTTTAGTCAGTTTTATTGAGTTAAAAAATAGTTGATGTACATTTTAGTTTGTTGCATCAAGCCTGTGCACTTTTGTAACTTCCGTTTATTAAAAGCCACAAAAGTATTCACTGTTTTAGTTTCATTTTGTTTTACAGAGTTTTCCCAAGCAAACAAGCTCTCACACTTTTTAGATTTTTTATTTCTAAACTATTAATTTAGACAAACCTTGGTATTTTAACAAAGCCACTGTACCTGTGTGGGTGGGCGGGTGGGTCAATGCCACTGTACGTGTATTTCAATGCCACTGTACGTGTATGGGTTGGCATGTGGGTCAATACCACTGTACGTGTATGGGGACGGGTTACCGTTTGGATCTATATCCGTATTGAGTAATATAGATCCAAATGTAATATCTTGTGGCCGGATGACATTTGATTATTTTGTTTATCAGCACTTATCCCACCTGACACATAAGGAATATAACTGCCTGACAACGATGTGTTAATAATAAATAACACAGTTTAATAAATTAATGTCACAATTAGTTTAACACAACTTATTTCACAGTTGTTCACAGAACAAGCTAGTAAATTTGTATACAATAATTCAAAATAAACAGTTCGAAATTCGTTTAATGTAAATTAACATAGATTTTTTTTAAAATCATGTTCAAAATTACAAATCAGGTAATTGCTGCAAACAGGGGATATAGGGTTACTTCAACATTTTAAACAGTAAAATGTTGAAAAATATATATATTCATAAAAAATAGACTTCAAACAATCATTTTAGTAACTTTATAACACAGATAATTTGTTATAAAAGTCACAGAATATAATTTTGTTATATTATAGGTTCAAATACAAAAGAATACTATGATGATTGACTTCGGTAAACCATCTTTAACTTCCTTTTATCAGAGAGATTCAAAAAGACATAGATTACTATAATGTTTTTGAGCATTTTGTACTTATACTAAGATAAATTGTGGACATTCTCTTTAATGTCTATCAACATGCAATATGCTAATTTAGAAGCTAAATTTATAAGTGACAGAATTTTTGTTGTTAGTAATCTACACATGTTGGAATTAGAGGCTAATTAAAAACATACTTTAGCGACCTCACTAACATTTGATTTCAATACATTACATTTTCCACCAAGGTTGTCTGCACTCTTGATCCACAGAAGAAGGCTTCCTGAACTTTAAGGACAGTTCTCTGACCTTCTGTATTCTGATATTCTGTATACACCCATCATAATTCAAGCTCATTCCCCTTAGCTCATGAGCAACTAATAATGCAACAGGGGCTGTTGAAGTAGGGATAAAGTCAAATATTTGTACAGTATTATTTTATTACCAGACGGCACTAATAACCGGCATGTAGTGCTGTAACCCAGCTACTTGGAGACAAAGTATTGTGGAGATTGTAGGCGATAGATTCTATTCTCGGCCCTCTTAATACCGACATGGCGTCCACTCAATGGTTGCCATCAACGTAAACGTCTGGGGTGTCCATGTTGTGTGGCAGTCAGGATTTGGATGTTGTGTTGGGAGAAGAAGTGAGTATAAAGCTTGTCAAATAGCTGAAAACCAGACCAACACCATGTGGTTTGAATTCCACATAAAGCTGTAGGTCCGTTAGATTCTACTATTAAATCTGTTAGTTGGTCCTTTCTGAGCTAAATCGAACTTAGTAACAATTAACTCGTTCATCTACACTCATTCACCTCTCATATTTGCCCATATCTCTATGATCGGCGTCTTAATAATGAATAGTGAATATTAATATAATAGCAGATAGCTCCATACAATTTCCCTGAGAAGACAAGTCCAATAACACAATAGACTTGATACATAACTCAGATGTTCATTGCACCGCCTTCAGGTGAGGGGAGAGACTTGAGTAAATGAACTTGTCTTCTCAGATAAGTTTGCTGAAGCCCTATATCTCCTATTCCAGCCCAAGGGTCCCATAATCTAATCTAAAATTTTGCAGTACTAAGAATACATATATTTGATTGTTTTCCATTTTATGATCGGTGAGTTAGTACATAATATAATACATAATAATTGAAAAATTGGTTTTCTCCAAGATCTTCCCTTTGCTTCAGCGCCATATTTCCTCATCACAACATGGCTTCTCTCCAGGCAGATCTCCAGCTACAAACTTAGTGCTGTTTCAATCTGATGTTATATCTTCCTTTTCAAATCGCCAGCAAGTTGATGCCATATATTTAGATTTTGCGAAGGCCTTTGATCGTGTTTGCCATCCTCTTCTGCTCGACAAGTTGTCCCGTTATGGAGTCCATGGACCGCTCCTGAAATGGTTCTCTTCTTACCTGGATAATCGCAAGCTCATAGTTAAATACGCTTTTGCCAACTCACAGGAGTTCATTGCATCATCTGGAGTACCACAGGGCTCACATCTGGGTCCTATGTTATTCAACCTGTTCATTAACGACTTATCAGAGGCATTAGAAGTCAAGCATTTGCTCTGCAGACGATATCAAGCTCTACTTGTTCATCAACACCATAGATGATTGTGTAGCACTTCAAAATAGGTTGTTGATCGTGGAGAAATGGTGCTCTGATAACCTTATGACCCTCAATGTATCCAAGTGTGTCGTCATAACCTTCCATAGGACTGAGTCTGTAATACATAATGACTATACACTCAACGGTGTCAATCTGAAGAGAGTGTATGAGATAAAAGACCTCGGAATTCTATGTTGCCCGAATCTGAGCCCCGAGCTACATATGAATTACATCTGCAAACGAGCCAACAGTGTCCTGGGCCTGATAATAAGGTTTTCTCGCTTCTTCACATCCCCAACAGCTTTGAAGACTCTTTACTGTCACTTGGTTAGGTATCATCTTGAGTATTGTTCAACCGTCTGGTCACCGTATCAGGATTTCCTTATCGAAAGACTGCAATCCATTCAAACTCGCTTTATCCGGCTGGTGGGTCTATGACTGGGATATTGCTTCTCTGACGTTCCTGTTGATGAATTGGCTGTAACACTGGGCTTGCAATCGCTAGAATTGGGAAGAAGGACATCTGATCTTATGTTTCTTTTCAAGATCATCAATGGTGAGATTCGCTGTCCGGAACTTCTAGCACTGATTTATTTCCACGTTCCAGCTTCTACCAGATCCAGGGAGCTGTTTGCCAGACCACACCACACCACATCATATGCACAGCACAGTACCATGGTTCAGTTGCAACACACAGGAAACACCCTACCTTCAGACATTGATTTCTTTAACTGTAGTGCTGCTCGGTTCAAGAGGATGATCACCCGGGGAGAGAATGATGAATCTTGAGGCTTTCTCCAGCTATAGCTCACTCAATCACCACCGCCGCCCTTACCAATGTTGTAATTTATTATTTCATCACACTCATTCGCATATTTTTACTATTCATTCACACCCATTGCAGTCTACAGTCATCTTGATTGTCAAACCATTCATCATGTTATGTGTATTTATTTATATTTTCGTGTTAGAATTTGCATATTTGTTAGATATTATTATGTTACATTTACAAAATATTTATCCTTGTTATCGCTTATATCACTTAAACTATATCAACACAAATTGTTGAATTTATTGTATATTTATTGCATATATTTATATGTACATGTTAACTTGATTGTTCTCAATTGTATATTGTTATCCAATTCTTTAAGCATGTTTAAGCACTGATAATTACCATATTTATTAGCCTCTGTTTTCTATTTTTCTGTTCTCTATTTTTAGCCTAAATTTTCTTGTATACAATTTTGTTAAAAAGGCATATGCCGTTAATCATAATAAATAATAATAATAATAATAATAAATAATAATACAGGGACACCACTGCTGTAAAGTATCTTGTAAAACAGCAGTACTTTGATCAATATAATAAGATGGTGAAAAATAACAATCTGTACATTGGCAAGCTTTTAAGATCTAATTAACTTAAAATGGTGACTTTTAGACAAGTTAATATTTCAAGTATAATAGGAATGTTGTTTTTTTGGAATAAATTCCATTTTGGTCAAAATAAACTTTTTGATTTTCAATATCATTAAGATATTTAAGATAAGATTTATCTTAAAATTAATCAGGGAAAATACCAGAATTGGAATAGTCGTTATTTACATTTTTACATTAGAAACTCAATTGAGATTTTGGTCTAATTTTAAGTTCTGGGTTACATTTTATTAGGACGATAATTTTGTATTTGCATATGATTACATTATTTGAACTGACACTTGTGTTTTAAGGTTTATTCATAGTAATACATTCATATAGTTACAGAAAAATGATATTGAACGTACTCAACAATTCATTCCCAATATTGTCATTGATATCATTCAGTATGTCAATAACAGTGTTCCCAACCTTGAGCTACATTTGAATTACGCCTCAGATGAACAATATTCGATATGAAATAAGTCTTCTCACAAACGTTGAACGTTAAAAATTAATCTAACTAGGACTTGAAAATAAATATTATTATACATTATTTACTTGTTATTTATTCATAAATATTTTGAATGAGTGTTATGAATATAGATCTGTGAATGTAGTCATTGGTACAAACTAAAGCAGACTGTCTCTTAAAAAGTGTCATTAATTAATAGCCCAATGACAAATGAACATGCGGTGGTTAACAGCGGATCCCTTTCAAAATATGCCATGGTTCTGGTTGGACTCAAACTGAGAACCTTTAGCTTATGAAGCTGGTTTAACCAACTACGCTACTGACCAATTATTATATAATGTTTATAATAGTTCAGGAAAAGAAGTAAGAAAGGCTTTAAAAAATTGTTTAGTATTTTTGTTTTTTACCTTGTAGAGCTATAAAAATTCACCTGTTAAAATGAAAATATCCTGAATTGATCAATTGAGTTATAGTCATATTTAGTACTAGTAAATAATTGATTTGCCTCCTAGAAATCTCATAAAGGCTGACAGTTTAAAGTAAATTTTCTTATAAAGCCTTCGTACACATTTACTGCATTTTTAAGAGGAAAAGCCATGCCTTTAAGATCGATACTTGAATTTGTTTTATTTATTTAGAATATAAGTTGTATGATTGACCAACGAAATTTTAAAATCAATAAGTTTTCAAATAATGTAAATCTAAGATAAATGGAAATATGTTCTTGATACAATATTTCAAGGCTAGATACTGTTTTATTTATTTACAGCAATGTTTATTACTAATATTGAGAATGAGGGAATGTTCAGTATTCAGTAAGCCTCTATAAGTGAGTCTGATATTTCACTTGTTGTTGTTATTTGTAGTTATATGATATAATCAATGTGCGAGAGTACTAATTTATTGTGTGCAAACAAAATCTATGTTGTGATTTAGCAAGTTAGTAAAAACATACAATGCTTATTTTATGTATAAACTGAATTATTAGTATTAATTTAAAATAAGTTCAAGTGAGACCTAGTTTAAAATTCACCGCTGTACTTTAAAATTTCGGATTCTATAAGTAATATGAAAAAAGCAAAGAATAAACAAACAAAGCCAAATATTATTACAAAAACTCTAGTATCTGTTAGATGTTTCAAGATTTCTGCTAATAAATTAAGTGTTATTAGAACAAACAGAAATCGAAAAGAAATATCGTTTGCAGTTTCAAACCAAAGATCTTATTTAAAACATGTAATAGTTTGTCAACCCAAAGTAATTCTAAAGATGGAAAAGGAAATGCAATCAGGTAATTTATCAAACTTGTTAAGTAATATTATTAAAATTGATGAAAATGTTGAAAAACTATTTTAGTTTATCACCAAGGAAGTACAAATAAAATGAGATTAAAGGAAACACCAATTTTTAGATCGTTTTGTGTTAGAATAAGATAAAGTTTGTATGCGAAAATTCAAAATTAACAGTTAAAATGATTTTAATGTGATTTAGTACAGACTTATTTAAATTCATATTCAAAATTGCCAGGAAATTACTATGAAGAGGGGATGTTGGGCTACCTCAAAACCAGGGCCGGCCCAAGCTATTCTGCTGCCCTAGGCAAGATATTTTTTTGCCCCCCCCCCCCCCACAGTTAGATTTTTTGTTTCCATTTTCCTCTTCAATTGAACCCCTTGCCCGAACTCACCACTTCTTATGCTTTTTGTTTTGTTTTTGCACTTAACGAGACTTTTACATTAATTTACACACACAATCACAAATTACATATACAAATACAAACAATATAAAGAATACTTAATGAGGAAAATCTAACCTGTGTGGCTACTAGTACTACTATAATTATGATAGATAATTACACGCGAAACCCTTAGTGTCAGAGTATTTATTTCATTAGGTACATAATAGGAACTTATCAAATAAAAATAAAAACCGATCATTTTACAGAAGAAATAACTTTAATTCTAAAAGTTTACATACATTATAGGGAAAAGTTAAAAGTGAAAAGTTAACAGAGAGAAGGTCTACATTTTACAATTTAATTTTTCTTAATTTCATCTTCGTGAAAGAAGTCACCAGTTCGTTCAAGTCGATGTTTTTTGCCATGTCTTGTTCAATTGATAGAGTGGCCAGTCCTTGAAGCCTTTCTTGCGTCATGGTAGATCGAATATAAGTTTTAATTAATTTTAATTTTGAAAAACTACGCTCACCACTGGCAACAGACACAGGCAGAGTCAGCAAAATCCGTAAAGCCACGGACAAATTTGGGGCACAATCTTTAAGGTCATTGCTTATGATGAAGTTAAGGACATCTTGTGGATTTGCGTTCTTGGGTACTCTCCTAGCAATGGCCTGAACTTCATTGCAAAGTTCGTGGCCTTCAATATCTTTAGCCTCATTGTTTGAGAGGAAATGTTCTAAATTCATACAATCGTCCATCAGGGACTTTGTTGTTGCGGTTGCGGCATTCACCTTGGAGATGTTGTAGAGAAATCCGAATATAGAAGTAACCTCTTCTAACTGTTGAAATCTTTCATCCAGAGCAATAAAAAGAGAAGAGATTCATCGATGCAGTATCGAGAATGGCAAAATGGAAATTGACTTTGAAATGTTCTTGAGGGGATACCAAAGGTTCATCATCCGCTTCGTAATCAAACTGTTTTTTCTTCTTTTTCAACCGAGTTGGCAGGGTTTCTGTTTCAAATGTTGGTTGAATATTTAGCTCTTCTGCCACTCCTCTGGAATCAACTAGAATACTTCCAAAGCCATCTTCGCAACGTAACTTTTGTAAGTACGATTTAGTTTTGCTTAGTTGATCTTTGGCAGCAGCCAAATCGAATTGTTTGGATTGTAACTGCTTACTTGTTATGTTGATTTCAAAAAGTATACTGTGCCATAAAACTACACTTACAACAAAATTGTATTTTTCAATGTTTTTTGCCAGACCTAAAGCTTGCACTCGCGAGTTGTTACCTGTTGGCCCATTTAAGGAACGATCTTCATAAATGTCCATTAAAGCGTTATGAACATCACCCAGTTGATATCGAAGAGGTACGAGAGCATCTATTCGACTTTCCCATCTGGTTTCACTAAGGGGCTTAAGCGTCAAGTTAGTTACATGTTTTTTTAGAGTATTCCAACGTTGTATTGAAGCAGAAAAATAAACATAAATTTCTTGAACCAAAGCAAAGAACTTCGTAGCCTCCAAGCAACAATGCGCTGCATCATTAACAACAAGATTCAACGAATGTGAGCTACAAGGCACATAAAACGCTCTCGGGTTAATCTCTTTGATTCTCTTTTGTACTCCGGAGTGTTTGCCTTTCATATTACTTCTGTTATCATAGCCTTGACCGCGTAAATCGTCGATGCAAAGTTCGAGTTCTTTCAACTTTTCAACAATTGCTTCAGTTAAACTAGCACCAGTTGTCTCAGTCAAGGGTATGAAACCTAAAAAGTGCTCTCGAATTTCACTTGTAGTTTCCGTGATAGCCACAAATCTTACAATTACAGTCATTTGTTCTGTATGGCTGACGTCTGGAGTGCAATCAAGAATTATAGAGTAATACTTTGCAGCATGTACTAGAGAAATAATTTTAGCCTGCACGGCGTTTGCTAACAGTTTGATCATTTCATTCTGAACATCTTTGCTCAAGTAATGTACCTTTGTCTCATTGTCTTGAATTTTGCGAAGATGTTCATGCATCAAGGGGTCAAATAGTGCCAAGTATTCCAGAAATTTCAAGAAGTTTCCATTACCGGCTGTGAAGAGTTTCTCATGTTTTCCTCGAAGTGCCAGATTTTGAGCTCCTAAAACTCGCACAAGAGCAATTATTCTTTCCAAGACACTTTTCCAATATTTTTCTTCTTGTTTCATCAGACGTAAATTTTGATCATCTATAGTTTTATTTTTATTTAATCTTAGCTCAAGTTCCTTCCATTCATGAAAGCAAGTTATGTGACCGTCACTCTTTTCATGATTACTCAGAATTTTAGCTATATTTTTCCAATCATTGGTTCCTTTTGAACATAAACTTGGCGGTGAAGTTGATTTAAAGAACAGTTTACAACAAAAGCAGAAAACCAAATCATTAGATTTTGAGTATAGTAACCACGTACGACAGACAGATTCACCATTGGCTAGTTGCCTTTTGTAATGATTCTTTGAAAACCTCCTACGACCGATATCGAGTGGAAAATCAATATCCTTTTCCTGATGAGGACCATGTTGAACAAGAGATACCCTAAGAGTGTCATCGCACCTGTCAGGCCAAGTAGCTGGGTCATTACAATCAAGAGCTGATTCTAAATTGTCTTGATTTTCTAGCGTAGACACATTCAACTCTTCTTCAGTACCTACACTTTCATCATTAACTTCCTCTGTTCGAATTTCACTGACGTTCTCCTCAACATCATAATTATTACAACTATTTTCAACTAGATAATCTGCTTCTGATGAGGGTCCCGGTCCCGCTTCCTTTTGATCCGCTGTGTTTTGTTGTTTGATTTGTTCGTGGCGTAAATACTTTAAAAATGACCCTTTTTGTTCTGAAATAAACTTGTCCTTCTCAGCTTTCCTTTTCCGGTATTGGAAGCCAGATAGTCTTTTTCTTTCAGCCATTATAACGAACAATATCTACCTGAAATTTAAGACATTATATGTAGAAGTTTACTACACAATGAAGAAATTTAAAAAGATACCTACATCTACATTTTTCAAAATATATTTCTTGAGTGTGAAAGCTCAAAAGTTGCAAGAATATTATTTTAAACTTCATATTTTGACATTTGAAATAGTACCAAGTTACCAAGACTTGGTAACTTGGTACTGTACATCTTTTTGATGATGGTTTTATACTTGGAAAAAGTAAATTTGTATCAGACCAAGCATAATACAGAGTGTGTATCAGCTAATTTATACAGAAACGCATGCTGTAGGCAGCACTGTAACAGCTGATTAAAACTATTGATTACTTCACTTACCTATATCAAGCTGTATGTTGTATACAGTTTTTCCACTTCGTAAATTGTAGGACACATCCGAAAGAAGGCTGTATGAGGTCAAACTTTTAAATACGGGAAAAGGAGGGTGTTTACTAATTAACTAATCTACCTTAGATAAGGTATTATTGAAATTATATAGACAACACACTACACAGCACAGTCACAGTGTAACAACAAACCGCCAAATCTTGACTGATCTGATCACCTGTCACAACACAACTGTCGTTATGAGCAGAGCAGGGATGGCAACAACGCCGATTCATGTAGAGACACGAAACTTTCATTCAAGGTCACGTGGCTACTCAGAGAGTACGCGGCGGCGGATGCGCCCCCTCCCCGATCCCCAACCCCCGCACACAGCACACTACCGTCGCCTCTTCACCTTACTCAGCGCACAACCGACACTGTCGACTACTGTCGAGTGTCGTCTGTCACTCACGTCTCTCATACAGAATGAATCAGTAAGCTGACCTGTATAATTAAATCAAGCTAATATTCATAAAGTTACGAAATCCAATTTTTTTAATTTTTTCCCTTTTTGCCGCCCTCCCCAGGTTGCCGCCCTAGGCGGCCGCCTAGTTTGCCTAGTGGACGCGCCGCCACTGCTCAAAACTTTAAACAGCACAATTGTTAAAAAATCTATATCATAAAACATAAATTTCTGGAACATTAATTTCTGTTTTCTAGAAAATAAGAAAGAAAGTTTTTAGGAACATATATAAATGGATTCCTGTTGAATGTCATACAGCACTAAAAAAAGTTAACCAACTTTGACAAACTGTACATTAAAGTCCAGAGTAGAAGTTACAAAAAATTGTTACTATACTTATCATAATAATAAAAAAGAACTATGTAAATTGTTTCAACTTTTGCATGTATATAAAAGCCACTACCAAAAAAAGAACCCGCCATTTAATAATGCTATTCAAAACACAAAATAAATTAGTCCATCTTAAAGATTATCAGCTTACTTTGATCTAAAATAAAGGTGAAATAATTTTATAACATAAAATAAAAATTCAATTTCTTAAATTCAACATTTTCTTTATTATACAATATATAAAACAACGATGTTACAATTATAATACAATTCACTTAATATTAAAATACACAACAAAAATTAAACAAAATTTGATAAAGTAAATAAATCAAGCCATAATTATTTTTAATGTTTGGTAGGGTGAGCAGAAAAAATAAAAATTGTCTTGAATCCAAAACGCATTAGTGGAAAGTTGATTACAAAATATGAAAGTAAAATATATAACACTGAACTTGGTTTAGCTTGACTGATGTAAAAATGATATAAACAAAAAATATTGTACAAAATTAACCAAAATGGTCATTGACATATAGCTAATAAAAAAACATGGAAAATGGGAGAAATCATAGAAAATAAGAGTTTTAATGAGCTATAAGTTAAAGGTGTTGTTTAATTGGACAAGTTATATCATTTTTCAAACTATTGTGAGAAGTCTTTCGGTTTAAGAGGTGAACACCATGTTCAATGTTTGGTTCACTGTAAACCAAATATGTCACAATTCACTTTTTCTATAATGGGGCGTTTCATGTCAAACATCAATGTCATTGCACTATGTACTATGATGACAGAATTTGAACATTTGTTTTCCTTTTAATTCGTAATTGTTTTTCACAATAACAATTTGATTTGGGTTATTTTCACTGTTCAGCCAAACAACTATTTAGGTAATAGACAGATTTCTTACATCTGAGTTAATGACTGTGGTTCTGTAGCTCTCCGGGAATCAATTGGTGTTTGTTAAAGCCCAGCTTCATGCTTAACAATTGCTTTTATTCCAACTGGTAATACTGTTCATTAATTTTTATTGTGGTTTTATTTTATAATACATATTGGGAATAAGCTAGCCTTAGTTAGTAACAAAGATCGTATACATTTTTCATTTTCAATCCACATTATCTTTAACTTGACAATTAATTGCGTCTTAACGCAGAATAAAATAAATAATTAAATAAGTTTATGTTCAACATTTATTTATTACTTGGCTTAGCAATAGTTTCATTAGATTTGAAGCGTTCTGTTCAGATTTCTATAAAATTATGAAACAATATTTAGTGCTGAATATTTTGAAATTAACATTTGGACATCAACTTAATTCTTTAACCCTGTATCTTCAATAAAAGCAGACACATGATTTTAATATTTTCACTATGTAAAATATTTATTTAAATCCATGTTCAAACATACAAATTAGACTATGCCTTCAATCAAGATCTAGGGAGAGGGATAATTTTTTTAAATTACACACATACATACTAAACCCCTTCTGTTCCACTATTGTGAAGGTCTAGCTTAGTGAAATAAGCCCTTCCACCATCATCTGTCACTTCATAACTATTCTCTGAATACATCTTCCCAGTTCAGTCATTTGTTATTAATATCTTTTTCTAATCTGTCCATCCATCTCTTTTGGGGTCTCCTTACTGCCTCGTTACCTCTTCTAGTGGCTTCAATACTTTCCCAGGGATTCTAGTCTCACCCATTCTATTCACATGTTCAAACCATCTCATAAAGTTATTCTCCAAGTCTTTCTTAAGCATTACATTCCTTCCTCAATCTTAAAATTTCCTTCTCAGCTCCTCTCTATCTTCTTTGCAAACCATTCTAAAACTGAACTATACAACATTGGTGATAAAACACTTCCTTGTTTAAACCTTTCTTTATTTAAAGCCATCTGTCACTCCTGTTTGGATCTTTGTTCTACACTGATATCTGTACAATTCAAACCCATTTTATCATATATTGTTCTATACTAGGGCGTGTATTCTTTAATATTCAATAAAATATCAACATAGAATTTTAGTTACGGTTATCTACCACTAGGAGTAATATTTATTTAATCATCAAAAAGCTTGTAAAACGGTTTATTAGTTATAATATATTTATTTACAAAAATACTTTTCAGAGACCATGGAAAATGGATTGTCACGTATCAAACGCTCACCTGCTCAAGAAAGCACACCATTAGTACTTTTGAACGATAAACAACTGAAATTATCCCAGAAGCTTTCTTATGGACTTGGTCACTTCTACAATGACATCTGCGCAGCAATATGGTTTACGTATGCACTAATATTCCTTCAACTTGTAGCAGATGTAGGACCGGTCAATGCAGGATTGTTGCTGTTTATTGGTAAGTGTTGTATCTAAAATATACATACTCCTCCATAGCTCCTTTTACAATCTGAACTAAACTTTATTTTTGAAAATAAGCTTGTCAAATTTATTTCTTGAGTATGAAATGTTGATAGCACTTAACACGTTGACTGCCAGCGTAGATAATTTATTGTGTCATTCTGAGGCCGCCGTAGTAAAACTGTATGTCCGCCTGACGCCATGAGGGCCACCGGTGGCCCCCGCGTCTTTTATAAATCAAACACAAATTTTAGCGCCATTTTTAGTATTACGTAATTTTTAATGATATATTCTGAAAGCTCATAAAATGTGATAGAAAACGGTCCTCTGGTTTTTAATAAAGCAACCCTAAATAAGTTTTTATATATTTGAACGATTTACGACATATAGACAGACTATTTTCTGTCACAAAAAGAATCAATGTCACTTTCTAAACATCTAACCTCAAAAGCTGATCAGTGTGCGGGAAGAAAATATAAACATCACAACAAAACAGCTGAAACATAATATCATATGGCATATGTAAACTTTGGCCCACACGCCATGTGTACCTCATCAATAACTTCACAAAATGGCGGCAAAAGACTGGATGTCGGCTATTTCTGTACCGGGTGGTAATTTCCGGTTGCATGGAACACAGAAATCGGAACAATGAATATTGAACTTTACCGTAGAAACAGCTGTGGCGCCAGGTGAAATCTAGTGAGGGCCACCGGTGGCCCTCATGGCATGAGCTAAAATTGTTGTTTGGGCCACCGGTGGCCCTCATGGCAGTCAACGTGTTAAACATAGACAAGAATAAACATAATTAAACTCTGGTAGTTCATGATATTTTAATCATTTTTTTAAAATTGTGAATCACTCATATTCATGGACAATAATTGTCACGTATCTTTATCCTTTTTCCATTGTAAACTTTAGCATACCCCTCTTCCACAGTTTTATGACTTATTGCTTGCTATAGTCTCTTAACGCAGAGTAAACAAAGTAATTGATAGCGTGAAAATGACTAGGCTTGGGTGTGGCAGATATTTAAGAGGTCAATATTCAATGAGTTAACTCATGACAGTGTTTCAGAAATCTAATTTTGCATGATATACAGTATCTTGATTGAGGTGAAAATTAACCTTACTCATCATTTTGTTACTTTAACTTATGCTTGTGCACTTATGGAAGAGGTGCTACATCAGTATTCAAACAGGGTTCAAGGGCGTATTATGATTCAGAACAGAGGAAGTTTTATTAGTGATCTTGCTATTCATTTTAGTTTAGTATTTTACTAACAAAGTGGAAGTACTCCTTCAATAACACATATGTATAATGATTAAAACATATGAAGAAAGTTAACAAGATGTGAACGAGAGAAACAATCCTTAGAAATGTTTTAATAAATATTTGAATGTTTGTATTGTTTTAATTTAGTTTCGTTTTCATTTTGCATGTATGATATTGATGTGCTGTTTTACATACTCTTTTTTTAATTAATATTATTTACTTGTACTGAATGTTTTAATATTCGTACTATAAGTTTAAATGGTGTAAAAAGATGTGTTTTACACCTTAAGATACATATTTTATTAAAATTGCAGGTCAAGCTGTAGATGGAGTAACCACCCCAATAGCTGGATATTTCTTGGATCGAACTGTTAACAGGAAAAAATGGCATTTGATTGGTGAGTCTTGACAAATTGATTGATGGATTAACTCATTATGTAAACAAATTAATGCTGAAAATAATGAATTGAAACATCAGCTAAGTTCCAATTTTTTCATTCAATTACGTTGAATAGACTAGGCCAAGTATTACATAACAGTTCAAATTACGTATTACAAAGCAGTATTAAAAGAGTGGGTATACACATAAGGAGATCTCAGTAATTTTATCAGCATTGTCGAGTCCTCATTATAAGTATGCAACAAGTGCTGCGAAACATTTTTACATTCAGTATTGCTAATATGCACAGGTTACATCGTGAACAATTAATCATCTAATACAACACTATATTTTTATAATATTCAGAATAAAAAATATAGTTGCCAGAACAGTTTATGCATCTTTCCCTCCATTGCTTCTCCCACAGTTTCTCCGTTTTTCCACTCCACACCAGACAAACAATACCGAGCACCTGCCAACTATGTTCCATTCAGCGAGAGTTGAGATTAAACCTCCATCTACTGCTGGTGTGACGTAGGTGCTTGGCTGATTCACAGGCGTTCACATGTTGCTGTAGTGATGAACTGTCCTATCTGTTTAAGCCTGACTGACTGGGAATGCAGATGCCAATGAATTAGTCTAATATATCAAGGGTCCACGTGGACACCCTGTTTTTATTTGCCGGCGCCTCTGTGACAGTCTAAGTGGAGTCTCACTCTCAACTCTTGGCAAATCTATATTTATTAAAGAGGATGTTTGTATATATATGTTTGAAGTTGGTCTGCTAAGTTCGTTCAGCCTTCACGGGGC
Source organism: Stictocephala bisonia (assembly GCA_035578905.1). Classification (NCBI taxonomy): domain Eukaryota; kingdom Metazoa; phylum Arthropoda; class Insecta; order Hemiptera; family Membracidae; genus Stictocephala; species Stictocephala bisonia. Next base: position 70,105 of record JAQJVL010000149.1, on the reverse strand, counting down.
GCAGACTGTGAGTAACCATGAATCACCGTGGTGAAACTAATAGCGAACACCCAAAATCCAGACACGTCTGTGTGGCAACCACCGGTACTCTGGTCGGCGTCTGTTCATCCATAGGATGCGGCCGTAACAACAAGCTCCAGAAACTAACAATCTCTGGTTCTATTCAACTCAGTGACAACACTGAGACAACATTCAAATGATGACAAGCAAACATGAATCGTGCAAGTAAATACAATATTACTCCAGGTGGTAACCAATCCACCTGCCAAGAGGCAGCAACCATGCCATCGGATTCTGGAGGGCATGGACTTACACGAAAACAGGGAAAATCGGAGTTCTCTGGCAGACTTCCACACAAAAGACCAACTTTTATAGGGACACTGAACATTAACACACTAATCCAACCAGGAAAACTGCATAACCTGGTCATAGAGCTAGACAAACAGAAAATACAGATACTCGCAGTACAGGAAACAAGATTCACAGATGAAGACACAATGGACTACGGAAACTACCGCATCTTCAAGAGTAAAACCGAAAAAAGAGTGGCAAGAGGAACACCGATGCTAGGGATGGCAATTTTCATACATAAGAATGTGATAGGCTCAGTAAAAAAAGTAACACCCGTTAACAACAGACTCATGACCATGGACTTTCAGAGCACAAACAGAAATTACACTATGGTAAACGCACACGCACCAACAAATGCAGACAACAAAAAGAACCCAGAAGAAACAGAAAAATATTGGCAAACACTGAATAAGACAATGAGTAAAATACCAAAAAACAACACAACAATCCTAATAGGCGACTTTAATGCACAGTTAGGGAAAGAGAAAACCAACAGGAAAACAATTGGAAAATACCCGGCACACAGACACACCAACAAGAATGGCATGAGGTTAGTAGACATATGTCAGCAACATAATCTTAAAATCATGTCAACATCTCTCAGAAAGGCATCTAAGAAGCAGAAGACATGGAGATCACCTATACAAAGACTAGGTGAATTCCAGATCGACCACATAGCAATTACACATACAGATCAGAAACAAGTACATGACGTACAGGTACGAAGAGGAGCCAACATAGACTCGGACCACTACCTCACGAGAATCAAAATCAAACTCACACCCAAGAGTATACACCAAAAGAAAACACATATACAGAAATTCGACACTAAAATGATAAAAAAGTCAGGAATTACACAAGAATGGGAGAAAGAACAAGCAAACGATTGGGAAATGTTCCAGAGGAAAATAATAGAGAAAGCCAAAGAGATGATACCACTGAAAAAGAACACAAAACATCCATGGTGGGACAGTGAATGCGATGAAGCAATAGAAAGTAGGAAACTGGCATACCAAAAATACAGTAGTAAGAAAACAGAAGAGACATTGCAAGAATTTAATGAGATAAGAAGAGAAACATCGAAACGAATAAGACAAACAAAGAGGAAATACTTGAAAGAACAGTTAGACTCAATCGAGGACAACTTTAGAAAATACAACACAAGAGATTTTTACAGAACATTTGCAGGGAAAATTAAAGGATACACACCACAAAACCTGTGCTTCAGGAAAAAAGATGGCAATCTAGCAATAACTAACCAAGAGAATTGCAGTGAACTGGCAATATACTTCAGAGACCTCCTAAATTGCATAGAGCCAAAAGAAAGATTTACCAAAGAACACACCAAAAAACCCAAAGACGAGCCAGGACCCACACAAGAAGAAATAGAAGGACACATACGCAAACTCAAAAACAATAGAACATCAGGAGAAGATGGGATAATAGCTGAACTACTCAAGCATCTGGGAAAGGAAACAACAAAAGAACTCACAGCAATAATACAGAAAGTTTGGCAAACAGAAGAATTACCAGAAGACTGGAAATGCGCACTAATACACCCACTACACAAGAAAGGGGACAAAACAAATGTAAACAATTATAGAGGAATATCACTTTTACAAGTCACATACAAGATACTATCAGCATGCCTACTAAAACGAACACAAGAACAACTAGAACATAAGATAGGAGAGTACCAAGCAGGCTTCAGACCGAACAGATCGTGTGCAGAACAGATATTCAACTTGAAAACGATACTTAAGTACAAAGCAACAAGAGCAACACCAATAATATGTGTCTTCGTAGACTTCAAGAAGGCATACGATTCAGTAGACAGGCAATCCTTGTTCAACATTCTAGAAGAACAAGGACTAGATCACAAGACACTGAGACTTATCAAACAAACATTAACAGGAACCAAATCCAAAGTAAAATTCATGGGAGAAGTTTCAGAATCATTCGAAATTAAAACTGGAGTTCGGCAAGGTGATGGACTGTCACCACTGTTATTCAACCTAGTTCTTGATAAAGTAATAAAAGAATGGGAGAAAGAGCTTAAAAAAACAGAAAATTGGAAACCGATAAGACTAGGAAATAAGAAGAAAGGAATCGAAACAGCGTGCTTGGCTTTTGCAGACGATCTCGCCATACTAACAGATGAAGAAGACAAAGCAATTAAACAAATAGAAACACTAGCGGAATGTGCACAAAAGGTAGGACTACAGATATCATATGAAAAGACTGAATTTATGTGCACGAAACTAAACATACCTAACCTAAACACCAAATACGGCAAAATCAATAGAGTAACCCAATTTAAGTATCTAGGAGAGATGATAGAGCCAACAGGCAGGGAGAAAATGGCACAAAAAATAAGAATACAGAAGATGAAGAGAGCACTAGGGAAAACAAAAGATATATACAACAAAAAATGCATTTCAATATACACAAAAGTCAGACACTACAACACAGTTATCAAACCGGAAACACTTTATGCAAGCGAAACACTAACATTGCACCTGAAGGGGGACCTCGAAGACATACTGAAAGAAGAACGGAAAATAATGAGAAAAATCCTAGGACCAAAACACACGGATGAAGGTTACAGACTTCAACCAAGAAAAATAACAGAAAAACTTTCAAATATAGCAGAAGATATGAGAAAACGTAGACTACAATTCTATGGACACATGTACAGACTACCAGAACACAGACTAACAAAACAGATTCTAACCTTCATACATGGGAAGAAAACAGGAGCACCATGGCTTACACAGGTCAAACAGGACATGAAGAATGCACAGATCGAAGAAATAGACATAGCTGACAGAAACAAGTACAGGAACAGAATTGCGAAGTGGAAGCCAGAACCAGAGAATGAGAAGAAAAAAAGAGACATGCCTAAATGGACAGAAGAAAGAAAGAGAGCATTCAGTGAAAAGATGAAGAAATGGTGGGCAAACAAGAAGAACACGAAGCTGAATTGATGTATTGCTTTGCGTGATCCAACAGGGTCTATACGCACATAATAATAATAATAATATGTTTGAAGTTTACGCGCTGCCAAACCATCCAACCGATCGCCATGAAACTTTAGGATGTTGTCCTGCATACTCCCGAGATGGTTTCTGTGAAGTTTGATGCAGATCCGTCCACAGGGTCCCGCCCCACGGGCTCCTAAAGATCCCATGTTATTCAAATGGAGAATCTGAATTGTTTACAAAAAACATATGACTGTGTGGTTTAATGTAGTTTCACATGCCATAAGCAGATTGAAGTTCTCACAACAACAGTACTGTATATGTTTTGATTTATTGTAGTTCTACATTTCACCTTGAGAATGTAGCACACACTACTTTTACTTGATCAGGTGATCTGTAATTGGTGTTAACCTTTTTTCCTCGGTAATTGGATATAAATTTGATACAGAGTAAACTGATAGCTTGCTGCATATTTGGGTCATATAATAACAATTATTATTTGTTCTGTGACTATGACTGGCATAGCGGGCGGGTACAGCTAGTATAATATAAATTAGTTGTTCTGTGCATGTACTTAAGGGTTCTGTAGGACAAAGTGAACTGGCCCTTTATAAATCTATTGCAGCAGCTTGAAAATATTGATCAGAAACTAAAATGTTAAAGTAAGTATACCAAACAAGGCTTAAATACATATATCAGAAACTAAGCAAAATGAAATACGGTAATATTAGTTGATTTATTGAACTTCATGACCTGGAACTCCATTTTTAAAATGCATGGATTACATGTTGTTTCTCCTTTCTGATGCCCAAAGAGATGTCCATTATGTATATTTTCACTGGAGATGCAGTCAGCAGGTGGTCTTAGATGTGCAAATCTGGATTCTAGTGATAATCTAAAATCCTTTTGAAATTTAAGTTGAGAGACTTTTTAGATGCTAAGTCATTGCTTGAATATTATTGTTATAGTTATTAGAATGTGGAATTATTCATAAATGTTAATAAGAAAAATGTTCTTCATGCGTAGGCTTCCATCTTCTATGGTTCTCACTAATACTAATATAAACTTAGTCCTCAACATCAAAAGATGTCCTATGATGTCAAAAACAGTTGTTATTTGAAGACAAAGTTTATATTAATATAAGAAAAAAGTGTGTAGTTGAGGATGTAGTAGAATTATTTGTTATGTTTGTTTCAAAAAATGTATCTATTTTCAGTTAGTGTATCTATATTTATAAAAGAGGATGTTTGTATATATATATATATGTTTGAAGTTTATGCGCTGCCAAACCATCCAACCGATCGCCATAAAACTTTAGGATGTTGTCCTGTATACTCCCGAGATGGTTTCTGTGAAGTTTGATGCAGATCCGTCCACAGGGTCCCGCCCCACGGGCTCCTAAAGATCCCATGTTATTCAAATGGAGAATCTGAATTGTTTACAAAAAACATATGACTGTGTGGTTTAATGTAGTTTCACATGTCATAAGCAGATTGAAGTTCTCACAACAACAGTACTGTATATGTTTTGATTTATTGTAGTTCTACATTTCACCTTGAGAGTGTAGCACACACTACTTTTACTTGATCAGGTGATCTGTATTTGGTGTTAACATTTTTTCCTCAGTAATTAAAACATGCGGTGAAACGTGAAAATAAAAAATAAATAATTATTTGTTTTGCAGTTTACTTTTTATGACATGCCTTCTAAAAAGGTATTCTTTTTATTTATAGTTCATAGAATACTGCTTAAGAGTCCTGGTAAGGTCGTAGATCGATCTTCCTCACGAGGCGACATGCCAAGATCCAAAAATGGGACTGTAGCAGAGTGTCTTGGTGAGGCCGCAGGTCGAGCATACCTCACGAGCGTAGTGAGTGACGACGGGGTTGGCACGCGAAGCGTGCAGGGGTCCCCCCTAGTCAAATATATATGGCATAAAATGTAATAAAAATCCTGGAGGTGAATAAGCTAGCATCCATTCTCAAAGCAGAACAGACCGTCTACACTATACGTTTCTATCAGAACGTCATAAGGTTACTGCACAAAGACAATCAGATAAACAGCAAAGCAGATAAACATAGAAAATATTTGGAAAATTCAGAAGGAAACAGTTATTCCTAAAGAATGGTACGGAGAATTTCATTTTCCAACACATCCGACCTCTTGGAAAAAGTTGACAAGAACCATGAAAAATTTCTTGACTGAAAGCTGGTTCTGAATAAAATGGTGGGTGGATTCAGGTTGTATACTTATCCAGGAAGTTCCAATTGGAAAAAAATAACTTGTAACAGAAATCTGATTTTGTTGTTGAGCCCTCTACGGACAAGATGCTTTCGAGTGTTTTAGAAATACAACTAAGGGAAATAACAGAATAGCACTGTGCACAGGATGTCCAACATAGTCCTTCATAATTATTGAAGAACTATTTTGGAATAGTATCAAAGAAAGTGGTTATATTTAAATGATATACTTATATTATTACAATACTGAAATATATATATATATATATTATTTAATTAACACTTGAAAATGACCATTAAGTTGAAACATGTATGAAATAATTTAAATAAAAAATGTTAGTGTACTCAGTTTGAATTTTATTACATCCTAAAAATACCTAAGTAGCCCTAATTTTTAACTTTATATTATATATATATATATAATGGAGCAACACCGGTGGCATTTAACTTAAGGAGCAATATAAGCTCAATGGCTGAGTTGTAACAACTTAAACTTGTCTCATCATGGAATATGAGGAATAATAAGTATTAGCGTTTTATGGTGCTTGAAAATGTTTAGACAAATAACTATTTTAGTTTTTTCTTGTGAAACTCATACAAACTTTATGAAATAGTTTTTCCTTATAACAAACAACATTTTAATTATTTGTGCTGCAGGCAGTTTGGCAGTGACACTGAGCTTCCCATTGATCTTTACCACTCCATCATCAATTATGAATGGCAACTCCTGGCTTCATATGTTGTACTACTCCAGCTTCATTGTCATATTCCAAGTCAGCTGGGCTGTGGTGCAAATATCTCACCTTTCACTACTTCCCGAACTAACAACCCTCACAGAGGAGCGGGCTCAATTGACGGCTCACAGGTATGCATTACAAAACAAAGCATCATTTTAGTACATAGAAAACCGATATTTAACCCAATAATGGGAGTGGCTGTAGCTAAGGTCTTGCCACGCTGTCGATCCAGATTCAATTTCGATATGACCTTTGACAGTTTTGCCCTGCCGCTCCCGTGGTATGGAGGTCACATTAAGCCATTGTTCCCCAGGTTAAGTGTAAGAGAGGGCTTCTTGGCCCTAAATTTATCTGGTAAAATTAGACAATCTTAAACTTTTACTAGAATCTGTCTAAAAATCTTTATCTTTTTTAATAACTTTTACTAGGAAGTGTCTAAAAAAACTGTTCTTAACTCTCATAAACGAAACCTATTTATGTATTATAACTTTGAGTGGCCAGAAATTTTATTTCATTACTGAGTAACAGAAAATATACTTATAGACAGTAAATAATGTCCTTCTGTATTGTAAGAACAGAATAAAGGTGTGATTAATGAGTTAGAGGATTCACCAGAACTAAAACATTATCGGTTCCTCAAAAGAATAAAAACCAAGTTATGAGCAGCATCCAGTAGTTTATTGTATCTAGTGAATCATACAAAAAGAATGGATACTCGCAGATGGAGTTTAGAATGTCTCATAATAATTAACAACAATTGTGTCATCTCAGATGATAATGACAGAATAACTTTATGGCTATACATAGACCACCTAGAAAGCAGCCTTTTCAATGACTTGCAAAAGTGAGATGCAAAGAGTGATGCAAATTAGACAGAGAACCACTCTTCCCCCACTCTGTAATTACATTAATATACTTAAAAGTTGTTATGGCAGCCAGAGCATTAGGACACGTGTTATTGGCGCAATAGCAGGCCCCGCCCATTTTTCGTCATTAGCAGCAGTAACCATTGGTTTGGTTGAGAACAACAAATCAAGCTTAGAATGGTTAAATTAAATCAAAATTTAGTATTGAAACAACAATTAATAATAGCAATAACAAAATGAACAGTAATATAAACAATAAATAGCTTTTAAACAAACTTGCACAGATAGTTACAGTCATTTTCCAACTAAAGTGGAAGTTAAACACTCGACGGTGGAAGTTAGTCACGCCCGTGAAGCAAGGCAGCTCAGCGGCGGAAAGATTCCCTTCTGCCCTACATGTGCTAACTATAACATGCAGGTTGTTTTCAACCCAGACCATATTAAAGACTATGGGAGGCATTCTACGTATTATGTTTAGTTTAGCATTGTTAAATAGTGAATAAATTACCCAACAGTTAGTTAAAACGGTTGAGAGACAAAGTTTTCACTAAACAGGTCCACCTGTTTTGAGCAGTACTGGTGGTAAAAACAAGAACTACACCAAATATTACCAAACTGCAGTAAAACTTACTCTGTCAGATAACTCTGGTAATTACGAACTGGTTTTGCCCCACACCTCGGTGGTCTGGTTGTTACTGTCGCTGAATCTATGGCCACAAGGTGACAAAGAGGCCTTGGTTCAAATATTAGTCGGAGAGCAATAAGGTGACTGCTGCAAGTGAATTAGTACTGCACCATCATTCTGCGGGTACAGGTCCAACATGAGACTCAGGCTCATTGTTAGAGAACGGTGTGGCGACATGAAAGAATAGCAGTTTGAGGGTACTAATGTAGTGTTGCCAGTGTAGTCAACAGCATCAAGTATGAGTTTAGATCATTGTTGGCTTGAAATCAATTTACTTTCCCTTAAAAATACATATATTTTTTTCAAAATAATTGAGTCACCAAAATATTTCAAAGCCAACCAATACAAATGTTATATTTTCTTGAAACCTTAAAATTGACCCAAATGATTATTTTCACATCAGATTAAATGGCAGTTCATTTATAGCAGAGTCATATTTGTTCTTCCTCCCATAAATTGAACATAAGTTGTGATTATTACATACATGTATACATCAAATATTATTTACATAAGATATATTACATACATGTATATGTAAGGTACATAAGATATATTATATGCATGTATTTAAATGCAGCGTTGCCTCAACATTTCAAAGCAACCAATGAAGAGCTTATGAAGATATAGAATTTTGAAGAAACAAATGGTTACATTTATGTATATTATAAATTGATCTCAGGTCATTTCTTAATATCGGGTAAAATAAAAATTTATACAACAAGCTAATTTTTTTGTTATTTAGGTATATGGCCTCGATGATAGCACATATCTTGGTGTATTTTGTGGCATGGACGCTCCTGAACTCTTCTCAAGCTTTGCATATGAAGCTGGTAGGGCCTGCTGACTCATGGAAATTTCTGGTAAGTTGTTATTAATTGTTGGTTTAATAAAAAATAATATAGTATAAATGGATGATGTTGATCAAATCCTCTTTTAATAATTCTCTAGTGTAATCTATTTCAGGTTGCTTAAAGACAATGGAAACAGTTAATGCTGGTTAAGCCAACTAGCCTGTATCAAATAATATTATATTACAGAACAAATTGAATTCAGCTATAGATAGACTGCTTAGAAAACGATCTACTGAATGCACTGGTGCGAGTGAGATGCACTGAGTGTTGGAAGTGAGACAAGAACTACTCTTCCCCCACTGTGTAATTCTATTTAAAAATTGCCATGGCAACCAGGATGACAGAAGGCCAAGTGGCGCAATAGCAAGGCCTGCCCATCACTTCATAAGTAGCAGTGAACATTGGTTGTTTTGATTACCACCAACGAATCAAGCTTAGAACAATTAAATTAAATCATTATTTAGTATTCAAATAAAAATAATTATAAATTAATCATTAATGATAGCAATAACACAATGAATAGCAATTAAACAAACTTATCACAATTATTAAATTACAGTTATTTTTCAACTAAATAATGTTGCGGAAGTTGAACACTTGAAGGCGGAAGTTATTCACACCCGTGAAGTAAGTAAGCTCAGTGGTGAAACAATTACCTTTACTGCTGGACCCCTACATGTGCTAAATATAATATGCAGGTGGTTTACTATATAACCTGACTTTTATACAACGAAAATCGGTTAATTTGCTACAGAATTTGCTTGTGTAGTACTGTATTATGTAACAATGCGATACAGCAATAAGTAACTGGTTAGCTACTATATTTTTGAATGAGCAGATACAGTAATCTTGTTGCTTACTGTCCGACCTTACGTTCAGTTTTAGCGCGGGCTGTACCGTGTGAGTACACTACTAAAAGAAGTGTATTTTTAGATTTGTGTTTAAATTCACTTATAATTGTTTAGTTTTATATTTAGTACATTTTATTCATTTACCTTTCATTTTAGGTATTGTTAATTAACTTTATTTTGCAACTTATACATTATACTGTACTGAAATTTTATTACGCTGTATTTCTTATTGTTATCAGTTTTATTTTGTATTCTATAACACTACGTAATGATTGTTTAAACAGTAATAAAGTGTTACTTCTTAGTAAAATGCATTAAAGTACTTAGTTAAAACAGAAAACTGTATACAATCTAGCATCCATACAGTATCAAGGACTAAGATACAGCTTGACACACCCATACATGCAAAGTAGACTAAGTTAAGCCCTTTTATTAAATTTTGTTAATATATACTGAAACTGTCAACGGTTTTAATCGATTGCATTTTTTTTTATAAAATTCAACTTTCCATTTCTTTATAATCCTTCATTTTTCTACGGTCACTGTCTCATACACCATTTGCCATAACTTATTACTGATTATGGCAAATGTGCATTTTAACAAGCAGTAATCATGTGTTGTTAATGACTAGGCCGATAATACAATGTAGGGTTATTAGCAAATCTCATTTTTGGTTGCTTACATATTATATTAGTTACATTAAGAAAAGAATAACTTATATAAAATTTAAACTCTTAAAACAGTTTTTACCACATGGGAAAATTTACATGTAACAGAAATAATTAGTTAAGTTTTTGTTAGTTTTCAAGTAATATTAACTGTTCTTGACAATGATTTTAATTAGAGGTATGAAGTGGCTAATATGAAAAGTACATAGCAAACCATTAAAATATTTCTTGAAATTAAGAAAAATAAATTGTTATGACAGGCTCTTGCTCTGATAACGAGCTGTATTGGATTGGTGACCACCGGGATATTCCACTCAGTGCTGAAGACTTCACACACTCAGTTGCCAAAACTGATGAGGAAACAAGATATCGTACTACTCAAGGCCAAATCTCTGGAATTCTTCAAGTCCCCACATCTGTACAGTGTAGCAATCATCTATACTTCAAGCCGCCTGTTCATGACACTGAGTCTTGTCTACATTCCACTTTTCATCAATGAAACAGTAATATCAGAAGTAGGTGCTCTTGCTACAGTGCCTCTCGCTTCATTTATAGTCTCTGCCATTGCAGCGCTTATTGTGAAGATCTGTAATTCGCACTGCGGAGAACTGAGGGTGAGTAAAAATACAAAACGTATTCTACTTTATTAATAGAAAGGAAAAAAGTGATACTATCAAAAACAGTGATCATCATTTGGTATAATATGAAAATAGATTTTATGAAGTATCAAGCAGTATTCTATTTTTTGGTCTTAGTTTGTTCTCCAGATCTGCTAGTTATTTGAGTATGAACACTTGCATTTACCGCTCTCATAAGTCATAACACGTGTTCCTCATAAAAACAATATTTCACTGTCAAGTTTCATCATTTACTTTTATTTCAGCATTGATTTTTTCAGATATATATATTCATTTTTATGTAGTTACTTTAAAGTATATATTATTTGTTCAGTATAAAATTATACTTTAAAATTATCATTTATAGAACACTTAAAAAAATTACATACTACGTACAGCCCACTCGAAGATATAAATTAGTGATTTTATTTACATAATTTTGTTTTAGCCACTTTTTACTCAGTTAAGAAACTAAAGAGGCACAAAAAGAGGGAATCTATTAATCTAATAACAATCCAACACTCAGAGAAAGAACGTATGTTTAACTCTTAATCCTTTGTTAATATAAGATAGTATATATAGTTCCAGTTGCATACAGTGAAAATTTTCAAGATTTTGAAATGTAATGGAAACATTAAGAACACATATGTGCATTAAGAACACATGTGCTTAACATTTATTGCAATCCCTCAATATTATATTTAATTTTCTTTAACAGATAGTATAACGAAGAGAGTAACAATAGGGGTAATTTTGGTAAACAATTGTGTTATATATTAATGCTGATTTAATCTTTACAATCAGCTGATTATTTTATAATAAGAACTTTATGTTATGACCAGAATGTTTTTGTTTGGAAAAATCAGTTTATAAAATGGGCTATTACAAATGAGTTGAACGTTTTTAGTTGTTTCATTTTAATCAAGTTATTTTATTGGCGACGAGGAAAACTAAACAAAATGACTTCAAACAAGAAAGAAGAATCAGAGTGACAATTGGGTTGAAACAGAAAGAGAAGTTAGCAAAAACAAGATGCAAGAGGAGAGAGGTGCTTGGTGTAATGTTGCGTTTGAAAAGTTTCAAGAAGACACCGAAACATGGGACTCGTTGATTGGACGACTTGAAAATTATTTTGCTATGGTGAGTGTTGATGAAAATAATGACATGAGAAAACTCAGATATTGATTCACACTATGGGTGTAAGTACTTACCAGCAGCTTTGCGATCATCTTAGTCCAGACAGACCTAGCTCAAGGAAGTACCAGGAACTGGTAGATGTAGTTGATAAGTTACTCAACCCTAGACCAAGCCTTATCACTGAACAATACAATTTCACCAGAAGAAAACAAAAAGAAGGAGTCTGTAAAACAGTACCTTTGTGATTTAAAGAAGTTGGCTAAATATTGCAACTTCAAATGTGAAAAATGCAGGGCATCAACTCAAGAAGCTCACGTAAGACAACAGTTCATATCAGGGTTGCACAACAAGAATATATTGAAAGAACTGCTGAAAAGTCATGATAATATGTCCCTTTCAGAGTGTGTAGAGACTGCCCAGGCTATGGAAAAGGCCACAGAAGAGGCTGACCTAATAGATGGTAATGAAAGTGTTAGTATTATCAAACAAAAATCATTATCCAATGAAAAGCCGAAGACAAATGACAAATGTTACCGCTGTGGATCTACAAGCCATGGAAAAGAAGACTGTTTGTTCAAGTCAGCAACATGTTTCATTTGCAAGAAAGTGGGTCATATAAAACGAGTATGTCGAAAACAGTGGAAAGGAGGACAAACAAAACAGTTAGCAGAGGATGAAAATTTAGAAACCGGATCAGATATAACACCAGATCAACATAATGCATCCACGAAACACTTGAACAGTGATAATTTACCAGAAATGCAACCTAAGCCAAAAAGAATGTTGGTGAACTGTTTGGTAGACCAAAGACCAGTTACGTTTGAGTACGATACTGGGTCAACAGTGTCTACAATTTCAGTTCAAGCTTTTAAAAGGCTTTTTCCTCAAAAAGAATTGTTGAAAACTGAACTTACACTAACAACTTACACAGGCGAGGCTATTAAGCCGTTAGGATTTGCTACAGTTTCTATTAGGGTAAACAATCAAGAGGGACGAGGAAACATTTATGTTCTGCCTGGGAATCTGCAAGCAATTTTTGGACGAGAATGGATGGTACTAATGGGAACCAATGCTAATATATATATACTGTAGAGGACATGAATGAAACACAAAAGGAGAAACTTCTTAACAGCCTCAAAGATGATTTTAAATTGCTTTTCAACAACGACATACGAAAGATTTCTGAGTATAAAGGGCATATCAAAATGAAGGCAGGAGCATCTCCAGTGTTTAAGCCTCCCAGACCTTTACCATACTCCTTGAAACCCAAGGTAGAACAGGAAATAGACAGACTTGAAAATGATGGAATCATTGCCAAGGTATCCTACTCAGCCTGGGGAACACCAGTAGTGCCGATCGTTAAACCAGATGGCACAGTTGGACTTTGTGCAGACTACAAAGTTTCAGTAAATAAAGCCATAGAGAACTGTTCATTTCCGATACCACGAACGGAAGACATTTTTGCTTCGATAGGCAAAGGCAAGTTTTTCACAACACTAGACATCAAACAAGTGTATCTAAATGTGGAAATGGATGACGAGAGTGCCATGATACAAGCTATTTCCACAACCAAGGATGTTTATCGCGTGAACAGGCTGATGTTCGGAATAAACATAGCTCCTGCTATTTGGCAAGAAAGAATTACGATGATTTTAATGGGAGTCGAAGGAGTCCATGTTTTCTACGATGACATTTTTGTTGAAGGAAGAACATTGGAAGAACATCACGTAAGACTGAGAGAAGTTATGAAAAAACTAATGGACAACAATCTTAGAGTAAACTGGAAAAAGTGTAAATTCTTTGAGAGACAAGTTGAGTATCTAGGACACATAATTTCATCAAATGGAATCTCTAAGAGCCATGAAAAAGTGGCCGCAGTACAAGATGCACCACGTCCTAAGAATGTATCTGAGTTAAGGAGTTGGTTAGGGCTAGTAAATTACTACGGTAAATTTATAAAAAACTTATCAACCAAACTCAACCCTTTGTATACACTTCTAGGAAAAGGAAGTACATTTAATTGGACTGCAACAGCGGAGTCATGCTTTAACCAAATTAAACAGGACATTGTCAGTGAACAGACGTTGATCGCTTACGATCCAGATCTTCCATTGATCGTTGCAACAGATGCCAGCCCAGTGGGACTGGGAGCGGTGCTCAGCCATAGGCTTCCTAATGGAGAAGAACTTCAAGATGACTCAGTGCAGCAGAGAAAAACTATAACCAGATCGACAAGGAGGCAACCGCGATCTATTGGGCACTTCACAAGTTTTTTAGATATTGCTATGGAAGAAAATTCGAGTTGATAACAGATCATAAACCATTAGTAACTATATTTCACCCAAACAAAGAGCTTCCTATTTTGAGTGCTAATCGGTTACTTCGCTACGCTTTGTACATCCAAGGGTTTGATTATGAAATTGCGTACAAGCCAACTAAACAGTACGGTAATGCTGATGCTTTATCACGGCTTCCGTTAGAAGGAACAGTTTGGAATGATTATAAAGACGAGACAACGATGTATCATTTGGATCAAATATCTCAGCTTCCTGTTAGTTTTATAGAAATCAGAAAGAAATAGAGGCAAATGAAGAACTCAAGACCATTCTAGACCTCCTTATGAAGGGTGAAACGATTCACCACCCACTTTATAATAAATACTCTGAGGAGTTAACCGTGGACCAGAAGTGCATTTTTAGAGGAACAACAGTTGTCATTCCTAAAACCCTTAGAGACAGGGTTCTTGAAGAGTTACATTCAGCACATGTCGGTATGTCCAAAATGAAGGCTTTGGCCAGAGCCTACGTTTGGTGGCCTTAAATGGATTCTAATATAGAAGAGATAGTTCGAGCTTGTTCTCAGTTTTAAAGAAACCCTCCAAAAACAACAAATCATCCATGGGACTAGCCTCAAGAACCATTCCAGAGAGTGCATATTGATCACGCTGGTCCTTTTAGAGGACAACAATTTTTACTAATAGTTGATGCCTACACCAAATGGCTGGAGGTCTTTCCTGTGCGAAGCATTACATCTAAAAGTACCATTGAAAAATTGAGAGAGACATTATCTCGGTTCGGACTGCCAGCAACATTGATTTCTGATAATGGTAAAAGCTTTACATCTGATGAATTTAAGACATTCCTAAAAGAAAATTGTACACACCACAAAACGATCACTCCATACCATCCATCGTCTAATGGACAGGTGGAACGTTATGTCCAGACCCTAAAAGTGGCTTTGAATAAAATGATGAATGAAAATGAAGATATTAATCTTAAACTGGCACGCTTTCTAATAGCCAACAGAAGATCTCCCCATACTTCCATAAAGGCAACACCAGCCGAGTTAATGTTAGGAAGAAATATTAAAACCAGATTAGACCTTCTTCGACCCCCAAGGGAGGATACAAGTTCTTCAAGTGAAGAAAGTACACGTCAGGCGTTAAGAAAACTCAGATGCTTTAAACCTGGAGACCACGTTCTTGCAAGGATATACAACGAAAGGTATCAGCGTTGGAAGTAAGCTGTTGTGATTAGAAGACTTGGAAACGTGATGTACTTCGTGGAATTTGAAGATGGAAGAAAAGCCAGAAGGCATGTTGATCAGCTCCGAGTGGTCCAGGACGTTTCCAAAGATAAGCGTTGAAGATTGTTATAAATTAATGCTGATTTAATCTTTACAATCAGCTGATTATTTTATAATAAGAACTTTATGTTATGACCAGAATGTTTTTGTTTGGAAAAATCAGTTTATAAAATGGGCTATTACAAATGAGTTGAACGTTTTTAGTTGTTTCATTTTAATCAAGTTATTTTAAATTGTTTGCTCTGTAAGCAAATAAAGGATAAACCGGGTGGTTCATAAGTCAGTTGACAAATATGCATTCAATGAAATAATACACAAGGTGGAATAAATATTTATTATAAATTCAGAAATGAATAACAACATTTAAGACACTTTATAAGTTTAATGAATTATGTCCAAGCTTATTTCAAAAGGTGCTCAAAGTGGTGTACACACTCTTCTATGCATGCTTTGCATCTTTTCAACACCGACTTACAAGTTCTGCCAGAAATGTTCCGTGATGGCAGGTTTTCAAATTCCGATTGGATTCGTTCCTTCAAATGTTCAACACCACTAATCTTGACAGAGTAAACTTCATTTTTAAGAATTCCCAATACTGAAAAATCTATCGGTGTCAAATCAGGGAATCTTGGTGGCCACTCAATGGTATCCTGTCTCCCAATTCATCCATCAAAGTTTTCATTTAGAAAGTTTATTACAATGGTTCCATAATGAGGGGACTCTCCATTTTGTTGCCATATCAGCTTTTCTTTTATTAGCTGAAGGTGTTCAAATTGTGGACTATTTTCAAGTATAAACAACACTTCTCTATGCACCTCCAGATAACTAACGAAATTTACAATACCGTTAAATAAATAAGGCCCAGTTAGCCCACTGTTGAAAATTCCCGCCCATACCCAAATGCC
This sequence comes from Stictocephala bisonia, assembly GCA_035578905.1. Lineage (NCBI taxonomy): Eukaryota > Metazoa > Arthropoda > Insecta > Hemiptera > Membracidae > Stictocephala > Stictocephala bisonia. Next base: position 53,631 of record JAQJVL010000149.1, on the reverse strand, counting down.
AGGAGTATTTAATTCTGTGTCCCTTATTAACACTTTAGCTGCCATGTCAGTCCAGTAAGCCCGACGGCTCTTTGTCTCAGCTAGATGCCGTCGGGCCACTATGCCGAACATTAGTGCTCAGCAAACTTTTGGTTTTTTTATTGTTACTCGACTGGTCCTGCTTTCTTAAAGAAACCGATTAACTTTATTGTACTGCAAGCATCATACTATTTACAGAGCGAATTTCAAAGTTTTTGGTTAGTTACAAAGTTGTTCATAAAACTTTAAATTTTGGCAGTTTCTATGGGCAAGTTGTCGGGAGTTAAGGCCCAACAGACTTATTCAGTGAATTTCGGTATTAAAATAACATAATACATATTGAATACTGGATTGCTTTTATCATGTAGTCAGTGTAGCCAAACCAGGAAATCAAATTTACCTCAAAATGCGTCAGGTCGATAGGCCCGTCAGTTTTTACGTGCTGTATACACTACTAAAAAAAAAACGGTGTCGGGCCAATACTCCCGACATATTTATATACATATAATCCCTATGTATGTATTATTTATATACTCAGAAATGGTAGAACAGTAAAAATAATGCATCATTTTTTTTTTAATTTGCCAAACTATTTTTGGCAATTCAGAGCAGAAATACTCATATTAAGAATGGCAGCTAACGTGTTAAATGGGGATAGAATCCCAGTAAACACAATTGTGCCTGTTAATGCTTCCATTTACCTTGAAAGTTGCTTCATCACTCCAAAGGATGGCTTTATAAAAGTTGGTGTCACCTTCAAATCGGATTATATAACTCTCACAGAACTCAAGACTCCTGTCCAGATCATCATCATTAAGGCCTTGAAGTAAAGTTTGCCTTAATGGTCTTAAGTTCAATTTTTTCTGGATCCATTGAAACCTTGTTCTTGATATTTCATGTTCTCTGGACACGTTCGTTTGCGATTTCGTTGGTGACTGCAGATAACACTGTGCCACAGCATTGAGATTCTCTTCTGCACAAACTGATGTTGGCTTACCAGAACGAGGGAGTCCAATTACAGATCCAGTTTGTTCAAATCTTGAATTTAGTTTGTGAATACCTTGTCGAGATGGAGGTTCATCATTCAGAAAACGTTCTCTAAACAAATCGCATACATCACTATAACTATGGTCATGTGCATTCGATAAACAATGAATAAAAATGAACACTCAAAAGTCTATCAAACTAAAAAGACAGCAATTACTAAAAGACAACAATGACCAACAGCTGTGCGTAAAAATTGCTAGCGTGTGTATTATTTCATTGAATGCATATTTTTCAATGATTTATGTGCCACCCGGTATATTTCAAATAACTGTTTTCTGTGAATAATAACATAATTTGAATAATTTTTGTAGATTCACTTATGAGAGGTTTTGATATTTTCTTAAATAAAAAAGAATTTTGCAGTATAATACTTGTATTTAGTATAAATGTTGCTCATTAACAGGATTTTATCAAACTACTGATCTATTAAATTTATTTTAATAAAAATTTAATTTTTAAACAAAATTGTATATACTTAAAACGTGTTAGTTATTTTTTAATCAGAATATTCCAAGAGGTTTATATTTATGCCACCATGAGAACAAGAACAATTTGATCATAAAAAGAAAATTTAATGTGTCCCAAACATATTTTTTGAGTTGAATATAAAACCCCCTTAATTTAGAAAATGTTCTAAACAACAGTTATCTGCCACTAAGTAATAAAACCATTTACATAAAAAATAGTCAAACCCACGAGTTTGACAATTACTAATAAAACAATGCTCCTTTAAATCCTATCTTGCAATATACAAATGTCTCATCACTAGGGACACTCCGAAACAACGGCATCAGATGTTTCGCATCAGTTTAAGTTACGCAACTGATGCACTTCGCATGAGATGCGGGAAAACCACTAATGTCTGCATTAGACTGAAACAGCAGGCAAGAATTGTTATTCGCTGGCCGTTGCGTATCGAACAACAGTACCACTGCCACAGCACATCAATTGTCTGACAACCAAACTAACTGATGTTGGATGGCTGACGCATATTTCCTGTTGAGTCATGTCTGCTGTCTATTTCTGTCCACTATATTCACATTATATTCTTATTTAAATAAGTAATTTTAAAGTATTATTTTCACTTTATTGTTAAAATTAATTCTGACCAATTTTCCATTTAAATAAATGATTTTATTTATCATAAATATTATTTTTACTACTTCCCTCTGCAATAACTCTTATTATTTAATATTAATAAATTAAGTTGTATCCTATACACATACGTCATTTTAGACCAACATCAGATGTTATAAACTGATGCAAGCACATCAGATTACTAAAACCATCATCTTGGCACATCCCTAATCATCACCCATATTTCTACACCTTAAATGTACAAAATGGATTATACAAATCTTTTTTTAATTAATGAAATTGTTCTGTACTTTCAATTGCTCTAATTAACACTTCTTGACTACCTTGCTCATTTAAATCCGCCATTGATGAAATATGTATATAGTCAATGCTAATCCTTATTATTCAACACAAACGACAAACAACAGATAATTTATTACAATATATGTACAAATATTATGTTGGTCGATTTTAGTAAACCATGTTTACCTCCCTTAAACTATAGGGTTTCACAAAATAACTAAACAGGTGTTCAACTACGCTACTTTTAAACTAACACGTGTCAAGGTCGGGTAACTCATGACGGTTGGCTGGAATCACCAAAATGGTTATTATGATACAACTAGACTCTACTCTTCCCCATTCTACTCTTATTTTCGCATCAAGCACACTACGAATGGTTTGGGTGATATACTCATACTAACCATACTGACATTTTTTTGCTTTAGCCATCCTGACCTTTGCTTTTCCAAACCTTCTGATACTTTCTTCCTTCTCACACTTTCAGATTGAAATGTAGTTAGAGTTAGATATAGATGCCAAAGTGTGAATCAACCTGTGTTTTACTTTTCTCCCCTGTTTTATACTGGTATTTGAAATGAAGTGTTCTGTTCTTTAGTTTTAATTCTAAACTTTAGGGCACACTTGACTACTGACGTCCATTTCCCATGCAAATGATAGAGAAGCTTATGACACTTATCAAATTACTCGTATGATACTGATGTATTTTACAGATTACATACCTTATTGGCTGTACATTCTGCTTTCTGGGCTGTGTCCTTGTTCACTTCACCGATGGCAAAACAGATGACACAACTCAGGGTTTTTGGGGTAGCTTATTGTTTTTTGGGAAAAAAGATTTAATAATTTATTTCAACAATATTTTTTAAAAAAACTTTTCAACCTTTCCTTAATTAAAAATTGGGAAACTTTAGCATGTAAATTTTTAAAAACAAAAAAGTTTTCTTTAATTTAAACACAAGTTTTTCCAACTGTTAATATAATCATTTTGGGTTGGGGAACAGTACAAAACCTCCTCCAATAACGAAAACTTTAAGATTGTAAACTTTCTGGTATGTGATAAATACTACCTGTAAAGGTAGTACAATACCCCTATAAAAACCCCAAAAACCTCTGGGGGGTTAGTAAATGTAATCCAGCTGCAAAACCCAGGGGGTGAAAAGCTGTGGAGATTGTAGACAATAGGTATAGTTCTTAGCCCTCTTAAAACAGACATATGTCTGCCATTGTTAAACCCTTGGCTGGGGGACACTACTTTTGGGAAAACAAAAGGGGCCCCTGTTGGGGGTTAAACTAAGGGTTTGAATATTGCTAGCAAGAGGTTTTGGGAGAAACAGGCCAAAAGACAAGGTTTAGATTCTACACTAGGCTGTAAGACACCTAGTTACTCTGGATATTGGTCTATTAGTAAATAGCCCTTACTAAAGAACAGTTGACCTTAGTTAGTAACAATGACTACACTCGTTCACCATTCTTTTTTTGCCCCCTAATTTGATAATTTGGGAAACCCCAAAAAAAATAAAAGTGGCTGGAAGGGTTTAAAAAAGACTCCCTTTTAAACCTATTAAAGAAACCATACCACTGTACGGGAGGGGGGGGGGGTTCAATACTACTGTTTTTTGGGATGGGTGGGCGTGATTCCCAAAACCACTGGGAACCTGTATGGGGTTTGGCGGGTGTTTAATACCACGTACGGGATGGGTTTGGGTTTTTTTAGGGCCCAAAAAGATCTTTTTAAAAAAAAAAATTTTTTCAAATATTGGGTTTAAAACAAGATGGGAAATTAAAACACTCCATGATGAAGAAAACAACAGAGGGAAAATACCCTAAAAGTTTATTGAAAGGAATTTTTTTTCTCCCTTCCCGCACTTGTTGTTAACATCTGGATTTTTTTTTCCCCAAAACCCTTTTGGGTTTAAGCCCAAAAACCCTCAAAAAACCCCACCCTAAAATACATTGTGCCTTGCAATGCAAAATCTACAAAAGCAATTTAATACAACTCACAAAAACCCCAAAAAAATAGTATTTTAATAAACTTCATAATTTATATGCTTAAAAGCAAAAACACTCACTGACTCGTTATGTTTATGTCTTAATTCATTTTAAAAGTAAAATGTGCAATTTTACAATTCAGTCTAACAGGTACAAAACTAAATTATTTTTAAAGAGCAAATACGAACTGAAATCACCCAGTTTATTTTTTGACTAAACCTTCATCAATTTAAATTCTGATATATATTAATTCAAAGTTAAATACTTTATTTCCTTCTGTTGTGATCTTTTTGTCATAATAAATTTTCTTTTATTTATTGTTCCTATGAAAGTTTGCCGCCCTTAAACATCCCCCTTTCCCCTGGGGAAATTTCCCAAAGTTACCAATGAGCAATCTACTTTAAAATTGGGGTCAATAAAAGGTATAAAATCCCCCTTTAAATTTTTTTAAAATTAAAGGGTTTTTTTAACAGTTTATTAGGTTAAGAATTAATAACTAGTTTAAAATGTTTAAAACTTATCTACGTCCCTAGTAACTTATCATAGCTGACCCCCCACGTTTTTGCAATTGAACATTAAATTTTTCTCTTGGAAACGTTTCACACTTGCATTTTTTAACTTACGCACATCAAATTTTAACATGCTTCATACTGCAAGTGTGAGTCAGATTTTTACGTTTTCGCCTTCCTTATCATTAAATTTTGTTCAATAACAAAATAATGAGTTTTAGCTACATTGTGAATGTAATCGCGTCAACAAGAATATGCAATTTACAGGTGATGAATATGTACATTTTAAAAAGTTTTTTGCTGGGAAAACATCATTTGGGGGAAAGATTTTAAAAATAAATTTTTGGGTGGTCCCAACAATAAAACTTACTTATCATCATCAATGAAATCTACTTAAAAATAATGCTCTTTTCAATAACTATATTAAAAAAATTATGAAATTCGCAACTAATAAATTATACTGTGAATCAAACAACATAAAAGTTCAAGGTAACTTTATTATTTTCTAATGATTTCAAATTTCCCAATTTCATCCATCAAATTATGAAACAAGTATTAATTACCAAGCCCTAAAATGAAACTTGAAAAATTTTTTTAATCCCCTTTTTTAACTTTTTGAAAACAAAATTTAAATTTTCTTTTCCCCGTAATGTATTCACCCTCTTAAAAATTTCAGTAAAACCAAATTTTTTTTAAAAAACATTTTAGAAATTTGAAGTTGCCATATTGTTATAAAAAACAAAAAAAAAATTTCCCTTTTAAAATGGGGTTTAAAAACATAAATTACAATAACCCAAAATAAATACAAATCCCGGAGCAAAAAAAGAGTGAGCAGGGTGATGTTTCTTAATTAGGTATTGAAAAAAGGGAAAAAAAAGGTTACCCAAAAAGGAAAAAAAAGTCCTTTTTTTTCCCCCCAAAAACTATCAAATTTTTTGGGGCCAAAACCTTTGTTCTAAGGTATTCAAACCCCCTTTAAGATAAGGTAAGAGCAATCAAAGACCTAAAAACCACCAGGGGTGTAAAGTCCCGTTTTAACAATTTTTTAGGAATGGGTTTAAAATTTTCTGGGGAAATATATCCCCCACCGAAGTAAATTTCCCTTTCCACCATAAAGAAAGTATGGGGTAATTAGCTCTTAACATTCTTCTCTAGTGAATAAAACTCTCGCACTCAAGCCTGGTGTTGACTTGAGAACGAGTTGCAACTCTGTTGACTATCAGAAGACTGGATTTCGTCTGTCCCCTCCGTTTTTCAAACCGGGAAATTTTATTTGAAAGTGTGGGCAGTTTACTTCCTCCCCTGCTTGGCTATACCAGTTTTTGGGACCCGAAAAATTTTTTTTCCAAAATTTAAAAAATTTTACGCTTAAAATTGTTTAAAATTTCAAAAGGGTTTAAATATTTTAACATGCTTTATAGTACAAGTAAGACTAGTGCCACCTGAGTCAGGTTTTTGCTAATCCCTTTTCAGTTTAATTTTTTTAAAAAAAAATTTAAAAAACAGAAAAAAATGTTATTTGAAAAAAAAAACCAAAACCTTAGAAAAAAAACTCCTAAGAGGCACTACACAAAATTTGTCCCCTTTTTAAAAAAGGGTTTTTGTTTTAAAAATTTCTTGTTCATAAAATTTAAAACTGGGAATCTTTTTTAAAAAACAAAGTTTTGGGTTTTAATTTTAGAAACAAATCCCCAAAAAGGTTGGGAGTTTTGGGAAAACTCCCCCTTAAAAACATGACGATTAAAACATATTTTTTTACATTTAACGAAGAAAAAAAATTTTTTAATTTTTTTTTTAATTTATAAGTTTGCTATTCATTCTACAATTTTCTAATACTCTAAAATCAATCCAAATTAATAATGATGAAAGCCATTTTTCCTCACGGACTTAAAAAATCCGGGTCGGGACTTTTTCCCTTGGCGGATTTAAAAAATTTTAAAAACTGGGTGTGAAAAAACAATGTGCTTTTTTCCAAAATATACCCTAGAAAAAACACAATCCCATAGGCGTAGCCCTTATGGAAAATAATAATTATTATTATTTTCCAATAAAATCTGTCATGTTATAAAAACAAGTAAAAACATTCAAGGATAATTTTATTTTTACTTATATATTTATGTAATTTCATATAGTTTAGTAAAATATAATGACACTAGTACCATTCAATAGTTCCTCTTTTGGTTTAAAATTTTGTTTATTTTTTAACAATCAAATTGATTATTCTTATACTTATACTTAAATTCTTTCAGAGGAGCATATAAAGACTGACTAAAAAAACGTTGATCTTAAATTACTATAACTTTATAATTTATTTTGGGAAATTTTAAAGTGGAAATTTTTTTACCCGGGAATTTTTTAAAGTTTCCCAGGGGCTGGAAGCTCAAAAACGATGGTCGTGGGGCCTGTGCGTGACTGGCCAAACCCAAATAGGGTTGGACACAAAATGGGAGCCCCCGTTACAGTGGGGGTCACCCTTTTCTTTACAAACTCCAAGGACTTGCCCGTTATTGTCATTGAAGACATGTAAGCATTCTTTTATTTGTAGATAAAAACTGTGAATATTTATTTAAATAACATTTAGCAAGATTAATACTAGTACAAAAAATAATTTCAGTTGGCATAGAAAAAAAGATATGTTGGTTCCACAAGTATTGTCAACTTATCTTATAACACAAATATCTTGAGCTTAAACATAAATCTGTACAAAAATGGGAAATAATATTTAAATTGTATTTATGTTTTAAAAGGGTTTTTTTTTTTAATAAACAGAAAAGTTTTTGGAATCAATGTTACTTCATAAATTACAGACACATGAAGAGAGGAAACCCTAGAAATTAAAGATTTATTGTAAAATTTTGCTGAAAAATTTTAACTTACAGCAACCTAACTTTTTAAAAAAACCCTTTAAAAATTCTTTAAATTATTGGGATTCAAATCAAATAATATTTTTTGGGTTGTTTTAAATTTTTTTTCTTTTATTTTAAAATTTTTAAAAAATAGTACATATTTTGACGTTTCCCCGTATTTTTTAATTTGAATAAAAGATTATTCATGGTATACACTCAGAGATTTGGTATCAGCTATAGATTTATATTTGAAGAAGACCTACCCGGAAAATTTTTTTTTTGCTGTTTCAAGTGATGTTTTTTTCCAAATTTTTTTCGCACCACAAATGTTTGGGGCAAAATTTTTGTAGCAGAATTTTTTAAGGTTGTTTACAAAAAACCAAAAAATCAATAAAAAAAATCAAAATTTAAATTTTTCTCCTTTGTTAAAATTTTTCAGTATGAAAAAAAACCATTTTAAAAAATTTTTTTCCTAGTTGAAAAAAAAAAGTGCCAAGAATTTTTTAAAATTTTTTTTTTTTTTTTTTCCCACATGCATCAACTTTACACTTTTTTTAAAATCCAAAAAATTTTAGAAAAATCCATTTAAAAATTTTTAAAATTTGGGGGTGACATAATGTTTTCTTTTATAAGTTTAATAAATTTCAGAATTGTAACTTTGTAAGATCAAATTTTCTTATCACTGTCCTGAAAAACAACATTTTATTGCCTTCTAAAGATCGTAAATTTAATTACATGGCCACATTGTAACCCTTTTTGAAATACATAGTTACGATATATTACTTTCAAATGCCTTAGTAAATGCAGTGATTTTAAATTGATCAATTACAAGGTTTATTCCTAACGAGATGATATTAACTAACAAATAGTAAAAAACAGCAGAATAAAACAGTTTCTTCAAATTTAAATATAAATTATCAATTACCCCAAAATTTTTAAACCCAATAAAAAAAATGAGCCCTTTCATTGGGAAAAACATAGTAAAAATTTTAAGAACTAAAGGGTTTTCCCTTTCAAAGGATAAAAAAAATTTTTTAACCTTTTTAAAAAGAAAAAACTCACAAACACTTTTCAAGGTTCTACCTTTCTTTTGGGAAAAACTAATTAATTAATTTGCCCTAGATCAAACTTTACATTATATTCGTGTTTAATCCAAAACAAAAAACAATTATGAAATTTTTTAAAGCGGGTAAAATTTTTAAAAAAAAAAGTTTTTAAAAAAGGGCTAGAACCAAAAAAAAAAAAAAAAAGGGGCTAACACTAAACCCAAACAAATTACCAAAATGATCCCTTTCCCGGAAATGTGAGAAAGGTTGGGGAAAACTGTCCACACTACTAAAGCAGGGGTCCTGTCTATGTCAACTGTACTTTTGGAAAAATTTTGGGCCCGGCCCGTTCTGTTCATGCTGCCTTCCAAGCTCTTTGCTGCCACAAGCTCCAAATAGTATTCAAATGGCGTGTGAAAACAACTCTCACTGCCATATATTTTCATTGTAATATATTTTAGAAAAAGTTTTTTAAAAAATATTGTATAATTTGTTTTAAAGGGAAAGTTCCTTTTGAAAACAAACTTAAAAGAAATTTTAATATGGGACTTTTAAAGTAACAATATAATTAAATAAATTATATAATAGTTTTTACTTTCCTTTAAAGCTTCCTACCAATAAATTTGGATACAACAAAAAAAGCACTAACGACTTTCTCCTCCACAGATATTATTGAATTGTAATTTCAAAAATACAATACTTCCTTATCTCATTAATTGCCCCTGGAGAAGTTTTAAAAAAAATATTCATGTTAGGTTTTTTCATAGCGAAAAATTTAAATAACAATTAAAAACAAAGTGCATTTAGAATTTTTTCCGGGGCCCACTTTTAAATTCCATTCCCCCCGATTTAACCCTTTTTGGGTTTTAAAGCCTCAACCCACTTGTTTTTTTGACTTAAAGTATTTCTTTATGGGGGGTTTTTTAAAATCAACAGCATGTGTTTGGGTGGGTGGGGATATAACACCCTACGTGTTATATCCCCACCCACCCTGTAGGTGGGGTGGGGTGTGTGGGTGGTCCAGTTCCAAAACCAACTTAAAACAAAAAATTGTTCTCAATGCTTACAAAACCAACCCCTTTTTCACCAATTTCCACTAAAAGGGCCCACAGAAACTCAAAACCCCACCGACGATGGGCTTTTAAATCTTTTAAAATATCCCCTCAAGCCAAAAACTTTTTAGGAAAAACCCCAAACAATCAAATTTTTAAAGGGAAAATAAAAACCTCTGCCAAAAACCTGGTCCAGCCCCAAGCACCTGATCCCAAAAACCCACCCCCTAAACCAGCCAAAAAACCCGGATCTAATCTTTGCTACAACAAATCTTGAACAACTGTCGTATTCATCTCTCAGCCACATAATTTACTAGCTTGACTACCTCCTTACAATATACATGAAAACCTGAAAATCACACCTCTGACTCTGTCAACTTAATTTACCGACTCCAGTGCCAACACTGCCCTGCTTAATATATCGGTCTTAGCAATTAAACCTTCAAGGTTAAATTTGGGGCACTAGGTCTAGGATTTCAGTAATAATGAAAGGAAAGCAGCATACCTAAAAAAACTTGGTAGACCCGGGAAACTGTAATAAACACAAACCATAACTAAGAATTGAATAATTAAATATTTCGGCCACTGGCCCTTTTTCAGGGCTCTAAATAACTGGATACACAGTCACAAATTGAGGGAGGTTGGGTGAGGTGTTTTTCCAACTGTAAGCACTTAAACACTATAATGTCCCCTTCTGCTTTATTTAAAGAAAAATGGTGGGGAAATAATGTTTATTTTTTCTATTGGTTTTTGGTTTGGAGGAAAGGAAAAAACAGGGTTTATCTTATATTTAGATTAGGTGGGTCTCTAATTTTGTAACCTTTTATGTGCAAATTTTTTATTCCTAAATTGAGGAAACTGATTTTTACATTTTTAAAAGGGGTGACCTTATAACTTTTAAAAGTGAAAAAATTGATCAAAATTCTGACTGGGTCATTTCGATGGGATGAAAAAAATTTTTTCCCGGGTTTTTATCTTCAGCATGTCTATGGGTTTTATTCATACGGTTTAAAGGAGGTTTCTGGTTAGGCTATATATTGAGAAGGGTAAAATTACATTGGAGTTGATAAAAAATGTTACTGGAGTCAAAAGGTATGATTTAAACCCTTTAAATTTTTTAATTTAAAGGAGGGGAAAAAACTCATAAATGTATTGTCTGGTTTTTTTGGATAGAGCATGTTTTAAAAGCTTTGCTTATTGCCGGAAAAAAGCCCCTTTAGCTGTAGGGTAGGACTAAGAAGTGTGGTGGGATCCCGGGAATTTTTGGGTGAAAATAAAATCTGTTTTTTAAAATTTTTTGGGCTGCCTGAAGGTAACAGTTGGGGAAATTTGTTTAGAAGGCTTTTGTAAGGGGTGAGGGGGTTTGAAGCCATCCCTTTTTGAATAAATATTTTGCTTTTAAGGCCAGGTGGTAAAAAAAGGGAGGGTGAGTGGATTTTTTTTCAGAAATGAGGTTTTTTTAAGGTTTTTAGCCAATCAAAACTGGTTTTTAAAAAGGTTTTGAGGGTAACCTCTTTTTTTTTAAAAAAATTGATTTTAAATTTTTTTATATAGTTTTTAAAATTCTCGGGTTTTGGGAAATTTTAAAACGGTTTTTGCTCTTTTTGCTAAGCTATAAGGAATGGAAACGTTTAAATAAATTTTTAGGGGGGGCCAAAATGTCAAAATTTTTAGATACTGAAGTTTTATTAAATTTGGTTTTAAAGAATACAGTTTTTTAGAAAACCTGCCTCAAGGAAATTTTTGACATCCAGAAAAAGGCTGTTTTTGAAAATATTCCAGGTGGAAAAATTTGGGGTGGGAAAAAGGGGAAGGGTCCCGTAAGAAAATTTTTTAGATTGGGTTTAGATTTTGTATAGATCATGAAGATGTCATCGATGAAACGTAATCACATGTCGGGTTTTGAAAATTTTTTTGTTTAAGAAAATGTTGTTCCCAAATCTAAAACCCCTTTAAAAGGTTTGCAAAAGGGTGGCGCTTTTTTTGTTCCCATGGCAGTGCCTTTTTACCTTTTAAAAGGGAGTTTTTTTTCGAAAAACTCTTTAAAAAAGTTCTTTTCTAAATGAAAATTTTTTAGCTGAAGTAAAAGGATGGGGGCCGTTTAGAGTTAGCCCGGTTGTAAGTTGAGGAAGTGTTTTTAAGGGGGCTAGGGCCCTAGGGAAAGGGGGGGAAATTTTTGTAAAGCGAGGGGACGGGCCCATTGTTTTAAAGAGTGGGATCGGAAAGGTAGAGGTTTAGGTATGTCATTGAGGGGTTCCAGAAAATGACTAAAATGTCTTTGGACAAGAGAGGGAACTGGGATACAAAAAGGTTTTAAGTTTAAACGTCCCCAAAGGGAGATATGTGCTCGGTGACGGGAAAAAATAAAAGGGGGCCCCTATAGGCCTAAACCCCCCGGGAGGTTGGGAAAAGGGGCCTTTTTTTAAACTTAGGGAGGATATGAAATTTTAGGTGGAATTTGGGGTTTTCGTTGACTAAAAAGTAACTGGGTTTTTTGTGTTAAGATCCTGGGAAAAAAGCAAGAAAATAAAAAAAAACTGTTTTTTTAATTTCCCCGGGGAAAACTTTAGTGGGGCATGATCCCAAAATTTGTAATGGTAGAGTCCCGAGAGATTGGGAATTTTTTTATTTTTTAAAAATCTATTTTTGGGTTTATTTTCAAGTGGTGAAAACCCTTTTCACCTGGTTGGGAATCTTCAAAATGGAGTCCAAAGATCCAAAAGTTTGTAAGTGGGTTTGAGTCTGAGAAAGGGACTTTTTCTTTTTTTATAATTTATTTTGGGAGCAAAAAATCACAGTGGTGGAACCCTTGTCAGCTGGGAAAAAACATAAACTCAGGATTGGGCTTTTGGGGGACTGGTTTGGGGTTTTTTTTTCGGGGAATTTAATATTTATAAATTTTTTTTTTAAAATTGGAAAAAAAAGTTTGGGGGCCCTCACTTTTTGGAGGAATTAAAAGTTGATGTAAGTTCAATTTTTGGGGGGGTCCGGAGGGAAAGGTGGTGGGTCGGGAAAATTGGGGGGAGGGTTTTAAACGTTAATGGGAAATGTCGGGATAAAATTTTTAGGTGGGCAGAACTAAAAACTTTTTTCCCTTTAAAGAATTTTCTTTAGGGGCCCTTTTTTTTTTTGGCCAAAATAACCAAGTCCGGGAAACAAAAGGGAAATTGGTCAAATTTTTTGTGTAGGGTTTTTAAAACTTAGGCCTTTCCCTTGGATTTTTTTAATTTGGGGTTTTTTAAAAATTTTATTTTTTGGAAATGGGGGTGGGGCTGTTCGGGGGAAATTGGTATCTGCCTTTTGTTGAAACTTCAGAATGAGAAACTGTTTTTTTCTCATAAAATTTGGTTGGAAGTACAGGGAGTTGTCTTGTTAGAACTGGTAATTTGAATATGTCTGATAGGTTAGGTTTTTGAGCAATCAGTGGGGGAGATATTGTTGGAAGCATAACCTCAACATAGCCTATGTTTTTGATTCTAGAGGTAGAGTTTTGAGAGCTTCTTCAGTTTATTTGAGTTCAGGATATTTAAATAATTTATTGGCAATATTTATGGTTTTGGCTATTTCGATGAAAAGATGGTTCGATGAAAAAATGGTGCTTTTAAGAAGGTTATAACAGACTATGAGGCGGTCTTTAACCATACTGTGTTGATTGGAATAGAGTAGGAGAATGGTTTCAGGAGTATTCATGGAATGCTGTTCAGATAATTCTTTAATTTTACTAAGTGTGAAGGATGGCATAGCAGAAAGTGAAGGTTTTGAGGTTAGGCCTGGAGGAATAATACCAGCATTATAGCAATGGCTCAAAAAGAAAATGTGACTGGATAATCTAGTTATGGTTTCTCCTGGCTATTATTGCTCCAGCTATTGTTCCAGTTCTAGCTGGTATTATTCCTCCAGGCCTAACCTCAAAACCTTCACTTTCTGCTATGCCATCCTTCACGCATAGTAAAATTAAAGAATTATCCGAACAGCATAGATGATAAATATAGATGATTTGATAAACGAAGCAGATGATTGGTTACACATTTAAATGCAGAGGATTTGAATGTAACAGAAATAAATCAACATGAAAATATAACAATTTTAACGAAAATCATTGATTTTTATTATCAGGTACTACTTAGGCTTAGTAAAAAACGAGACAAAATTAACCTAAAAAAATAATAATATCAGTCAATCCAAATTAATGGTTAACATTGACAGACCTTCTTAAACAATATACTGGAACAAATTTAAATCTAATGTTCATATTATTACATTTACAACTTACAACAAGTTAGATTAGACTGGCAAAGCAATATGAATAAAAATAAGGCATGGTATGATGATCAGTTAAAATAATATATTATATCATTTAACACTGCTGTATGGTTAAGTATAAGGCAGTATTTTATGAACAGAATGCATGAATGACAGCAATAGTTCCCAAACAAAACTAACAATGAAAACAAAGTCTATAATAATATATTGGAATGGATATAGTGGAAAGACATCCATTCCACAACATAGTATAAGAGACACCATTGAAATTACTTCTAATCACACAAAAAACCTTAGACAAAGATGAAAACTATAAACAAATTATTTGTTAACAGAATGTTCAGCTTAACAATACAACTAACATGTCAGTTTATTAAAAGAAAAAACAACTTTGAAAGTTTCCTAAAATAATTCCAATAATAAGAAAATTAAGTTCCATCACAATTAATATTTTTGTCAGAGTTTTGAGAGGTGTTTTAGACTGAAAATATGTCATTAAGTTTAGTAGATTATTCAATTTGGAAATCATGTTATCTCTCTCAATAACTTTAGAAAGAACATTAATTCAGTCTACTTACTTGAAGCTACTTGTAATTGTTTCCTACCCAGAAAAATATTAGATTTTACAATCTTATCTGAAATTATTAACTCATCTCCATAAAAATTACTAAAAGAAAGGTGCAAGATAACACGTATATAAACAATATATAGTTACCAAAATACAAAAAGATTAGAACTACATCGGTTCGACAAAAAAGATGACTGTTTCAAAAATTCATCATTGTTGAACAGGAACTAAAACCGGTACTCAAATTTCATGCGGAACAAATATCTTGCTTTAATTTGAGCAACATCATATACAATGTATCTGAAGCAGGGTTAAGGATTGTTTTCCAAATTATTGATAGTAATGTGTAAGAGTGGAGAACTAGGCAGAGACTTGTCAAAACAAAATATATAAAACTAAACTACGAGGGGTATCCAAAAAGTAAGTTTCCCTGTTCTGTAAAAAGACGCGTGCGTAACACAGCGTGCAGCTGTGGGCGGGGATATTAAGCGCGGTTCGGTTGGCAACAGGTGCGCCGGTCACTGGCGCATTGTCACGCTGCTCAGTCAGTTGCTGCCCAAACATTATGGAAAACTCCACTGCGTTCTGCCGCCAGTTGCGAAGTCCGTAGTGTTATTCGTTTCTTGACCGCCAAAAACGTAACTGCCGTTGAAATTCATCGTCAGTTTGTGTCAAGTGTATGGTGAACATGTTATGTCCGTTCAGATGGTCCGTCGTTGGCGTGCAATGTTTTTGGAGGGAAGAGAAAATGTTCATGACGATGAGCGTAATGGCCGACCGGCCAGTTCTCGGCAACCAGACGTCATTAATGCTGTACGAGCAGTTATTGACAATGATAAGCGAGTGACTCTCGATGAAATTATGGGTAAACTGCCGTCAAGTTTTGAAGTTAGCCGGGTCATCTGTGCACAATATCATGACAGAAGATCTTCAGCTTGCAAAAGTGTGTGCAAGATGGGTGCCTCGCTTATTGAGCGATGCCCATAAACAACAACGAATGGCTGCTGCCCAGTCTTTCTTGCGATTGTTTGACGATGAAGATGAAAACCTTTTCAGTAGAATAGTCACTGGTGATGAAACATGGATTCACCACTCAACTCCAGAAACCAAACGCCAGAGTATGGTGTGGCAAAAAAAAGGAGAGGCAGCTCCTCAAAAAGCCAAAGTTTTTGAGTCAGCAGGAAAGGTAATGGCTACAGTTTTTTGGGACTGCCGTGGAGTGTTATTGATTGACTATCTTCCTCGTGGCGAAACCATAAATGCAGAAAGGTATGTGAAGTTCTCACCAGACTTCGGCGGGCAATACAGAATAAACGGCGCGGACTTTTGTCGCGCACGGTTTTGCTTATTCACGATAACGCCCGACCACACGCTGCTCGTGCAACAATGGAACTTTTGAGGAAATTTAAGTGGGATGTTTTTGGTCATCCTCCATACTCACCAGATCTTGCGCCTAGCGATTTTCATCTGTTTCCGGAGCTCAAAAGACACCTTGGCGGTCGGCCGATTTGCCAACAGCGATGACCTTCAAAATGAGGTGGATACTTGGCTTAAAAATTTGGCGGGTGAATTTTGTGATGCTGGAATAAAAAAAACTACTTCCTAGATACCAAGAGTGTTTAGAAAGGGATGGTAACTATGTAGAAAAATAAGGTATGATGTAAAAAGTTGAATAAATGTGTTTCAGTTATTTTTTGAGTCTTTTTAACTTTTTCATAATTAATGGAAACTTACTTTTTGGATACCCCTCGTATAACTAATTTCTGACAAAATCTTAACATTTCCTTTTATAAATATTTTTCAACTATTTTTTCGCTTAACTAAATGTTAGTAAAATGTTGGTTTTGTACTACAAAAATTTAGATATGCTTCAGTAGAAAAATTGACTTACTTTGATGTTAGTAAACTGTTTTCCTGAAATGCTAGGCCTAGTGGCCAAAAACAACCTTTACTTTAGTAAATCCATATAGTATGAAAAAAATGAATAAAAAACTGAAAACCTCTAATGAAAACTTTTGTTATTTGAATATGAGTGTAAATGTTATTGACATTTAACTAAATAAGTACAATGGAACCCCAAAAACCAAACTTTATTACCAAGCAACAGCTTTTGGATCTGGATATGTCTTGTCAAGAATTTGAACATTATGTCAAAAAGTACAACTACAGAAATTACATGCAAATATGGAAGTGGATATACCAAATTTCATTAGATTCATTGCAAAATTCTTTAACATAGTAGTGAAAGTATTTTCATCAAGCCATGTATCCAGTTTATTTTAATAATGTCTTACAGGAATGTTCTTGGTTTTGTCTGAAAGGCTATTATACATTCTGTAGCCATGAGAGAATTGCCATCTTTTGCTTCGTTGATTGAACAATTGAACACTTTGTTTCTGCTTCTCTAGTATTGTAGCTATGAATCTGTGACATAGATTTCATTTGTATATTTGATTTTGATTTAACAAGTAGAAGTGAGCTATATATACTGATCAAAGACTGTGAAGGCCTTCAATCTTCTATACAAGAGCTTACAATGATCTAAATGTCTGCTTGATATCATACATCATAAATAAGTACAAGTAACGACAATATTCAATCAGTATTTCACAATATTGAGGTGATAGAAGATAGTCGGCTGCAACTTGATTTTGTAGGTTCCTCGACAGAAAGGTGATCCTAGACAGGTTCTAACAAATTTAATTCATATGATTAGCCCAATTTAGTTTTCTTTCGATGTAGAGACCCACTAACTTAACAGTGGTCATTTCCTCGCTACACAAGTCCAATGAGAGCAGAGCAGCTTTCGAGTTTTCTCTTCATTGAGATGAAGGTTTCAAACACTGCACTGTATGTAACTCAGACGACATTACTAACTTTGACAGATCAGCGTGGAAGAGGTCAATGAACTGTAAACACAAATACACTGACTCGTCTCAATTCTTGAGACAGACTGTTCTAGGTTGTGCCATGGCAGTGGCGAGACACACTCCATGTCAAGGTCACTCACTACATTACTCGTTGTGTGTCTCATTACAACTCACAAGCATCACACACTTTGACATGTCTCAAGTGTTTATTTTGCACAAACCAACGAAATTCAAAACGAAATACATTGATCATTATGAATATTTTGAGCTATTTTCAGTGTAATTTAGTTTCTACGAAAATCTGAACTTACAAAAATTTGAACTGTTAGCCCCAATTAGTTTGGATTTCTGAAGTTCCACTGTATTACTGAGAGATTCATATGATGACATTTTAAAAACTGTAAAAAGCAAGACAGTTAGAAGAAAAGATAAATATATTAAATATAGTTTACGCAACACTAATAAAAATAAACAATAATAAATAAAATACAAATTATTGAAAGAAAAATGCCAATTAATTATCAACAGTAATATTTTAGGTATATTTGTAAAAGGATACTCATTATAAAGCAATGAAGTTTCATGTCTCTTGAGCTTGTTGGTGGGTTTGCCGAGAGGGACCTCAACTCCATCATCTAACACATGTTTCTCCTCAGGATCGGGCCAAGTGGCACCCACACCCTTACAGCTGTGCTTTCCAGCCGGCAGCTTCTCCACATACTCTGCTTGAGTTCGCTCATACCTATAATAAAGTCAGCCCTTGATAACAATGATTTGTAAACAAAAAATGTGATAGAATTTAATGAATTAAAATTTTTTAGTTTAAATATTAAAATTAGACTAAAGGCCACTAGGATAACGTTTAATTAGAAAAGAACGAAATACAAACTAGAAAATTTACTTAGTGAAATAAAAGTACAGCTGGCTGGTAAACTTTAACATACAACACGTCTTCTCAGGTTATTGGTTCCAAAGTTACATTTCTCAGATAATATTCAGCCTTTTAAAAGTTAAACCATTGCAACGCGGAAAACAGATATATCACCAGCCTCTATTAAGGCCGAAATGGGGTAAACGGATATATCCTCCAAACCCTATTTTATAACATTTAATAAATGAAATAATGAAATAATGAAATTTATTTCCTATATATTACAATTTACATATGACAATACCACGGTTCTTGTAATGTGGCCATAGTTTGAACAAAATAAATTTTCTTTAAAACTAAAAGTTATATTCAGTCCAGTCCTTTGTGATTGACACTCAAACTGCCGTTCCATATAGTGTCTATTTACAAACAATTATATATTTACAGACATTACGCATATATTAAAAAGTAATAATAAAATATTAATAAACATAAGTAACAACGATCAAAACATTTTCAATTTTTCTCCTCTTTCAGAATTCTTTAAACCTTACATTAGAACATTATTTAAAAAGTAAACATCGGAGTAGGAAATGAGCCAAGACTTGATACTTTTACTAAACATGTTCAAATGCGTGCATCCTTTTATATTTTGCGGAAGCTCATTAAAATATTTAGGTCCACAGTACTTAAAGCATTTTCTATAAATTGATTTATTAACTTTTGAAGTTTGAAAAATTCTTTTCTTATATTTTTTCTTATATTGTGAAATAAATTTGTGGTTCCTTTGTTACCACTTCTGAGGTAAAAAATTCTTAACACTGTGTAGACATAAAGATGCTGGACAGGTAGAATGTTTAACTGAATATACAGAGGAAATGAACTGTCTCTTCTGTTTTTTGTTTACATTATATCATTGATTTTAAATACAAATAGATTTCCCATCCAATGTTAAATTTGGAGTCTCAAAATATCAGCTGTTTTTGTGGTCCATTGTGGAGCGCTAGTGTAGTCCCATGTAAATGTAATGCAGTTTAAACCAGCTGTGGTTGCGGGACACACAAACTAACAAAATTACTGCCACAAATATTCATATTAGATGGTTTATCTCTTGTAGGTTTATATAATCAATGATTATATGTAGAAAATGATTTTATGTGATTCTTAATTTTTCAATCTGTGTCTTAGTCGTTCCTGCCCAACACACAATTCCGTATCGTAACTGGGAGTGAATTAACGCGAAATATAGTTCCCTCAACAAAGCTGCGTCACAAAAATTGTTCAACTAGTAAAATTTTCTTACGCTAAATCTGATTTTATTATGTAAGCCTGCTATATGCTTTTCCCACAACATTTATTCATCAAAAACTACACCAAAGGTTTTTAAAAAATTCACTTGTTAATTATTTCACATTTCAAAAATTTCTAAAGTCGGAGCAATGGTATACAAAGGTGGTTTGGAAAATAAATTTGCAATAAAAATTAACTTATTTTTTTTTAAAAATTTTAACTATTATTTCATTATTTAATAGACCATTTCCCTAAGTGTAATAAATTTGTAAAGGTTGTTTTAGGTTTTTATAGTTTTCTGTGGTAAAGAAACATCATGGGAAAAAGCGCTAATACCCCGGGAAAAGGGAAACGAAAGTAAATCATTGATAAAAATCAAAAATATGTTAAGTTTTACCTTTTTGCTTTCCTAAAAGAAAACTTTCAAACCAATTTGTGAAATTCCTTGAACCTATAACTTCATTTTTTTCAATAATATAGAGTGTTTAGAAAAAAAGCATTTTTAAAGTCAAAAAAAAAGCCCTGTATTTTCTTCTATTATTGAAACTTTTTATTTTTTATATTTTTTTGGTTTGAAAGGTTCAGAAGGGCATCCTCTGTAGATTTCCCTTTTCGTAAAAACCCATACTGATTTTTGTTAAAAAAAGGAAAAAATTGTTCAAAAAGTTAATTAATCTTTTGTTCTTTAAATTTTTCTAAAATTTTGGAGAAAACAAAAAGCAAGCAATTTGGTCTAGTATAACTGATATGTGAGGAAGTCTGTTTTTTTAATTTTGGGACAGCAACACTTTGTTTTTTTTTATTGGAAAACCCTTTGTACTGAAATTTAAAGGGACTATGAAAGTTAGAACTTGTGAGATCTCATCGCAATGGCTTTTTTTACAACAGTTTTTAAATTTTCATGCCAGTGGATTTTTTTTAAATTTTAAAATTTTTTTATTTTCTATAATTTCTTCAGTAACGGGGAAAAACAATAATTTTTTAAAGAAAACAAAAATGAGTTGAGTTGTGTAATGTGCTGTTGGTAGACTAAAACTTTGATCGGTTGCGTTTATCACACTGCTACAAAAAAGGGCTCGGATAATATTTCCATTGTTAAGAGTTACTTTATCTACTTTTCTTAATTTAATCCCCCGGTCAGTCATTGATTATTTTCTACTTCGGGGAAGAACCCCCTTTAAACTATATCTATCTTTAAATTTTACAATATGTTTTTTTAGTTACGTTTATTTCACATCCAAATTTTTTGCAATAATTATTAAAATTAATGTCCAAAAGGGTTACCTTTGAAATTGTATACAATTTTTTTCTTTTACAACTTTTTTATCAAAAATAGTAGTTATCCAAAGGACTTTAGATTTAGCTTGATTTATTTTATTACCCAAAAATTTATTTTTTTTACTACACTCTTCTATCACATTTTTAAATTTCGATAAACTTTCGTAAGAAAAATTAATTTTTATTTTATAAAAGTACATCAGCCCAATTGAAATTCTTCAATTTAGTTTTAACAAATTTAAATCAATTTTTATCTTTTGATGAGCTTTTGTTTTTGTGTAACTTGTAAAATTTGTTTTGATCAAAACTAATCCTAGTAAACAGAGCTCTGTTAGACCTATATCAAATTTTGCACTTTTGAAGAATTTAAAGCTTTTATTTTTATACAAATATGGTCGAGCAAGTTTAGTGGTTTTAGAAATTTGGTTGGGACTATTCATTGCAGAAAAAAAACCTTATTGCTTAACAACATAGTAACGTTCATTATAAGAATGCTCATTTATATGTTTATATCACCAATATACGTATAACATTACATTTTATGTTTTTCAAAATATTCTCCAATTCACTGTAAGTTAGTTGCAGTAGGATTCGCTAGATTCAAGAGAATGTTGAATAGTCTTTCTAAACAACGTATTGTGTGATCTGAAAGTGGTTGGTCGGTCATAGTCGAAGGGGGGAGTGGCTTTGTCAGCTAAGGCACGCACGACTGCCAGTCTGCAGTTACCCATTACATGTGAAACGAACATATCCTTGACTCGTTGTTTTAGTTTGTGTCAGAGTTTTGCTAGTGTTGTATAGTTTTATCATCGTTTGTGTATGTGTCTTATATCAATTTAGTTACATTGTGTTTTTATTGTATGAAGTTTTATATATCAGCAACAGTTTTATTGATCATACTACATTTTTCCTATTTTTGTATATTATTTATGTTTTACTTCATTTATTTGCTTTATGTTTTCTCATTTTTAAGCTTAATTAATTGCCTATTTGATATTGGCTGTAAACTGAGGTAGAAAGCATAAAAATATAAACACATATATGTTTAGAATTCTTTTGTTTGTAAATTAAAAAATTTGTAAAAATTAAATTCTTGAATTATTTCTTAATACTTTGGTATTTTTTTACACTTAGGGGGATCCTTACAAACAAAAAAATTCTGGTTAAAAAATTACTTTTTTTTTTTTTAAAATAATTACATTTTTTCATAAATAGACTTTCTTTCAGCTTTTGCAAGGGTTAAAAGGGATAAATATATAAAAAGATTAATGAAGTCTCAGATTTGGAAAAAGTTGATAAATATTAAATTCATAATTTTGATACTAAAATTAGGACTACATTCTTGATGGCGGGTAACAAAAAATGTTTTCCTTATTTTAAATATGTAACTAGAATTACTTAATGGAAATTTATTTCAATCTTTGTTACATTAAATGTAAACCCAACTTAACAAAAAAATGGGGAAAATAATTTTCATGGATACCTTAAATAAAAATGAAAAAGACTTTATTTTATAAGGGAAAAGTTGGAAATAGTTAGCTCTTACCACCAACCTTAATCTTAACATGAATGAACAATTAATTTTAAACTTGACTGTGGCTGTTTTATACTATGTACGCCCCAGGAGCTGAAGTATAAAAATAATGTTTTCAATTAACATTTAATGGTTTTTATCCATTAAACATCCAAGGACTGTTTGAATTTGTTTTATATGTATGTGAGAAGTTATAAATGTATGCCCCCACAGTGAGTCATAGCCCCTCTATACCATTCTATAAATGAAGCGGGCCCCATAGCCCACGGGGGGTCATGGGCACTGAACGGTTAAAAGGGAATAATAAAAACCATCTGATGATATCTTTGTCAAAGTTTTTTTCCATAAATGATGAAAAAATGTGAGATTTTTACCCGTTAGCTCTTGTAATTTGGGTTCATGTTATCAAAATGAATACTACAAGCACTTATCGTATGTAGTACAAGATGAACCCACAGTTAATGTTTTGTGTAAATCTATGATTGGAAGTCTATAACCGTCGGTAGCGTAGTTGGTTAAAGCCCAGCTTCATAAGCTGAAGGTTCTCATTTCGAACCCAATCGGAGACAAAATAAATTTTGAAAGAGAACTGAAAACCACCCCCCTGTTAATTTTCATTGGGACTATTAATTAAGAACTTTCAAAGGAATAGTCGGCCTTAATTTGTAGCAATGATTATATTAGCTCATCTAAACTTATCACGCTCATGTTATATTTATATTAGCGATGACTATTCTTTAAGTTTTTTAATTTCTCTGTTATGAATTACTATTTTGAAATTTAAATTTTTTTATTCACCAAAATAATGTTTATTTTTATTTGCATTTTTGTTTTTTAGTAAAAAGGTTAGGGGGACAGGACTTTTAGTCCTAACCTCGCCATTTGTGTGTACAATAAAATCATTTTTCATTTCATTCTAAATCAATATGCACTCATATCTTGATGATCAGCATCTTGAGAATAAATAAATACAAAATCTAAATCTAAATATATTATATAAAATGCTAATGTGCGTACGTAAATTCTCAGTTTTTTTATAATCCCCCCATTCCTATCAACCTCCCATTGGGGTGGTAAATCCCCCTTGGGCCCTCTGGCAGAAAGAAAGGGAGTTTGGTGGGGGTGGGTGGAAGTGGGTGGCAAAAATGTGAAAATAATTAAAAATCTTCCTTCTCTAACTATATGAATTCTATAAAGTTCTGAAAATTCTGGAATGATCAAAAAAATTCCCCGAATGTGTGAAACTGACGTAGTCAATTGAATGGTCTAGCAAGTTCCAGCATTTTCTGGAATGATCTAAAAAGTTCCCGTATGGGAAAAACTGACGTGTCAATCAGAATGGTTAGCAAGTTCCAGAAATTTTCGGGAAATGATTAAAAAAGTTCTAAAAATTTCTGGAATATTAAAAAGTTCCAGAATGTGTCAACGGATAAAATCAATCCGAAATGGTCTAGAAAGTTAAAAAAAAATTTTCTAAAATAGTCTAGAAATTTCAAAAATTTTTGTAATGATCAAAAAAAGTTCCCGAAGTGTGCAACGATAAAATAGATCCGAAATGGTCTAAAAATTTCCAAAAAAAAACAGAAATAAAGTGACTTTTTCGTCAGTTTTACCGGTTCTAGTGGTGAGACATTCAAAAGTAGAGTGAACAGAAATTTAAAAAGAAATTTAAGTAATTTCGTAACCGAAAACGACTGAACTGTTAAATATTTAAAGTGTTCTGGTATAAAAATTTTGATATTTGACAGTTTATAAAAAATTCCAGAATTTTTTTCGTCAGCACATAAATTTTGCATAGCACTGATTTCATGAAAAATACAAATAAATAATCATCTTATTTACAAAAAAAGTATTGTTGCTAAAGGCATTACACCATCAAGAACTACTCACATATCTCCTAAGGCAACTTCACACAGCAACAAGAGACCAGTGTTGTTTGAGGGAGGTCTCAGTAGTTAGCGCTTGGATCCCATGTCTGAAATACACCCCCTTCCCAAAATGATCCAGTGGTGGGTGCCTCTGGAGGAGCGATGCGGAGACCCTGAACAATGTGACAAGAAAATAAAGTTATTCAAACTGAATACTGTAAATATTACTTAACCATAAAAACTAATCATTACATTATGAACAAGACGAGCCAAAACAGTTTGATATTCCTTAGCTTTATGGCCAAGATTGTAGTGCGCAACTTTATTAAATGGTTCTGTTCTGGGAACCAACAAAATACATATCACTAGAATTTGCATGATTTTTGAGAGCATTTTAGTAGCTTTTTATTTTTGTATAAAAGACATTTTTACTCACCAGTTCACATAGACCTACAGGCCTGTGCATAAACTGTATACGATCTCAGTTGGGAATTTGAACCTTGGACTTAGAGCCACCATGCTGGCAAGAGTTACCTTTTTTATCAACACTGAAGAATGATAACAAGCTATATAACAGTGGAATGACCCATTGATGACAGGAGTCTATCAATGAAAAAGGGACGGTGGTGTAGGTCTGAAGGATTAAATTACCCTTATATGTCGAAAATCTCTTTCCTCACAACACCTCATTCAAAGAGCTACATCTTCTGCCCTACAATTGAAGAAAAAATGCCTCCATTGAAGTTTTAAAGATGCAGCTCAGAAATTTTCTTATGATCCTCCTTCCTAATCCATTATCTTTAAGATAAAAAAAAAGATAATGACAGTGCATGAAAGTGTCACCTGAAGCAATTTTGTTGAACAATTGGAACTCACAATTCATTATAGAGAAGTTTTTTAGTTTTAATATGGCATGGACTGAATTTTTTAATTTTTCAAAAAAATTTTAAATTTTTTGTCTTAAAATGGCGTTTTTTTTTTATTAGAAAGTTCAGAACAATTACCTCCAATTCAACATATCAGAGAGTAAGCAGTCAAAAAGGAGAGAAGTAAAAGGCTAAAAAAAATGTCATTGCTCCCCCCACGCTTTTTGGTAAGTAGCTGCTTGGTCAATTCACAGGTATTCACAAGTTGCTGTAGTGATAAACTGTCCTACTGCCGGCCTGACGGGCGATGGGGATCCCAATAAATCCGTTTTGTTGTAAATCAAGGGTCCAGTGGACACCCTCTTTTTATTAACCGGGCCCTTGTGACAGCAACAGTCTAGGCGGAGCCTCACTCTCAACACTCGAAAACAGAATATAATGATATTTAATTTAAAGGAAATTTTATTAATAGTGTACTCAAAAAACAAAGATGCTGCATTTTTCCACGTGTTTGCCATGTCTGCAAATGAAATTTGTTAGGGCTGTTTTTTTTTTAAATGTTAACAAATATCGAGCTTCACAAGTAGTCATTCAAGCAAACTGAACTGACTATTTTGTCTTGGTCTTAAAATTCTAAAAATTGTTTTAAAGCAAATATAACAATAACCAGTTATTACCTGAGAAAGTATTCCAGCAAAGTTGGTTAGTCTGGATCCATGCCATAACAGTTTTCTGTTGTGAAGTTTTTTGAATGGCTTAAATCTCTTTTCTTCAACGTGTCTTTTTACTTTGAAAATCTAAACAGTACAAAAATATCAATGATTACTAAAAAGTTCAGAATAGTATATAAAGTGAAATATCTATAGGGATATTAAAACAGATATATTATTATATACCTAACAAAAACCAGGTTTCAAAATAAAAAGATGTGACTCCTAAACAGGGTAATAGGATTTATAACTGTACTGTTACTAAACCTTTCAGGGAATTTTCGCCTGAATTCGAGCAAACCTTTTTGATGGTTGTTTTTCATCCTAATTCATCTGATCTGTAAAATCATCTGATATTTTATATGCTTGTTTACCTTCATATAAATCAGATACAATCAACTCGTTCAAAAAAGCATATTAAAGTATTTTACAACTTCAGGGTTGCATTAAAAAAATAATGACATCCAATTTCCTAGTTATTTCTATCATCTATGATTGTGATTGGTAAACAGATCGCTCACAAGCCATACTTGAGTTTGGTTGCGGGGTCTATGGTGCCAGGTCATAAACTGAGCTCAGTTTTAGTCTCGACAAACTGGCTGTGGTTTTTCAGGCTGCGGAAGTGGCTGCATAGCTGCCTGTGCTCAGGCAAACATAAATTTGGACCTTACAGGCAAAACAACTTATCTGAACTCAATAGCCAAGCGGCACTAAGGTCCTTGGTTTTTTGATTCCCCCTTGATCTTTTTTGGGGGACTGTAGGGGGTTCAAAATGCTGGTGTGTTCCAATAGGGTAATCCTATCATGGGTGCTAGGTCACACAGGGGTAATGGGAAACGAGAGTGCAGATTACTGTGCTAAGAGAGGCGTTGAGGAACCTCTCATTAGCCCAGAGCTGGAATACGGAGTTGCTTACAGCCTCGACAAGAGAGTTTCCTCTACATGGGTCGCTGGCAAGCACCAGGAGACCTGGGAGGCAACGCCAGGTAACAGGCAAGCAAAGGAGGTCCTGTTGGGGCCACCGTACTCCAACACAGTTTAAAAATTTTTATATAGCAGATCAGAAATTTTGAGGGGGGTTTGGGTTTTTTATAAGGGGACACGGACATTTATGGCACACATGAACAAGATGGAGTTTCCAACCCCCATTCTCTTGAGCAGGAAATGTGGGGAGGACGAAGAGTCTGGATGGCACATCCTCTTCCACTACCCGGCCTGGTTAGTAAGCGGGCTCCACCTTGAACGGCATATCAGAGCGTGGGAAAGGTGTAGCACAGGTAAACCTCATCAAGGAAATTTCAAGGTGGAGAGGTTTCCTTGATGAAGGAAATCTCAAGGCTTATTGTGCATACTCCTTGAAGTCCAGTAAAGGAGGCGCGCAATAAGCCTTTTGGCTGAGGGGCCGTTACCAGGTATTGAAGCCTGGCCCTCCCAATCGTAAAAAATATTTATTATTGTTATTCTAAATAGTTCCTACTGTTTTGTGTAGCTATAGTGACTTGCCATTTTATTGTGTATAGAATTTTTTAAAACATGTTTAATTGCAAAAAGTACATAACCCCATATATTATTTTTCTTATATGAAATGTTGAACAAAGTGTATATCTTGGTTTTTTTTATATTATGTACATGTGTTACATATGTCAGGTCTTGAACAGAAAAAAAGGTTTCAATTTGTCAACTTCGATGTAGGGTGGATCTCGGATACATTAGGTAAGACAATTGTACTATACACCTCTAGATAGCAAATTTAATTTAACAAAATGTATTACATGTTACCTATAAGTAATTTTTGTGAATTTTTACATTAAACTCTGTAAAACTACAAAAAATTGTGTGACATCAAACCTGTTCTGGTGTGACACTTAAGGGTTAAATATTGTACAAAAAATCAGTTGCTAAACACATTAGACTGTAAAGACTATTATATAAAGTTCAAAATACAAAGCCGAAACGGAGCATAATGGCATAACAGATAGCTGGAACTTTTTTTAAAAGAAATATTTTTTTTAAATTTAAAATAATTAAATTACTTTGGGGTTTTGGGGTTTGCAGGAAGTTTTACAGCTGAAGATTTATATAAAAGAGAGAACGGTTCGCTACTTTTCCTGATTTTTAAAAAATAAAATTTTTTAAAAATTACTTTAAAAATACATACACAAGTTCTGTTAATTTTCCCCTTTTTGAGTTTAATTCAAAGAGAAAAGGTTCTTCTCTTTATTTGTGGGGCTAAAGGGGGGTAAAATATCATAACCTTGTGTATGTGCGGGTAGCTACCAAGACGCTAGTCTACTTTCTAATACCAGGTAAGCCTGCTGGACTATTCTCTCATTAGTAAATTTTACTGTTCATCAATTAGTATTTTGAAGAACTATACATTTTTTTAGTTAACAATTGAAAGCTAAAATACTGTTACATTGCTAAAATATCTAAGCATCTAAAAGAAAAAAATGCTACATAAATTAGAAACTAGAATAAATTCAAATGTAGAGGAGCACTACTGAATTAAAAATATTTACAAAAATTAAGTTGTTTTAGTAAATGTTTGAAAGACATACAACATTGCTTTCCCCTTTAAAAACGTTTTTTGTGTTACTATGAGGTTTGATCTTTTTATACGGTAAATGTTATATTTTTTCTGATAGTCCTCATATACTAATGGATGTTAGTGAAATATTGGTTGTTGCTGTGTCATACACGAACAAGCCATCTGGTGACAATTTAAATTGATAAAGTAAATATTTTGAAATGTATTGTTTGTAAGATTTGGTTGAAAAAGCAGGCTTATCATGTTTATAAGCCCATTTTTCAAAAGGACAAATGAATTCATACTGGCATTCCTTCAGTCTAAACTCCACCTTCAAATGTTGATGCTGTCATCTGTGACCATAACAATTTCAATCCTAGCTATATTTTTTCTGTGTTCTGTGTGAGAAACGAACTAAAAAAAGGTTAGCCTTAATAAAATTGAGGCGTTTGCCCTTCAGTTTTTACAAATAACCTTAAGATACGTACATTAGGTTGATCGAACTGATCATTAGTGTTTTACTTACCTCTTCCACAACCAGGCTATACTGAGTATGAGTCTCTGCATGTGTATTCTTCACATATTTCTCCAGTAGAGCAAATTCCTCTGTGTCTCTTGGCAGAGGTTCCACATCAGCATTCAGCTTCTGATGATGCAAATCCAGGGGATGTATTGAGCTCTTTTCTCCAACTTCACTCTTCATTATACTGTAGGCCACTTCAATCTCCAGCATACTCTCGAGCATATCCATCTTGGACTATAAAGGGATGTACAACAAAACTCTTATTTATTACAAGTACAAGACATTCATACTATTTCAAATGATTCTGAAATCTATTCACTACTAAAAGTTATGATCACAAGGATTTATTCAGCCACATAGTCTGGAGCTCTTTTTTGAGATTTCTTCCAGCAGCAAGATTTATTTATGGGGGAGTATGGGTAAAGTAAATTTAATCTATACATTTAGCAACCACCACTGATCTAAATTTAAGTATGTATTCCATCCCCATTGATGTACTTACTATTTGAAATAAGAAAGAAAAGCCGAATGCAAAAATCTGAAACATCATTTTCTTATAAGAATATCCATGTTTCATATAAAGAACCGACTTATGTAAATTTTCAAGATTCTCTGATTTTTCAAAAATTGCCATATTATAAAATATATATATATATATTAATTTTTATATATATATATTATATAAATATTATTATATATTTTATCAACAGACATCCTGAATATATTATATTAGAACTGTTTCCAATATAATTGGTACATTTTAAATTATATTGGATAAACTTGAGAGACCAGAGGAATTTTAAACTAATATAATCCCCTCCTTCTCACCATCCTCACAAACCACTGCATCTCTTGGTAATTTTTTTTAAAGTACATAAAAACCCCAAATTATCCATATAAATTTGGGGCCCCGACCCTATTGGATAATTATTTTTGTTTTTAAAAACAGCCGTTTTATTTAATTACTTTACATAATTATATCGTATTTGAAATGGGAGTAAAACAATTATTTAATTTTGGGAAAAGCATTTATTAAAAATTAAAATTCGTTTAAATTTTACAAATAGTGCTTATTTACGTACTATCCTGTAAACAAATGTTACTGGTTGCCAATCACCTTAGTTAAAATATGCTTCCCGTTTTTTAGCAGCCGCTTGACAGGAGAGAGGACAATACCGAGAGTAGACAATACAGTTTCCTGCCAGAATTTGGATTAGTTCTTTCAAGATGATGTTACAGTGTACAGTATTCATTGACGTATATTTTGTGTTTTATTGTGAAACATATATGTATGATTTATCTCTTTAAGGATTAAAAATACTACTCTTTGTTGTTGTATGCTTTTAGTTAATTTTCTTTTATGACATTCTGAATTTGGATAATCGGCAATTCAAATATATGGAGTTCGGATAATTGAAGTTCCACTGTACGTAAAAACAGCCATTTCCAGGCAATGTAGGTATTGTCATGCTAAACATAAAAAAAATAATAGAATCTGGTTCCAACTATGAACAGAGTACACAACAGTCACCATATACAATCCAATATATGCAAAGTAATACGAGAGTCAGATCAATGTCAATATGGCTATATATTTGTTGTACAATAAACAGCCTACCAATAATTAACAGATAATAAGAATTGAATTAAAAATATATTTTATTAAAGAAAGATATTGTAGGATTAATTTTGAATCTATATATGGCTATTTTTTCTCATGAATTTGGAAGGGTCAAATGGTATTATTTTCATAACAGGGAATTAATTTAAATGAGATAATACAGAACAAGCTTACCGTATTTAACTAGCCCAGAACTTGTGATCTTGGAAATGTAATCTGCTCAGAAAAACGGAATAATATTCGATAAATCAGATTAGAAATTTCAAATAACTGTTCAGAGACAATTTGATTAAAAATAGAAATATGATTTAAGCATTTCATGATAGTTGAAGATGGTGAAGAAAGGCTTACTTGTAGGGGTGCACTTTGCACAATAAAAAATGAGCTTAGTAGCAGAATGTGATTTCTAGAAAAATTAGTTTAAAATCAAGAAGAATACTTCAAATTATATCAAGTGTTAAGACTTCAAGTGTTTATTTTTAATTCAACTTACTACATTTATAGCATAACAAAACTTTAAATAGTTTAATTTTTCCATCCCTCACCTTAATTATATCTAAGCTGTCTAGAAGAGGAGGTTGACGGATGCCGAAGTCATGAGGGACCAGAGTATAGAAGCGGTTGGTAGCATCCGCCACAATAAGAGGATTTGCTTCTGTCTCAATTGATCGTTGCAGCTCTGAGAGGACTTTCATTGCTGTCTGTACTTGTTTCTTACTTATCTTCCCCAACGGCATCTTCTCCAAATCCAGCTGCAAATTAAAATTAATCAGTTGATTTATTTATCATTAAAACTGTTTAGTTTAATGGATTCAGTTGCAATAATACAGTACTTTGCAGAGAATGAGTCACTTCTCAGACTTTTAATTTGCCTTTTATATTTACTACTAATCTGTTATGTACAGTAGATCGTGATTTCCGAGCCTAGTTTAAACCGACCTCGGTTAACGAGGAAAAAGTCTAAGGGGCGGGTCAAAAACGTTTTGGGGTTTTCGTAAATTAAATCGTGGGGATGCGAATTTCGAATTAGCGATTCACGCATCGGAATGCCTCTCCCCGGTCGCTGCTAGGTGAGCCGGAGTTTGGGAAAGTCAACCCCCCCTTTTATTAGGAACTGGTTTATTGCGAATTGTTCTAATTTTGTCAGCGCCCTCGTCAGTCATTTCGATTGTCTATCAAACGTGGTTTTTGCTGCATTTTTATTTTCCCAAAGTACGGCGTTTACAGTTTTTAAAAAACCCGGGTTAATTTTTAAGTGTTTTAATTTAATGTTTCTTATTTTTGTAGGCCTATTTAAAAGTGGTTTTTATTTTTTTTTTCTACGTTTAATTTTTTTTTTATAATTTTCATTTTTTGTGTGTGTGAAAGAGAATTTTACTGGCAAAATGAGTTTAAGGGGAAAAGGGGGAGGGGTTTCCTTGAAACAAAATTAAATGCGTTTAAAAAAGGTTTAAAAAAAAAGGCGAATTAAAAAGAAGGTTGCTGCAGGTTGGGTCGGGGTGAAGTGACTGTTGGAGTTTGGGAGAAAAAAGAAGAAAGAAATCGAACAGGGGTTAAACCAAAGTGCGAGAGGGGGAGTGGCTTAAGGGGGAAAGACAAGAAAAGAAAGGGATCTGGTCAAATCGGAAGCGCTATATTTTGTGGTTTTCGCAGTTGGAGGTAGGGGGCACCCTAAAAGGGGACCCTGCTCAAGCTAAAGCCTTGAATTTCATGGAAATTTAAGGTGGGGAGGAAATTTTTTGTGCTAGGAAGGATGGATGGATACCTGGAAGAAAAAAATGGCATCCGACTTTTTAAATATTTGTGGTGAGAAGCTTTCTGCCGACCCATCTGAAATTGACATTTTTTTATTCAAAACTTGAAACCATAATCAAAATGATGGACTTAGTCAGTCAAATTTTTAATTGTGACGAAACCGGGGTCAATTAAAAAATGCTTCCATCGAAAACGTTAGCAGCTAAAATGAAGCAAAGCCCCCGGGGTTAAAAAAAAAAGAAAAGAGCGAGGACAATCATGAACTCTGCAATGTTTCCCGGGTTCATTAAAATTAAGACCCATTAATGGGGGAAAGAAAAAAACCCAAGGGCATTAAAATGTTCAAGTAAATTGTTTGCCAAATTTACAAAAACCAACAAAAATGCAGGATGGACTGACCATTTTTAAAAAACAGGGTTTTTTAACGATTTTTGTCCCATTGTTGGGCATATTTAAAGCGAAAAACTTGCCCCAGAAAGCATTGTTGTTGCTGAAAAAACGCCGATCTCATCGGATGCAAGTGACTTAGTTAGTGGTCAAATAAGAGCAGTTTTTCTTCCACCCAACGTGACATCGCTCATCCAACCCAGCCCAAAGGGGTTTTTTGGAAGCAATGAAAGAAAAACATGACGAAGGCTTCTCCAAGTGTTCACCCAAAAGTTAGAGAAGGACGCGGAACGGATGCATTTAAGAAAATCACTGTCAAAGACTTGCTTTTTGGGATTGCATCTGCGTGGGACGAGTAAAAAGTGTCCACGATTAAAAAAACGTGGAAAAACATTTCCAAATAAAACAAAAAAAAAGCACGCAAAAGGAGACTGACACTGTGTAGTCAATTTAGCCAACCCTATTAATCTTTACCATTTGAAGAACCAATCAAAATGAAAGTAATCAATTGGATTAAGGAGACGAAAATGGGAATTGTCAGACGCGCAATTGCCCGATCTCATTGTAAACAAAAACAATAATGAAAAGAAGAAAGACAAGTTGATGCTACTCCAAAGATTACTCTTCCGAGGGTTTGGGAATTTACTTGAAGGAGCACTCGCTAGTTGAGCAACAGAGGAATAAACCCCATTCGATGTCCTCCTTTTTTCAATTTTTGGGGGAACATTGCGGCATCAAAGAGAGGCACAAAAATTTTCGAAAAAAGTCAATAAAAGACTTTTTCAAACATTAAATTTATGTTTTAAGGTAATGTTTTTGTATTTTAAAAGTTAATGTGTTTATTTTATTAGTTTGTACTTTAGTTTTTAATGGTAACACAATTATCGATTTTCGCGTTTTTTTTATCATAAAACCCCATCTGGGGTTTTACCCCGATTTTTTGTGACCCGAGGTGGTTGGGGTCCCAAATTTACCTCGGATAACCGAGAGTCTACTTGTACCATGATTTGAGCAGTATACAACACTACAGTTTGTGTACTTATAATTGATTGGTTAAGACCGTTTCTTCTTTTCATTTAGCTCTAAAATTATACTCAATCTTTTATCAATTTAACTAACACTAGATCTGCTTTTCACATCTACTACCTAATTTTAACTTGCATAATGGGATAAAATCCAACAACATTTACCACAAAATTACATAAATTTGAGGCCACTAATATTTCTTCAAGTCGCTGAAGGAAGATTAAACAACTACTTTCTTCAAACAGTTATAGGTTAAACACAAAAATTGTGTAATTTTGTGATAAGTGTTTGTGTTTAGAGCACTTACTTCCCTAGGTAAATGTTCATTACTTTAATTAAATTGATAAAAAAAGTAGGAATGTGCCTTATTAAGTTAGATTTAATTATTGTTATTTTCTCATTTATTATGTATTTTCTATGAAAATTTTAAGTTCTATTCTCATTTAAGTTTTAAATTTTTTTTCAATAAGCAAATTTGAAGAAGTAGTTTTATTTAAATTCAAGATCAACAACATTTGCAACCAAATTTAACTGAATATGAAAACTCTAAACTAAAATAAGACTACAGAATTCACCCAACCCGAAACTACTAAGCACAATGACGATCAAAATATATATATCATTCACAATAAAGTAATCTTCAAGAATTATACGAATTTCACAAGTAGGATCATAAAAAAAGACTCACCTCAAATTCCAACATAACTTTTTTCATTGTTTCAACATTGAACAGCATGGCTATTAGGTCTTGGACAGGTTTGGGTAGCTTGGATTCCACAGAACTCACTTCGTTGAGCCCCACACTGTCACTTTCATCCTGTAATAATAATTTTTTGATAAGGTACTATGCACACCTTAGCAATGGACTTTTAAAATGAGAAATGCATAAATAATTACAACTATGAACTCTTGAAATTATTTTTAAGTACAAGTGAGTGAACAATACATGAAAATGAAAGATGAGAGAGAACAAAAATTCTATTTATTCATAGAGAAGTTAAGAAGTAAAGCTTTAACTCTAGATTTTCAACACAAGTTATGTACTTGGTTTGCAAATACTGATACAAAGTTATTGTATATTTACAATACATTCATGATATAAAACTTACAAAAATGGTACATGTCTTGCTTTGTGGGCCAGAGTTAATTTGAGACATTTTAAAAGATTACTCATAATGATCATTCAAAATGAGTAATCTTTGAATTAGTAATCTAGTCCAAGAATTAGTAAAATAGGAGAGCTAAGGCTATTTTTCCTATTATACTGATAATTCAATTCGTAATTGACAGTGATTTAGAATATAATGTAATTTACAACATGATTTAGTAATTTAACAATGCAAAGATTTTAGTTGAAAACTCAGATTGAGAATTTGTACAACATCAAAACTGGAATGTTCCCACTTCATTTATGTCCTCCTCAGAAATATACTTTACTAGCTAAATTTAGATATAACAATCAGATGATTTAATCTATTTTGGATGTACTAAGATCCTTGAATAACATTTTAGATAAGATATATGAGGATGTTTTAAATAACAAGGTAATAATTAGTTTCCAATATGTGAAAAAATGAGACTGAAATGGACTATAATTTTCATGTATTAAACCTTTTTGGTAAATTTTTACTAAAATTTAATATTGCTCTATGCCTTTTTGTTATTTTTATTATTTAATTTGTTGTTTAAAAAATATTACGCCAATTTTAAAATTTTTAGACAGTATTATTTTTGAAGGAAAAAATTGTACAATTTTTATTTGTGTTCCAAGTAAATTTTATCAGTACCTAAAACGTTTAGTTTTTTTGTTATTTCCACTGAAAAATCAATTTCTAGTAAAAATTCTTTTATGAGAGAAAAGTGTAATTGTACTTTACAATTTTGGCGACCGTGACGGTTTGGAAATTTATTAATACAAAACCCAATAAAATTTTGGTCAAGAACATGGATATACTAAAAGCGGCAAAGGACTTTTTTGGTAGTGTTTTTACAAGAAAGTAAACGTATAAAAGAACTGTTTGAAAATGCCTTTTGTTTGGGTGAAATAGAAGTATCCTTCAACATTCTACAACAAAAAAGCTGTAACACAACTATTGATAAAGAAATAAGGGACTTGCTGTGAATGATGAAAATACAACTGAAAATGATTTTCTAGCGAAAACAAAAAAACACAGATAAGAAATGTAGGAAATTTATGAGTCCATTGGCTAAAATTTCAAAAACTTTTTAAAACAAGAAGAGCTTAAGTCAAGTAAGTCTAAAACTTGGACTGGTTCTGACGCCAACTATGATTTCTATTAAATAAAAAAACCCCATAGACTTCCAAAAATTGAAATCAAAAAATTTGACGGGGGAACTTATCAATTGGCTCCCTTTTTGGAGCCAGTTTGGAAAATAGATATAGCCCCTAGCATTACACCACAGAAAAATTTTCATACCTCTTGCAGGTATATACCTGGTACGGGGCCTATGAAGTTGTTCAAAGCTTCCCCCCAAATTTGGACCAAACTATTCTAAATAACTGAAAGTTTGAAAACCGATTTGGAAAGATGATTTTATTAGTAGAGGTATATGTTAGAGAGTGCTTAAGATAGCCTAACAAATTCACTAGAAAGTAAAACCCAGATGTCTCTCCAAGCTTTGTTGTAAATTTGGTCTCATTTAAAAAATTTTAAAAACTCTAGGGTGACAACTGACAAATGCGCGTCTCTTTCATACCCAAGGTAAGCCCTGCATGCGGAAACCTTTAAGAGTTGGCAACGAATTTTCCTATCTACAGGGAAAAGTCCTCAGGATCGTTGAACGTTTTTAATGAAATTTTTGTTTTTCAGAAGTAGAGAGGAACAAAGAATTGGTTTGGCAATGTCGGGTTTTGGAAAGTATAAATCAAATAAAAGGGAAAGTAACAGACAAAAAAAATTTTTTCCAGACAAAAAAGATATGAAGCCTTCTACTTTCTGCTGTAGTTGGGTCTTTGGGTAAGTACGACAAACCCTTTGATTTGCATTTTTTTGTGAAAAATCCATAAAAGTTCAGATTGTTTCTCAGCTCAGAAAAGGCTCAGATAAAAAAATCAAATATAAAAAAAAAGAGGTGTTGTTTTTGTTGTTTAAAAAACCAGGCCACAGCTTTAAACAATGCAAATTAGTTTGAATGTCCTCTTGTAAAAAACGACATTTTTTCGTCATTCCCCAAATTTTTATGTAAATAGTAAGTTTTGGGCCTACAAAATTTGTTAAAAACCTGGCTAAATAACTGTCCCTGTTACAAGAAATGTGTTATCTAGTAGCCCTCCATTTCAAACAATGACCTCCCAGAGTCTTTATCAGCCCTTTAATAGCTAACCTGAGAAATCCAAATACCAACACCACCATACCGTGCCTTGTTGTTTGATATGGCTCTGAGCATTCGTATATAGTTCGGGCTGTGCTTGTGAGATTGAATACAAATCTTTGGGTAAAAGAAGAAGTACATTCTTTGTTTGGAAATGTGAAAACTGCAGAAAAATCTAACAAATATAGAGTTCATCTTTCAACAAAGATGATTCGTACAGGTGAAACTTTGAGTGTTGAGTCACCCTAAGATTTGGGGGAATACAATCATGTAACCAAGGGGGCCCCTTTGGGTTAAAAGATTTTTTTGTAAAGGCATCCTTTTGACCGATTTTAAAGAGTAAAATTTACCAAAAATGTATTTTTATAGGACTGATGTGGAGGTAAAACTGTAAAGGGATCGTCCCCAATGGATTCTGGATAGTGGCCAAAAATAACTTTAGGAGGACTTTAAAGGGGTTTTAAAGTACCGGGAGGCCCAACAGATTAAGCGATTGTTTGTCTTCTCTTGTAACCCCAGTTTTTATTCAAGAGAAAAATTGCAGATTTAGGAATCTAGACTTGATCGGGATAAAAAAACCTCCTGACACCAATCGGTAAAAGGGAATTCAGGGGCGCCCGGTCATTTTCTGCAAAAAAAACAATTATAATAAAGGGGGACGTCATGAAGTCAAACTTCCATTCATTGACAACCATCCTCCTCCCCAACAAAAAAATATTGGTGAAAAAAGACTTCAATCATATGAAAAAGGGCTTAAAAAAAAGGATTGTTTTTGAATATGACTCTGTGTTCAAGGACGGGGAAAGAAAAGGCATAATCGAAATCGTACCGAGTGATGATTGGGAAAAAGGGACGTCATTCTTCCCACATAGCCCTTTTTTGAAAGAGAGAGCCAGACACGGAATTGACCATATTCGATGATCTGTAGAGACAAAAACCAGCCTTCACTAAATGATTGTTGGAGTGGGGAAAACCAAACCTATAAACTGTTTCCCGACAGTTTGCTTCGTTTCAGGAAGGGAAAAGATTTGGATAGTTGCAACATCGCTAACATTCTTAAGATAGCAGAAAGGGAAAGAGGATATCGAAAAATTTCTTTTTTTTAGGGTAAAACAAAATGATGAATAATTGTATATAACATAAAGGGGGTAGTTTTGGAGTGAAATGCAGTCCGTTTTTAATGGGAGCATAATTGATCTTCATCTTCAGAAAGCAACCCAAAAAAATTAGTGGGGATATAAATTTTTTCAGAAATTGCAGAAGAGTTTTTTTGTTGACAACGTCTCAATATGTAAATACTGTTCCCCAGGGTTTACAAATTTATAGTTTGCTTAGAGTTGGGAGGGGAAATTTTTCTTCTGGATGGGTTGCAAATGGTCAATCTTCGAAGGAAATGAACCTTTAATAGTATGTATTTGGTGTAAAATGGGACTATCAAAAAAGATCAATTATTTGTGGGTTAGACTGTTATTAAAGATTTTGACCCCAATCACTTTTCCAAAAGAGAAATATTGTCAGTATCTCATAAATATTTGACCCCTTAGGCTTTATTTCTCCCGTTATGTTATACCCGAAATTGCTACTACAGAAGTGTGGGTAAGAAAATAGATTTGGGGAAATGATGTTGAACCTAAAAATGCTGAGAGATTTTTACAAGGGTTTTATGAATTACTTTGTCTTTAATACTAAAAAAATTTCCAGATGGGTTTGGAATAGAAGATACTTCATAGGTTGTACTATCCATACTTCTGCGATCTAGTAAAGATGCAGAGCAGTGATATTCTTGAGAGTTTTAAACCGAAAACAAAGGACAGTTAACATTAGCATCAAAGCTAGGGTGCCCTTTTAAAAGTTTAGCATTCCTAGACGAATTGTTTACCGCAACGGTGGGGCTTTTATGAGACTTGTAAAATTTTGAAAGGGGAGAACATTCCTACTTTTATTGGACAGTTCGACAACGTATTAGGGGGGATAAAACAAAAATTAATTGGAAAGTCTTGTAGGAACGAGTGTCAAAAATTTAAAAAGTGAGTAAAATTAGAATTGGAATTACATCAAAGGAAATTCAACCCAGTACCCCCCGTCAAGGGCGTGACGCCAGTATTTTTTAAAATCAAAATGGTGGGAGGGCCAGAAAGGTTTAAGTTTGTACCAAAGAATGGCCTACAAAAGTGAAATAAAAATTTAATTCAGAAGAAATTGAAAAGAAAAGAGACAAAGAAACAAAAAGATGATTAACAACCGACAAAGACAAATGGACTCTGATTATTTTCAAAATTTAAACGAAAGTGAGATTAAAAGCCCGGTTTATGATTTGCTCAAAACGCAAAAAGAGAAAGACCTTCGGATGTCAAGAAAATTAAAAGAGAGAAACTATAAAAGCAGAAAGGACATGTCAATTTAAAACACAGGATCTTTTAATGGAGTTAATGACAGAAATTTTTATGTTTTTGGGTCCTTTTCGATGAAAAATGGCCCGTCAGAAAAACTAAACTCTGCAAGAAAGAAAATGCGCTTTTGGAGTTGGTTTCCAAAATTTTTTACCAGCTCATCATCCAACCGAAAAAACGTTTTATTTTGATTGATGCAACAAATGTCATCGGGGTTCAAATTCTGTTAAAAATTTTTAAAAGGTAATACTGGATTTTGGGGGGGAAGAAAAAAAGTGGAAATGCAATATAAAAGTGTTAAATGCAAACGACAAAAAAGTCAAAAAAAAGGAACCGATCCAGGTACCTTACCTATGGTGTATGAAAGATTTTTCAGTATTCGAAGTAACGGATTTTATTTTGCAGGACCTCTTTACCTGAAGAAAAAAGGAAAAAGCTTGGGTTCATCTTCACATGTGCTGTGTATAGGGGTGTCCATTTTTTAATTGGTAACTTCTCTATCCCGGAATCATTTCTGCAAGCCTTTAGAAGATTCATGCTCGTGAGGAAACCAGCCACAATTTTTCCCGGGACAACGGAACTAATTATTTGGCGCAAGAAATTTGCTAGAAGAAATAAATTTGGGGCGATATCAAGAAAAAAGTTCCGCCAAACCCCAAATTTAAAAGGGAAAATATTCCCCCGCATCTCCCTTTGGGGGGGGTCTGGGGGGAAAAGGGTAGTTTCGGGTTCTCAAAGAACTCTTTAAAAAAAACACTAGGGCGGCCAGTCTTAGTTATAAAAATGATAACAAATACTTTTCGATTTTGAAGCGGGGATAAATTGAGACCACTAATACATCTATGTGGATGGAAAGCTTTTACCCCTTCACCTAATCATTTTTTACAAGACCTCGGGGGAAAGGTTGTTCCTTTTAGATCAATTGGATGAAACAAGTCTCAAAAGAAGGGTTAAAAAAACCTACGTACATTGAAACAAGAGTTGAGAGAGCGATTAACAAGAATATTTTGGGGCAACTTTTCTCAACAATAAACTTAAAGAAGAGAGATGTGTATTGCAAATTGGGGATTTGTTTGATTGAATGCAATAATCCAAGGAGTGGATTGGGCCCTAGCTGTTGTTTTGGAAAGGTTGATAAGAAGGGGTTTTCGAGTAGCTAAAATGAAAAATCCAAGGAATCTTACAAGACTGTTCAAAAACTTTTCATTTGGGAAAAAAACAAGCAAAGGTCTGAAGTAATGAAAAGAAAGCAAACTCATTAGAAAGAAGCAAAAATAAATTACAGAAAACAAAAATATTATTAAAATCTCAGAAGAAATTTTAAACAAACCCCAAAAATTTTCGACTTTAAGGGAAACAAAATTTATAATAATTTTAAAATTAAACCCCCCCCCTTTTTAAAGAAAGAAATGGACTATAATTTTCATTTATTAAAAAAAGCTGTTTGGAAATTTTTTTTTTCTAAAATTTAATATTTGCTCTATGCCTTTTATTTATGTTATTATTTAATTTGTTGATTTAAAAATATTTCGCCAAATTTTAAAAAATTAGACGTATTATTGTTGAAGGAAAGAATTGTACAATTGTATTTTTGTTCCAAGATAAAAGTTTTTTTCAGTACCCAAAACGTTTGTTTTATTTTTTTTATTTCCACTGAATAATCAATCTCTAGTAAAAATTCTATTATGAGTAGAAAAGTGTAATTGTACTTTACAGAGACAGTAAGGTGAAAAGATTAACCCATTTGCTTCCGTTGACTTATGAGTGTGTCAAACGCTATAAGTTTAGCATCAACAGCGACAGACTGATACTTGAGAGCGCTGAAGACTCTACAAACAGTACCTGTGTAACATTCACCTCACTATAGCTTGACTAAACCTAAATGTTTTATGTTTCCCTCCCGTAATTATATGTTTATAGATGTCCTTACATTAATTACTGGTCTGTAACTCTTAACTCATGTCTTTTTTTTTTTATATAAGATGTATTAATATAAATACAACCTTATAATATTTATTTTTCTAATAGTGATAATATATCTAAAAGTAAAAGGTATGGTGTGTCACAATTTGAAGTTGGAGATACGTTCTCTCAGAGATCATAAATGTATTAAATGTGTTAATTTCAACATGAGGTGTAGGCAGCATTGCTGCCATGAAGACATTAACTGTCAGGAGTGCTACAAAAACAAAATTATATACATAAAAATATACTGAGGTGCAAATGTGATGGGACACTGTAGTTTTATTTCATATTTGTTTATTTTCTTAGTTTAAACCACCTTGAACACGATTACTGACAAGAAATAATATAAAACAAAAGAAATCAAATCAGTTACTTCAAATGGATCATGTAGTAATTTAATAAGAAATGAAATTAGCATTTTCATAATTTAAAGCAACTGAAATGAGCCAGTGATCTTTTAGGATTGGGAACATTTGGTGGGTTTTAAATTTTGAATTTCAGAAAGTACAGTACCTCGTATTTCGTTCTCAAGCTCTGATGACTGCCTCCAATCGCCTTGGCGTGCTTTCAATAATTACATTCTTACCTTGGAAGACAAGTTCACTAACACCAGAGTAGTGAACTAGTT
Organism: Stictocephala bisonia; assembly: GCA_035578905.1. NCBI lineage: Eukaryota > Metazoa > Arthropoda > Insecta > Hemiptera > Membracidae > Stictocephala > Stictocephala bisonia. The sequence continues at coordinate 11,471 of JAQJVL010000149.1, read as the reverse complement.
TTCTAAGGTAAGTTTGCTGATATCCTATCTCTCCAATATACTAATTCCTGGCCTAGTGCCCTTTAAGCTAACCCAATAATTACATTCTGTATGTTCTGTTGACCAATGTAATATTCTGTCTGGTTCTAGTTATAGAATTCTCTAGAACTCTTTTTTCATATATTTGCAAAGAAGATACTTACTAATTTCATAAATACACACACACACATGTTATCGGAACATATAACCTACCCACCCACCCATACAAGCACGGTGTTACTAATATACAGGCACGGTGTTACTAACCCACCCACCCACCCATACAAGCACGATGATACTAACCCACCCGCCCACCCATACAAGCACGGTGATACTAACCCACCCGCTCACCCATACAAGCACGGTGTTAATAACCCACCCACACACCCATACAAGCACAGTGTTACTAACCCACCCGCCCACCCATACAAGCACGGTGATACTAACCCACCCGTCCACCCATACAAGCACGGTGTTACTAACCCACCCGCCCACCCATACAAGCACGATGTTACTAACCCACCCATACAAGCACGGTATTTATATTTTATATTATAGTACAATTGTTATATTCTGCCTGTAGAATCTTCGGCATGTCAAAGTTAGCAGCTCGCCACGTTGACTTCTAATTGCCCTCCCCAATCTGATCCCAGATGTGTTCAATAGGATTTAAATCAGGGTTATGTGCTGACTACTCTATTGCACTGATGTGCACTTCCAGAAAGTAATCTTGCAACTCTAAAGCAGTATGGGGTCGAGCATTGTCATACATGAAAACAAAATCTGGCCCAACAAATCCTGCATAAACAGTAACATGTTCTGCTACAACATCTTCCACATATCTCTGACCATTTAAAGTTCCTCTATGAAAAACGACTAAGTCTGTGCGAGCTTCTCTTGAAATTCCGCCCCTCAACAAGATAGTCGCCATTGAAACTGTCCCTGGATGATATGTTGCATTGCGCATATCCCTCCCCTCGCCTTCTGCACACCCTTTCCTGACTATCAGGAGATCTGAGAAAGAATCTGGTCTCCTTGGAAAATAGTACTTGATTCCACTAGTCAATAGTACAGTTTAAGTGGTTTCTTGCAAATTGCAAACGAGCCTGCCGATGGGCAAATTGCAAACGAGTCAGTCTTGGGCCAGTTGCAGGCGGACAAGCATTTAATTCTCTTTCCTTTAACCTTCTTCTTACTGTCCATGTGCTGATATTCACTCTCTGAAACCTGAAGTTCATTTGAAGTTTAAAACCGATTCCGTAGACTCAACGAAACATAAACCGATCATCCCTAGCACATTTGCTCGGCTACTACCATATCCGGGCCTTCTACCATAACTACCAGTCAGCCTGAATCAGATGATAGCTCTATTAATGCTTGAACATGAAAATCCTGTGATCTCTGCCATCCGACGTACGCTATTGCCATTTTCAACTAATGCCACCACTCTAGCAGCATTCACTAGTGGAAGAGGCATTTTAAGAGTAAAAAATGCACTTTTTGTAAAAGGCAACTTTTAAACTACAACTGTAACAGTTACAATCAGAAACATGAATGAGGACATGGTGACCGGCAGTGATGTACAAAGGTCAAGATTTAGCTTGATAAGGATTCAGTAGTACCTTTTGGACAAATTTTGACATGCAGAATAAACTAAAGACCAGGTTTTTCATCTTTTTTATAGGGAAAAGAGTGGGTTTTTTTTCTTAGAACTCATGCACTACATTTATTTAATAAAAAGATTTTATGACAAACGAATAGGTTTAACTAAAGGGCATTTTAAAAAAACCCCCTGTCTCTTTTTTTGCACCTCGTACGCACTAATGCATTAAAGCTTTATTACACTAAAACTAACACACCATTTTTTCTAAAACCACGCCATTATTACAAACACCATATATGCACTAAAGCTTTTCGTGGACATAACAATAACCTTATAGGGGAAAGGCATTACAAATAGTTTTTTATTTTACACATAAGCTATAATTTTGAATATTCAATTTTTTTTTCTTTTTTCAAAACTAGAATATCAATAGAAAATCTTGTGTGTGGAAACTAGTGGTTCCCGTTCCCATTTTTTGTTGAACCTAAAATATCTTTCTTAGTATCCTCTATTTTTTCTTCAATTTTTTTAAACACCCGGTTTCCCTTTGAGGCATCGCAACAGACTGAGATCTTATTTGGCACATTTTATGTGTTGTTTTTTCTTTGGGCAAAAATCATAATCAACCTTTTTTAAAAAACTGTCACCTGTGTCTTAAAGTTTTCTGATTATCTACCTAGTGTTAATGCGTACAAAATACATTTTTGTAACAAACCCTTTCCTTTTACAATTTTTTTAGACTGGTTTTGAAAAAAGATCATACAAATACTAAAAAAAATAAAAATTCCTGAAAATATTCTACTTTTTTACGCACAGGTAAAAAACCATGTAAAAATTGATTTTATATATTTAAAATTTTTAAATGAACCTTTGTAACTTAAAAAAGGGAAAAAAATTGATTTTCTTTTTTCTTTTTTTTCAGTTCGTTCGTTTTTTTGTAATTCTTTAAATGATAAGGTCAATATTCTTTACACAGGATGCCAAAATTTATCAGATTACTAATAGGGTTTAACTTAAAGTAAGGTCCTAGTAGGGGAAAAGCCTAGTTTGAATTTTTATTGAGGTCTGTCCTAGCAATAAGGTTACTCCTCCCCACTAGTTCAATTGCTTAACTAAAAAGAAACCCAAAATACAATTTTCATAGAATTTCTATTTGGGCTCAGAATTTCAATTTTGATATCTTTTTCCTTAAAATTTTAAACAAATTATCTAAACCGCATCATTCTTACCCCTCCCATATCCAAGTCCATTGGTACCTTCTATGGGCATTTTACGAAAGTTTTTTGCCTCTGGGACCAGCTTTTCCCCGCTTTCCCCGAATTTTTTTTTTGAAAAAACTGATAGCTTTCCCGAGGCTGGGGAAAAAAATTTCCCCTTTGTGCTCCAAGGTTGTTTCCAATGCGACCCCAAACGCGGAATACCCAGACCTTTAACCCAAAGACAATAAATAAAATTAAAATTTTGGGGCCAACGATGTATTGGAACAATGTAAAAAAAAGAAAGTTTCTTTAATTTATGAGAAGGAATTTTATCCAATTTTTGATGAACTAAAATTCACATGATTACATCAACATAAGACTCTTTAAACATTTTTTTTTTCAGAAAATTTAAATTTTTAGCCTATTTTTTGCCATTGGGAGAATAGATTTTCGACCTCATTTACTCATTTATCATGTCTCAAAAAATTGAGAAATAATTACTTTTTTTCAATTTTCTTGATTCCCCCGTCATTTTAAAAAAAATTTATGAGCATATTTCCCCCTCTTCCCCAAGCCCGAGAATCAAAAAATTCCCTTTAGCTTTTCTTCCTTTTTATTTTTCTTTTTCCCAAACTTAAAGGGTGTCGATGTAAAAAAATAATAGTTGTGATTTGATGCATCGAAACGACAAATTTTAAGCAGAAAAATCAAAAAAGTCCATGCATCGAAAGTACCAGGGTCAGCAATATCGAAACCTCAAATTATTTTGATGGCCAAAAAAACTAACTAGTAAGAAAAAAAAGGGTTTTTTTAAACAATATTTTTTGGGACATTTTTTTGAAAAATTTGTGTTTTAAATTCTATTTCCTCAGGTGAATAGAGAGGAGACTAAATTAGCTTCCACTATTGCTGGGTAGGGTTGCATAGGTGGTTTTATAGAGGTGGAGGTTTAAGTCTACACAGCAAAACTTGATTTTTTGGGTTTTTTTTTCAGTTTTTATAAAAGAAGTTGCTGATGGTGGGGGGTAGAAAATGTTAAGTGATCATCTGTGTTCAAAAATTTGGGGGGTTTACGGAAATTTGGGACCATGGTGTGCTAATTCCATTCTTTTGAGTAAAACTATTGGATGGGAAGGAAGGAAATTTTTCACTTTTGGGGTAACACGGGCAAAATTTGGGTTATGGAAAAGGTTTTGGGAACATTATTTCCCAACCCCCCACCATCAGCAAAATTTAATATACAAAATTTGGGGGTTTCTGTGGTATAGACCCCCCCACTTCATACTCCCTCCACCACTGCCATCTCGGAAAGTCCCCGTGGAATGAAAAATTTGTGGGTTCGTCATTTTTTTTATTTTCCTTACTCAAGTGCTATGGACTCTTTTAGGGGAATTTGCTATGCCCTATCTCTCCTCATATATTATTCCTACCTAGTGCTCTCTAACCTAAATTAATTTTTTTAATGAAATGAATTTTTATAAACCCAAATCTATTTTAATTCACTTGATTTTTAAATTAATTTATTTTTTCTTCTCTTCTAATCAGCTAAAACTTATCAAATTTTAAACTTCCAGGGATCTAAAAGGGCAAAAGGATCTTTGGGGACCTAATGAAATTTTATTGTTGTCAGCTTTGTCACCAAAATCAAACTTTTGGGGGCAAACCCCATCTTTAAAAAAAAAACCCTTTACCTGCAAAAATTTTTGCCGAAAAATTTCAAAAAAAAACCCCTTTTTCCGGGGGAAAAAGAAACAAAAACCCCTAAGTTCTTTTTTTTGGGTTAGGGTTTTTACCGTTTTTAAAACCTAGAATTTTAAAAAAAGGTGGGAAAAAAATTTGCAAAAACCCGGACGTCCTTTTTTCCGGGGGAAAACGCTTCCTTTGGAAAAAAAAATTTCTTATTTTTTTTTTAACTCCTTTTTTAAAATTTTGCCATATCAAAATTTTTTTTTCTGTTGGAATCAAACAAAAAAAGCGTTTCTTTTTTGGGTCTTCTTTTGAACCCAAACCCCTGGGGCGCTCCTCCTAAAAAATCGTTTTTTTTAGGATAAATTTTCCCTTTTCTCGGCAATTTGGTTTTTGGCTAATCTGCAACCCAATGATTTTTTTTGCTAAGACGGGAATGGGAAGAGGGGAAAAAAGAGCCCAAAGAATTCCAAGGCCGAACAGGGACCTTGATGCTTGAAAAAACTTTTTTTTTTAAACAAAACCCAAAATTTTTTTTAACTTTTTAAAAAAATAGGGCAAGAAGGAGAAGACCCCTTGCCGGGCCCCCCAAGTTTTAAGCCCAAACCCACCCTTTTGTCAAGTGGAGAAGGGGCACAGTTTTGTTTTTTTTTTTGGGGGAGATTTTTGGGCTCTTTCATTCCTGGTTCTCAAAAACTGAAAAAATCGGGTTTTGATCTAATGTAGACAAACTCGGATATCTTTCTTTAAGGCAAATAAAAAGGAACCTTTTTTTTTCAACTTTTTCCATACTTTGCTTTCCTGCAAAGTTTTCGGCTTTTCCCCCTTTTCATTTTCCCTGAACTGACTCCCGTCCTTCTCTTCATTTTTTTCTTCTCATTTTCTTTCTTTTACCTTTGGGGGTTTTTTCTCCTTTTTTTAAAAAAAAAAGAGCCTTGGATTTTTAAAAAGTAAAATACCAAATTTTCATAAACTTTTTCGTCCCCCCTTTCATTATTACAATCGGTTTTTTAAAAAGAAAAATAACGATTTATAAAGAAGGGTCAAATTTACAAAGAGTCAAAATTTAAAACTAAGTTTAAAATTTGTTAAACCTTAGTTAAAATTAAAAAGGATGTTTTTAAAAATTTTTAAAAAATTGCCATAATAAAATTTAAAATTTTTTAAGAAACTTAAAAAAAATTTAAATTTTCCCTTTTTTTTTTAATTTTTTAAAAAAGTTCTTTTTTTTAGGAGTTTTATTCTTTTCTAAATTTTGAAAAAAATGCTTGAATTTGATTTACAAAAAATTTTTTTGTGGCAAAAAACAAAAAAGTTTTAATTATTAATTTTTTATTGATATAATGTTTTTTAAAAAAAACTTTTAAAAGAAAAACCCAAGGGGTTAACCCATTTAAAAAATAAAAGGTTTTTTAAAATCCAAAAAATTTTTAACCGCAAAAATTTCCATTTTTCCCTTATTTTCAAAAAGAAACTTCCAAAGAAATAAATTTTCCCGGATTTTTCTCCTTTCGGAGACTTGTTTTGGCCCCAATATTGTAACAAAAGCAGTTCAAATTTTTCCCCCTTTTAAAAGAATGTTTAGAATTTGGAATGAAGTTTATTTCGATTTTGTGATTCCCCCTTTTAAAAAGTACCCCCGTTTTTTATTTTATTTAATTTTTTTTTTTTGATAACAAAAATTTAAAAAAAATTCAAAATTTAACAAAATTTTAATTTTGCAAACCCAAGCTTTTTTTAAATTTAATTTTTTTTTTTCATCTGGGAAAATTAAAATTGTTCAAAAGTTGTACCCAAGGGGTTTCCAATTTTTGACCCAACTTTAAAACCTTTTAATATTGATTTTTTTTTTTTGGAAGATTAGGCAAAAATAAACCCAAAAAGTTTTTTTTGAACAAAAGGGGAAAAAAAGGGATTTTTAAAATCGGCTAAATCTTGCGAATTTGGGTGTTATATGGGGGAAAAAGGGGGAAATTATCTAAAAAAAAATTTGTTTAATTCCAAAATAAATTTTTAAACAAGGGGAAAAAAAGGGAAAAGGCCCCCCTTGGGGGTTTGCTATAGGGCCAAAATTTTTTGGACTTATTTAAAATTCTTTGCAAAATTTTTTTAAATTGATTTAATTTTTTGGGCCTTTTTGTCGTACATAGGGAATTTTCGGAATTGGGTAAAATTTTTTTGGTTTTAAATTTTTTTGTTCCAATATTTAAACGGTACTCCAAATTCTTCCTTTATTTATATTAAAAATTTTTTCCCTTTTTTCGACGTAAATTGTCCAATTTGGAAAAACTGGAAAAATTTTCAACTTTTTGGGGAAAAATTTAAAAAAATTACGTTATTTGGGAAACATCAAACTTTACAACCATTTTATTTTCAAATCGGGAAAAATGTTTTTCTTATGTTTTCATTCTGTAACTCTATACCAAAGGAAAAAAATTTTGTTAAAATTAAAAATGACCCAGACAACAGTTAATTTAACAAAAAAAATTTATTTAACCCCATAATTAATTTATGGGTTTAAAATTTATACCCTAATTTTAAAAAAACAATTTAAAACAAAGGGGCAAATTTTTGTTTATTTTGAAGCTCCCCCTTAATAAATTAAAGTTTTTGGGGAAACAAAATAAGAAAAATAATATTTTCAATTATTAATATTAAAATTAATTAATATTTTTAATATATTAGGGGGTTGACCTTTTTTCATTCCTTTCCGGGTTATTTTAAAAAATTGTTGATTTTTGATTTCAAATAAAATTAATCCCTTTTGTACGGGTATAAAAAACAACAGTTTTTAATTAACAAATTTTTTATAAAATAATAATGGCCTAAAAAAAAAAATTTTTTTTAAAAAAAAATTAAAAAATAACAAAAATTAGGATTCAAAAAAAACAAAACCAAAAAAAAGAATTTTAAAAAAGGAAAAAAAAAAATTAAAACCAAAAATATTTTTTTAAAAACTAAAAAGAAAGGGAAATTCTAAACCATTTTGGGGTTTTAAAAATTTTTTAACAAAAAAAAATATTTTCCTAAAAAACAAACACTTTTGTGACTTAATTAACCCCTTTAAAAGCGTTGTATTTTTGGGTTAAAAATGTAGATAAGGACGAAAGGAAACACCTCCTGTTTTTTTAACAGAAAGCTCTTAGAAAAATTTAGGCCACCCGAAAAAAGCCTTTCAACAGAAAATACTAAGGGAGAAATTTTTCCCGGCTCCCAAAAAAAAGTACCTAATTTACCTCCAATTTTTTTTAAAAAAATATTTTCCCAAAAAAAAATTTTTTTTTATTAAAAATATAAAAAAATATGAGATTAAAAATAAGCAAAAAAAATTTAAAAAACCTTTAAATTAAAAAATTTTTAAAAATTAAAAAAAAATTTTATAGGTGCTTTAAAGGAAAACCTTTTTTTTAATTTCCTTTTTTTAAAAGAAATTTTTCCGTTTTTTCCCCTCAAAATTGGGTTTTAAACAATTTTTGATAAAATTTTAAATTTTAATCTTTTAATATGATTTTTTTTTTAAAAGGAAAAAAAGTCAGAGCAAGAAAAAACCAAAATAAGGGAAGAAACATAATTTTCACGAAAAATACTAATTTTTTTAAGGGAAAACAAGCATTTTCCCTCTCTTCCCCGTTTCTTTTTCTACAATGGAGGTGAAAAATTTATTAAAGGTAGGGGGAAAAAATTTTAAAAAACATTTTATTTTTTAAAAAAAAATATTTTCCAAAAAAACCCCCTTTTAATTTTTTTTTCCCCAAAGGAATAAATTACCTGCAAGGTGGATGGCAATTGGGAATTTTTTTCCTTGCTTTTTTATGAAAATTGGCTTTTCGGGCTGAGTGGGGGATGAGGCTGGGGCTTATAAAAAGGGGTTGGACCGTGACAAAAGAATTTCTTTTTTATTTTGTTTTTCCTTTTAAAGCGTTCCATGCAAAAAATGTCCTTTCGAGGGTCCTTTTTTGAAAGGAAATTTTTGTTTTTTTTTTCCCCCAATACCCCCCTTAAAGATCCATCAAAATTTTTTTTACTCCAAAGGGACAAATTGGAAAATTCTGGAATTTCCTTTTTTTGGGTGACCAGGGTACAAAAAAAATTCAATTTCTATATTTTTAATGGGTTTTTTGATTTTTTATGTATTATTTTAAGTTTTTTTAAAATTTTTTCCCCCTAAACGCAAAATTTTTTCCGATTTAATTTTTTTTAACAGTTTGGGTTCTTTAAAAATTAAAAAGAGGGGGAAAGTTTTGTTTTTAAAAATTTTTATTAAAAAAAAATTCATTCCTTGATTTTTAACTTGGAAATTTTCCCTTTAGTTTCCCCTAATTGTAATTTTGTGGGCCAATTGAAAAAAGTAAAATGAAAAGCCCCCTTTTTAAAGCAAATGCATAGGGCAACAAAACAAAAAAAATACCAAATTATATTTATTCCAAAATTTTTAAATCAAAAATTTTTTGCTTTTAAAGGAAATACCTAATTATTTTAATAAAAATTAAAAAAAAAGTTAATTTTTCTTTTTCCAATGCAAAAAATTTGGTTTATTTTTTTAAAAAAAATTTTAAAAATAATTAAAATTGTTTTCAAACTTTTATAAAATAATCCAAAAAAAAAAAAAAACCCCAATATTAAATTTTGGATGGGTTGTTCCAATTTTTCCCCAATTCTATCCGGTTCCGTCTTTTTATCCCCAAAATTTTTCCGAATTCCCTCATCTTGCTGGAAACAAAATAGCCCTTTTTCTTCCCCCCGGCTTAAAGGTATATTTTTATTAATTTTTGGGGTAAGTGGTTGTTTTTTTCAACAAATTTTTTATTTTTGGAAATTTTTAAATGAATTCGGAACGGGTTTTATTTTTTTTTTTTAAAAAGGGAAATTTTAACCAGGGAACAAATTATTTCTAGTTTTTGTGGGGGTTTATCCCCCACCTGCAAAACGGGTGGAAAATATTTTTTTAGTTTTGAAAAAAAAACTGGTGGGTGCCCAAAAACCCCAAAAAATTTTTTTTTTAAAATTTAATAGAAAGGGGTAGGAAATTTATTTGGAATAAGGTAAATTTTGGGGATTTACAACTAATAGCCCCTTTCCCCTAATAAAACAGCACAATTTTTTGTTTTAAAAATTTTACACACTTAATTTTGAAGAAAATTTTAAATTTTGCAAATAATTGGTTGGGGGTCAAGGCTACTAAATTTTTAATTTTTTAGCTCTAGGGGGACTGCCTTATTTTTTTTCCCCGAAAAAGAGGGGCCCCGTTTTTGTTTTTTTTTTCCCCCAACCTTTAAAGGGGAAAAATAGCCTAATTCCCCGAAGTAAAAGGCCTATTTAATTTGGTTATTGGGGAACTTGGGTACAAAAAAGAGAATAGGGAGATAATTTTTACCTTAAACAGATTTTGGGGGTTCAAACGGGAAACCCAAAATAATTTTAAAATTCAAATTTTTTAACAATCACAAAATATGAAGAGGGCCATTGCCATGGGGCCCTTTAAAAAAAACCCCCATTAAAATTTAATATTTAAATTTAAGGGGGTAAAAATTATGGGGGTACCGATTTAAAAAATGAAACAAATTTTTTAAATTTTTACCTTGATTTTTGGCGTTTTTTAAAAACCCTTAAGGGCAATTGGGGGTTTTAAAAACAAGGTTTTGTTAAAAAAGGCAAAATTAAAATTTTGAATTTTTTCTTTATGAATTTTTGTTTAATTAGAAAAGGGGGCGTTTTTTTTTTTTAAATAAAAAAAAAACCAAAAAAGGGAAAAAGATTTTTTAAAGGCATCCCTAAAAAACAACGGGCCCCCTCCCCAAAAATTTTTAAAAAAAACAAAAAAACAAAAAACCCTTTGGGCGAACTTTCGGAAAAACCCCGATTGCTAAAAACCCTCATTTTTTTGGGGCAAACGAAAATTTTTGAATAAAACAAATTTTTAGGTTTTTAAAAAAAAACCACCCCTTTTGGCCGTTAATGAATTTTTAATTTGTTTTTTTTCCTCAATGGTTTAAAAGGGGGGAGGAAAAAATTGCAAGAAAAAAAACCCCTCGGTCGTCTATTGGGGTTCTAAAATGCAAAATAATTCCCTTTTGGGTTTTTTTCCCCAAATTGCGTTATTTTTGTTAGAATTTAAGTCAGGAAAAAATGTTCCCGTAACAAAAAGGTTGCGAGGAAAATATTTACAAAAAGCAAATTTCTTTCCTTTTAATTTTCCTTTTTTGCTTTTGAACTTTTCATGAAAAATGTTTCTAAAAGTTTTTATTTTGTTAGCTTGTAAAGGGTTTCTTTTCAAATTATAATTATTCAAAATGCTAAAAATTCTTTACTTCCAAGAACCGAAATTGGAGTCAGGCCCAAGAAATCGTTTTTTTTTGACCCGGATCAAAATTTTCAAATTGTCTCATTTTTTCTAAAAAGTTTACATAAGCTGATTTATTTTAAAATTATGGTTTAATTTAAATTTTATCCCAAAATTTTTTTTTTAAAATTTTAAAAAAAGGGGAAAAACTTAAAAAAAGAACAAGCAAAAGTAAAATATTTTTTGGCCTTTTAAAAAAAAATTTCCCGTTTTGTTTCATTAGGGGAAATAAAATAATGGACCAAGTTTTTGCCCAAAAAAAAAGAAGGGGCCCCTTAAATAATAAATCCCCCAAAAAAACTTTGAAATTCTATCTTTGGGGTCCAAAAGGGTGTCTCCCCACACTTTATTTTTTTATATTTTTTTTTAATTTGGGGGGGGCAAAAAAAGTTAAAAATCGGGGGGAACAGTCACTTTTTGAACCCAAAAAAATTTTATATTCTTATCCATAGGCCTTAACCAAAAAAAATTCAAAAAAAAATTTTGTTTAAAAAAAAAAAATGATTTTAAAAATTTTTTTAGAAAGGGGAAAAAATTTTAAATTTCCAAAAGAAATTTTTATTTTTTTAGGAAAAGGTTTTTCCAAATGTTTGGGAGAACAAAACTAAAAAATTTTAAACCTTTA